>OY754309.1:65258869-65635353 GCA_963573325.1 Astragalus glycyphyllos
AGGTTGAATGATTGGAAGACTAAATTAAAGTTTGGTCATGCATTAATTATAGCCCCAATTATCCTATAGGTCCACCAACTAATTGCAGTACGATCGCTGATCAACTAATTGATTATTAACATGAAAAGGGTAGCTAATCCTAATTGTGATAAAAATAATAGAATAATATTAATTGAAATAAAAACAGGAATTTAAATAAGAAATTAGAATTTCTAAACATGCAAGATCCACCTAAGACTCTAGACGAGGACTTAAGTGTCCATAATAATAAAGAACAATAAAAGAAAAATAAGGTTCATGAATTACAGAAATAAGAATAACCCGGAAATAGAGAAAGTCTTAATCTTTGTCGGTCTTCTCTCCCTCCGTAGCGTTTCCGTAGCGTTTGTGTGACTATAGTTTTCTTATGTGGTGTCTAGCCCCTTTCACAAGTGAAGCTCTCCTTTTATATTAGTTCATTTTCTTTCTTTCCAAGCAAAGGATCAAGTCAAGATTGCTTCCACTTTTAATTGCAAGATATGCCAATCCCTAAATATTAGGATTTAGATCCTTCCTAAATATGTGTTGCTTGCTCTCCACTCCATGCCTCTTTCTTTCTCTCCAAGTCACATGTGCATCACTTTTAATTGAAATCTCCAAGAGGATCTTCTTTTTATTACTGTGGGCCTTCTTGCATTAATGGGCTTGAGCTTGCGCTTGCTTTCTTTTATTCTAACATTTCTTCTAATTTCAGCCCACATTTATATTATTTTCTTTTTCTACCTTCCTGCAAATATAGAGTAATTTAAGTCAGTTATTTATTTAATTAGTAATAAGTACTCTAAAAACAATTCAAAATATCTCTAATAAATGCACTAAATTAGAGTTTATCATATATATATATATATATATATATTACAGGCTAGCTAGTAAGTTAATATCAATTACAAGAGCTCACAAAAAACAAAATAAAAATGCATTTATGTCACATTCTTCATATATTTTCCCCACAATTGAGGTTTAACAATTTGTCTGTTTGGTGCGCCGTCCCTCCACATTTGGCTCCATTTCTTTTTTGACACCTGGATGCCCTAACCTGTCCTAATCAAATTGTTTTGTTTTGTGAGAATCATTTCTTTTCTATCTAATGTAATATATCCTTGTTTTACTGTTTTCATATGCATACCACAAAACCCTCCATCATAGTCTTAATCCCTTTCTTTCGGAGCTTCTGTTTCATTTAATTAGTCTTTTGAGTGCCTATAGCACAACACCTCCACTATAATATTAGTTCTCTTTTTAATTTGTAATTAATTAGTTGCTGTTAATATACATTAACATTGTATTTAGTATCTACTATTACCACCACACACACACACACACACACACATATATATATATATAGGTAGTATTATGAATTGCTAGCTCTTCGCTATTTCTTTCTTGGATTTGCTGTATATGAAACAAATTGGACAGTTCAAGTTACAAGATCAGTACATGCTTCTGTTAACAAAGTTCCAGCTACATGACTTGGTTATTGAGAAACAAACAATACATATTTTCATATATTATCCCTTGCTAAAGTAATAATATATATAGCAACTGATCATACAGGTTTCTTTGACAACAATTCACCCTTTTCTTATATCATATAAAAGTAATGACAGTACTATATTATATATTTGAATCAAAAAGGCCATTTTGGGATTTGTGTTAAGTTGGTATATATATAAAAATACATTAATTTGTTTTATATGCGTCACATAAAGCCTAGATAAGTTAGATTACAAACTACGGTACTTTTCAATGGTTTGTTGTCTTATTCAGATGGGCTCTCATTATTAATAACCTGCAAATCTATAGTACATAAATTATATAGACAGTAGTGATCAAAAGCCGAAAGCTTGTATACAAAGCTTACTATATAAAAATTACCATGAGAGTCCCTTTACAACTAGTACTGAATACAACCTTCTAGGGACTATGGACAGAAGAACAACCGTATTTAACCACCTAGCTACAAAACTAAGTAATAGTTTCATACACTCTCTGACGTCATTTTGTCCCAACACTTATATACTATGTTTTTGGTCTCCTTCCTATGTACATTGTTTGTATTTAATTAAAACTATGCTGAAGCTTTCATTAATTTGTTTATTGTTATTAAAACTAAAATAAGTGGACCCAGGGTTTTTTGTGTGTAGAGTAGTGAGTCTATCCAGTTTTCATGCTAGGGCATATAAATTGGTTTAGTTTAAATTTTAGTTTTATTCTCTTTGTAGTGGTGTTTGGTGTATGACAATTTCTTATTTGTCAATCTAATGGAACTAGCTTAAAGTTATTCCAACTGTGTCATTCCTTCATTGGTTACCAGCATAACACTTGCTAATTTTTGTCAAAAAAAAAACGCAACACTCACTAATAACCCACAATTGTCATTAAAAGAAAAACTCTATTAGTGTCAAAATGGCCAGTATATGTTGTTATAAGCTCTGTTTGGAAGGCCAAACAAGAAGCGTTTAGAAATGGATTATAGCCAATAAGCTCGAAGAAATAAAATAGAAGTGTTTGCTGTTTAGTAGTTTATAACATTTTTTCATTAGCTTATACATTTTTCTAAATGTTTTTTTTTGACAAATTTCTAAATGCTACTTGAAAGCAACATTTAAGCTTAATTTATATCATATCATTTTTATACTCTCATTTTTACCCCTATTATTTTAATTAAATTACTTATTATTTTGCATTAAATGAAGAGTTTATCTTATTTTTTTAAGCATTAATAAAAGATGTTTATGCATGTCATTTTATATTTCTAAGTTAATTCAGCCGCTAAATTTACCAAACACTTTAAATTCACACAACTAGCTTGTCTAGTATATCAACTATACCCTATAAGCTTATCTGCTAATTCTGATCTATTATCCGCTACTGTTTAATAAACAAAGCCATAATATCCATGCTGGAGCGGAAGGTGCTCTTTCTTTTAACATTTATATAAATTTAATTTATTTAATTCATACATTTTTTCGGACCATTGCTTGCCACCTATAGAGTGTCTCAATACTTTGAACGAAAGACTAATATCTGCTCGAATTTAGGAGCAAATTTTGCTCTGGCCAACACTGAGTTTGTCCACTGTTTCAATCGAGCTCGAAAGCACCGGGGGACCTCCTATCCTAGTGTAGCTTATACCACTAAGCCAACGGTTGGTTATTTTTTAATAAAGAAAATGAAATGTTAGAAATTTTCTTTTTAGAGTAAAAAATTATAGATTATAGATTAATTATGATAATAATTAACCACCACCAAATGGCAATCATTTATCAGCCGCTAAAAAAAAGCATAGCTTGGCCCTGTCTTAACTTTTGTCAATGAGGGGACAAAAGTAAAATTTTAGTATAATTTTTTATATATTAAACTCTTTAATCAACTTAGGTGAAAATATGCATGTCTCCCATGCGATTTTATCATTGTGTGCATACTGCATAGGAAGATTAACAGAAAAATTACTTACGAATCCTTTAGTTTAATTTAAATTGTTTGAATTGGTCATTTATCTCTTTCAATTGGTTCTTTGTATAATTTATATTAGTTTTTTTATTTATTATTTCTACTAGTTTTTTCAGAGAATTTCTCTGCCTAAGGCCGAAGCATTAGCACGCCACCCTAATTTTTTGTTATAAAAAATAATGATTCTTTTAGAGTTTCAATTATGGTTCTATGATATAATGTTATGTTATTTTGACCTAGTCTTAGGAAAATAATGTTACGTTAGACCAAATTATTCTGTCTAAGCTCTAATGTAATTAATTTGGCAGAGATGCTTTATATTAGGGCTATAATTGACCGTGGCTCGGTTATATTTTTTTAATGTCTAGGCGTCTAATATGAGGAAAAAAAAGTTTAAAATTTGGGAATGCACCCTAGGGTCCGATTTTAATACCAAGTTTCGTTTGCTTTTCAATATATATATATATATATATATATAATGCAAAAAAAACAAACTAAAATGCATATTATTTATAAGGAAAACTTTAAGGTGAGAGGATGATATTGTAGTCTAAGGTAGAATTTTTTTACAAATGGAACTACATTTACTTTTTTATAGGCATCGTTAGTTGTTACTTGTTAAAGGGATAGAAGAAATATTAGTTTTAAGGGTTTGAATCCTGGACTAGCAAAAATGTGACCTCACAACTTATCAATTACAATTATATCCCGATACACTAGACCAACCACACATCACTACTAGAATTTTCGTCATTTCCTGCGGATTTGCACTAAAAATTCGCAGGAAACGGGTTTCCTGCAGGATTTTCTGCAGATTAAGGTTCCGAGTTATTTCGTTCGTGGATAATTATTTCTTGCGGATTTCTAAATCGGCAGGAAATTTCCGCAAAAAGTCCGCGGTAAATTCCGCAGGAACTACAAACTTTTCGCATGAAATTTCGCAGGAAAGGAATTTCCATAGGAAATTCCGCAGGAAAGCCAAAATCTGATTTTTTTTTCCAATCTTTATATTATTTATTACTTGCTTCCTGCTGATAATACTACATTATTATTACTATTATTATTAGAGATTTCTATATATATCAATAATTATAAGTCAACAAATAAAAGATATAACTGATTATACAAAAGACTTTTTATTACAAAATAATAGCATTACAAAGGAAATGACTAATATCATTATGAAGTTTTACAAATGTATAGGAATAATGATAATTAAGAAGCAATAATTTGCTAAATTAAGTATCCATTTGGATGACAATGCAGCTAGCTAAGAAGACACTTCCTTAGCATCAACTTGTTTCTTGAAACTCTGCCAGCAGTCATTGCCACATGTTAGCAATCTATAAAGACCGTAATTTGGTTAGTCTCGTTTCCAGAATCAACTGGCCCAGCTAGAAGAATCACAAGTCAGTTAACATGCACAGAAATAAGCAAAAAACAGTGTCTCGCCATAAACAGAACAAATTACTATAGCCGTTAGTTTTTAAACACTGTCAAATTTTTATTTCATTTGTGTAAGCAACAAACAATGTCTTTCCCAAAACTAAAACAGAGGCACCAACTTACCATATCCTGTCTTCTACAAGATCAATGACATAAACAACATTAAACAAAACCACCTCTGCCAAAATTTAATTAAAAAATTAACTAAGCACCACAAGTGTGTAGTGAAAATTGGAAAGCAGAAAGAATAGCCTTACAACCATAGTTGTTTTCTGAGCAAGCAGCATGGATGTCTCATAAAGTGGGTGCAAGACTTCAGATACACTCCAGGGCTGATTTCAAACAAGCGAGCAAGTTAATTGAAAACTACACAAATTGTTTTATATTTTTTCGACAAATTCTAAATTTCAAGATGGAAGCCACAAATAATACAACTAAAATCAAAAGTAAATCAAACCCACTAATTTGAGACTTTCTTCTCCAATTTCAATCTCAAGAGAAAACATCTAGTATATGGACCAGTAGTGTATCTAGGTCTATAATGCACATGTCTTTTCATGGAATCATTTCTTGGAGACCTAGGATGCACATGTTGTCTGTTGGACATTTTTCCTATTGTCCATTCAAGCTCATGAATTTTCTTTTCATATTCAGCACACTTATCACATACATAATTCGCTTTAAAGTAACCAAGACTATGATTTTCATTTCTAAGTTCTAATTTTTCCTTAGTTAAAGCAATAACTTCGTTTTGAAGAAGAGCAACTGCTTTTTTAGATTGAGTTAATGCTTTAGCTAGTTTCAAAGAATCATTATGCAATTCAAGAAATGTTTCATGTAATTCATCATATGCATTTTGTGAAGTTTCAGAGTTAGAATCTACCTCAGTTTCATTTTCACTGTCGTGGTCGGCCATGAGAGCAACTTGAGCTTCTTCACTTTTTGAATCATCTGATGACTCCGGCCATGTTATAGTCTTCCGATGCTATACAGGTTTTTCTACCCTTGTTTTCTTTGGATCCCTTTTTCTTAAATTTTGACAGTTTTCTTTGTAAGTTTGGGCACTCCATCTTCATGTGTCTGGATTTGCCACATTCGTAGCAAGTTGGTGGAATTGGGAAGTTTTCCTTGCTTGAGACTCTTTTGGGTGAAGAGTTCTTTTTGGGGAAGCTTTTCCTTCTCATGAACTTTTTGAATTTTCTAACCATTAGCTCCATATTCTCATCGTCTTCATCATCTTCATTTTCTGAATCATCACTGTCATCAAATGGATTTGAACTAGAAGCTTTGAGAGCTAAGCTTTTCATTTTATTGTCTTTTTCTTCATGTTCTGCTAGACGAGCGAGCTCTAATTCGTGCTCTTGTAGTTTCCCAAAAAGAGCGGCGAGTGTCATAGTAGCTAAATTTCTTGATTCAGCTATAGCAGTTACTTTCGGCTGCCATTCTCTGTTTAGGCATCTTAGCACTTTGTTGATCAAGTCTTCTGCAGGAAATGATTTTCCTAATGAGCCCAGTTGATTCACTATGTGAGTGAACCTCTTTTGCATTTCTTGTATAGTTTCTCCTTGATTCATTCTAAATAGTTCATATTCCCGGATGAGAGTGTTTGTTCTTGCTCATTTTACCTCACTAGTACCTTCATGAGTGACTTGAAGATTGTCCCACATTTCTTGGGCAGTTTTACAGTTTGACACTCTGAAGAACTCATCAGGACTGAGGGCGGAAGTGATGATATTCTTGGCACGAAAATTGTGTTGAACTTTTCTCTTATCATTATCAGTCCATTCAGCTCTTTCTTTGACAGTGAGAATACCATTTACCATGTGCGTGGGAACATAGGGTCCATTTTCCACAGCATCCCATACATCAATATCAACCCCTTCTATAAATATTCTCATTCTTTCTTTCCAATATGCATAGTCTTTCCCGTTGAATCCCGGAGGACGGGTAAGAGACGCACCCTCTTGCGTAGACCAACCTGAAGCCATTTCTCTTGAAGCTGCTAGGCCCTTTAAACAAGAGTCTAGCTTTGATACCACTTGTTACCAAGTGGCTTCAGTCTCAAGAGGGGGTGAATTGAGATTTTTGAAAAGCGTTCCCCTTTTTAACGACTTAGATTAATTTTCGCGCAGGTTTATGAAATGAACGAATTAGAATATAGAACAGTAAAGCACACACAAGATTTATACTGGTTCGGTCACCTCCCAGTGACCTACGTCCAGTCCTCACAACCCTTTGTGAGACTTTCACTATCAAAACAAAGCTTTCAACCGGGTGCTTTAAAACCCTTACAGGCACAGGCACTCTTCACCAAGGATACCCCACCTTGCAAGAGCCCTAAAAAACAATTACAACAAGAGATACCCCACCCTTGTTACAATCTAAAACCGTAGAGAGATACCCCACTCCCTAGTATAACCAATTGACATACAAGAGATACCCCACCCTTGTTACAGTCAAAACCCTAGAGAGATTCCCCACTCTCTAGTAAAACCAAATAACAGTCATTAAACAAATTACAATAAACAGAAATACCTCTAAGAAGGCGAATACAACAACTCGAAGAATTTCCCAACCTAACCCTTGAGAGAGATCAGCTCAAAGTGATGAAGAACGTGAAAGGAGAAGTGTGACAGTGAATGAGTTCATGGTTTGCGTTTTTAGAATTGTAGGTTGTTAATTTGATCGTAAAACCTAGATCCTATTTATAGAGTTTGTAGAAATATGACCGTTGAAGCAAATTTTAACTCTATTTAGATAAGTGAAAAATCGATTAATGACTTGAGAAAGATAAGATGAAAATCGATTATGTGCTTTAAAAATAATAGGTACAAAATCGATTTCTTGCTTGAAGGAATAAGTGAGGAATCAATTTTGTGCTTTAAGGAAGCAAGTAGATAATCGATTGTTAGTTTTATAAAAACAAGTTCATGAAAGCAAGTGAAAAAGGCTACAAATCGATTTGCTTCTTTCAAGGAGGAAGCTACAAATCGATTTGCTTCTTTCAAAACACCAAGTCTTGAATCGATTGTTTTCTTTCCAAAAACAAGTTCTTTTAAAAGCATAAGTGGATAATCGATTCTTTTGTTTAAAATGGGAGCCATGAATCGATTTTCAACTCTAAAATACATAAGTACAATCGATTGTTTGCTTTCTATACACAAAGTCATCAATCGATTGATTTCTTTCAAAAACAAGTTCTTTCTTAAACCATCAAGTTAGCAATCAATTCTTTGCTTTAAACCAAGAAGCCATGAATCGATTTCTAGCTTAAAAACAAGACTAAAATCGATTCTTTGCTTTAAAATACCAAATCAAGAATCGATTATTGACTTCAAAAACAATTTCTTTTAAACACTAAGTCATGAATCTATTTTCTTTAAAAAACAACAAGTTATTATTTGTGCCTAACCTATTTAACATGTTTTTATCAATTGAAGGCATATATTAGATTAATTATGAGAGTGCTAGTGTGTTGAGTGATTTGAGCCGATCCTCAAAAGCGGTTTACAATACATTCCTAAGACATGACCCAACTTCCTAGCGACTACCTTTGACACAGACTTACTTCTTGAGTTGGTTTTGCCTTGGAGTTCCATTTGTCACTTTGTGTTAGATTGCTTCATCATCAAAACTTAACCTGCAACACAAGATATCCACAAACACGATGAGAGAGATTTCGATTTCATGCTCAGAGAGGAGTTTAGGGATTTCATGCTCACATTGTTGATTTCTACAGAGGAAGCTAAAGACAATTTCTCTGTTACGACGGCGCAAATGAGGAGCACTGACGGCGAGACGAGGAGCAGCGACGGCGCTCTGACGACGACTATGAGAGATTTTGAGAGAGAACGATTTTGAGATGTTACCGATTTTGAGAGAGAACGATTTTGAGATGTAATCGATTTTGTTCTTCACGTTAGGGTTCCATGAGAGAAAGAGGGATTTCTCTGTTCTGATCTTAGCGTTTTTCAGAGAGAGCGCTTTCACTAGTTTATTTCAATTTTATTTGTATCAATTTTAATTTTATTTCACAAGTTTTTTTATTTCTCTGTTCTTTATTTAATGTCAAAAGAAAGTTTTTTTTAAAAAAAATAAGAATTAAGTTTCTCAAAAAAATAAGATTTAAAAAAGAATATGATAAAAAAAACCTTTTCAGTTTCCTGCGGAATAGTGTTCTCAGGAGAATTCGCAGAAAACCCAAAACTTTCCTGCGGATTTACCTGCCAACTAAATGTTCGCAGCAAAGTTTCTACATAGCGATAGGTTGGCATAAAAATTCGCAGGAAATACCTGCAGAAAATTGCCGCAGGTAATACCGAAATTTCTATTAGTGCATGGCCAGGATTGCTTAAATACATCATTAATGTTTATGTTTATAGTTAGTGCCATGGCGGTTGCCGGTTGGTAGTGTATTAATGGGATAGTTCTCCCCCAAAAATAATATATGTATTTGAATAAATGAGTATATTTTGTATTTTATATTTACTTATTTCAATAATAATATTATTTAACTATCACAATCAAGTTTATTTGTCTAAGGAGGTAAAAGATTAACAAGGCTATTAGCTATCTCTCTCCCCTCTCACTATCTCACCTCTCTCCCTCCCTCCCTCCCTCTCTCTCTCTCTCTAAGGTTGCACACCTATAAACTTTATTATGTCTCACATATATATGACGAAACAAACTTGGGTTATAGTTTTTTGTTTCAATGTAGTTTTCCAACTTCAAAAGTATATAGTATTATATGCACCACTAGGTCTGGAACAAAAGGGCACTATCAGGAATCAGAAGTTAATAAATTAGAAAGTATTCTTTGCTTCTAAATATTTATTATGTATATTTTTGGTGAGATGTATATTTTATATTGTGGTGTTGAACAGGTTGCTTGTGTATGATCCCTGAAATTTTGCCAATTGCTAGATAGCTTTATTAACTTACAAACAACTGCAAATACACACATAAATAAACTAAAGCTTCCTAGAATAAAACGGTACGAATTGGTTTATTCTAGAATCAATGTGCATCACTTTGTTCCACCTTTCGATGACTTCCTTAATATATTTCAAGAAGATGAAGCAGATGGAAAGAAATTAATAATATATAGAGAATTCATGATTGTTTAGGTCCCACTTGTGAACTTTTGGTGGACCTACCTAGGGGTTTAAAAGTTCCTATTTCTGAGTTCTGACCCCACCTTCCAACCCATGATCAAATTGATATGCATAAAGAAGGCTGGGAGAAAGCTTAAATAGTTGGCAGTGTGGATAAGGGGAATAATAGGCATACCTATCAAACTCGGACCGACCCGATCGGTCCAACCAACCGACTTGGTTACACAACTGGATCAAGTCACTTAGTGGATCGGCCACGTCATTGAACCAGAATAACTCGGTACAACCGTTTAGCATTGACTTCATAATTAGTGATTCGGCTCGAGCCTTGTGCGTTTTTCAAAAACAAAACAAAAAAAACCTGAAACTACATTGTCATGGACCTTACGAAAGATTTCAATTTAAACTCTTGAATTTGAAGACTGAGATGACAAATTATGTTAATAGTGTACTGAGATTTTTAAGATGGTTATAGCTTTCAATTTAAACTCTTGAATTTGAAGATATGGTAAAATGTGTTGATGACTTTGTGATGTATGAAGTTATGCATGTCATGCCTACTTTGATTCTTTTGTAGTAGTGCCCCAATCAGGCACTGCAACCCCTAACTTGTTGGTCCGACAGGTGACTCAGTGCCCTGGCTAAATCGATGACCAGATCATGGTGTAGTGATATGGTTCAGTAGCAATAGAGCAGTTAGAACTTGAATTGAGATTTCTAGATCCAACGATTCTGTCATTGGCAGTGATAGTAAAACTAGACTGAGTTGGCCGATCGGACCAATTCAACCGAAAATCGGACCCAAGGCCAGATTAGTTAGAGTGTTGGATCAGTTGAGTAAAGGACCTAGCCAAATGTCGGCTGAATTGGCCAAAATTGATAAGACTTGATGACCCACCCGATTCAGCTTGAATCCATTGAACTATTTTATTACTTAAAATCCTACAAAATGTTTAGGGAAAGATTCGAATCGAGCACACGAAAGTTGGCTGAAGAGAGTAATACTCTACTACCATGCCACAAAGTCTTGCTTATACTTTATGTATTCAATACGAGACTTCAGTGTACTACAAAATTTCTTACTTATACTTTAGCGACTTTGATGTCTAGAAAATTTCCTACACACAGATCAAAGGGATCGAAGGATATATGGTTTTTTCTTCAACATGGATGCACAAGATTAATTCAGCTTATCAACTATTAATAGAAAGTATTGTTGATTGCTCTCATCTAGCAGTGCAAGGATAATGGAAGACATTGTAGCAGCAACATGTTCCTCAAAAAGCAAAAATCACATTTCATGGAGAGCTATGTGACATTGTCCTACTCGCGAAAACCTCCAACGACGCGGTGTTGATTGTGGAACAATCTACCCACAGTGGTAGGAAAGCTTGGAAGACAACTAACTCATGTTTTATGGTTGTAGAAAATCTATTCAATTTTGGATTGAAGCTGGTCTAGAGCAATTTCTGAAGGAGGTAACAACTTGTACGACATTTGTCATGGAAGTTATTTTTTGGTATTTTGCAGCATCATGTCTCAGACAATAGGAATTATACACTCATGATGATTGACTTAAAATGGCACAGGCGGAATAATAAGCTATATAGAACGGGGAAGATGGAGACACCCGTAGAGAGGTACAAGCCATCGTGGATTTCTTGCTTTCGTGGACAAATGCAAGGAAGTTACAATAAAACATGCACTGCACACAATAGCGTTACCGTAACAATGGCTTAGGCCAAGGAAAGATGATTTAAAGTGCAATGTAGATGCTGCAATTTTCAATGATGATGGATGTTTTGGATTAGAATTGTACCCGTAATGATCAGGGCGCACTTTCACTAAATCAAGGACCATGACTTTCCAAGGAACCCCTACAACAAAAGAAGTGGAAGCCTATGGTTTGTTACAAGCTTTTGAAATTGATTCAGGAGGAGGGTTTCTCTAATACCACCGTTGAGCTAGACGGAAAAGCAAACATAGAATTTTAGACACAAACTTTCCTTGCAATGAAATTTGTTCAACTTTAGCAAATTGTAAGGAAATTTTTTTATCACCATACAAATTTTAGGATAAATTTTACTAGGAGGGCCAATCAAGTTCCTCACAATTTAGCTAGAGCATCTAGGTCTTATGCTAACATCCATAACTTTAATTTTATTCCTCCGGTATTATGTTATCCATTTTGAATGAAATGAATTAAGTTCTTTTGTAAAAAAATGGCAGCCTTAATATATGTGTATTTTTAATACAAGTTTTTTAGTACAACTTTTTAATATTTATGCTTCATATAATCCGTAAAAAAAAATTGATAATTATATTCCACAATGTTTTATATTTATACCCTCACATCGTATATATTTTATTTAATAATGAATTAATATGTTTTATCATATACATACTTATTACGAGTAAAAATATTTTCTTAGGACACATTATATACTTTTCTTTGAATTTATTTAATAAAGATCGGGTTGTGCGATTCGACTAATCACCCTTCGTTTCGATCAATACCTCAGTGATCTAGTGTCATGTCCGAGTCAATCACCAGTTCAGTTTTAACAACACTAATCGCAACTACACCTTGGGGCTGCCAAAAAAATCCAAACTATATATGAAGGGTTACATCTTAGGAAGATTCTTTTTTTTATAAGCAAAAATTATATTAAAGGGGATGCAAACGGGGACTCCAACCGTTACAAATACAAGGGGCCTCATTAAAACCTCATTGGGCCAAAACCCATGCGAAAAAGCTGAATTCATACTTGAGAGTTCATACAAACGATATAAAAGAATGAGATACAAAAGACCATATTAAACCGAGTCCATACAAACAATAGGGTTTCCCAACCAGTCTGAAATCTTCAAAGCTGAATTGCGACATTCGATGCTATAATGAACCAACTCCAAGATATAGTTTTAACATGATTGACTATCACTTGAGAGTTGAAGACTTAGACCTTAAAGAGAATATGGTTTCGATGAATCCAAATAAGTGACAGTCATACAAAGTAAATACTTTATTACTACTTTTTTTAGGAAGATTCTTTAAAATTAATTGTCAAACTCCTTTTGACTACATTATTTTTCTTTGTTACTACTATACTATTTACTTTCGTTTTCAACTGAAATGTCACCAGACAAGGCGTTCATTAATTAGCTAAACATGACGCAAACAACATGTTAATCAGCAATTGAAACAAAGTTAAAGATTAACTACACTATCAAAATTCAAACAAACACAATGAAAGCTATGGCATTATAAAAGCTTTGTCAATTCCATAATTGTCAAATCAGTATCTTAAAATGTGATTGCCTTTCTCTTTTAAGATTAACCTATCCACACACCTTGTTTAGTCGGTGCACAAAACCGAATTTTTTCAACGGAATTCAGTAACAAAAGCTAAACCTGATTCTGATGTTCACCATGCTAGCTTGATAAAATCACCTTACCAATCTTTTACTACTTAACTATATAATAAAAAAAAATGTAACATAACAATGCTTTAACTACCAATCTTGCAAAGAAAAAAGAAACTAGTCTAAGACAGAAAATCGTGGGTCCCATTTGAAATTCACATAGATCACAAAAAATGATGAATCCAATCTGATAAAATCATCACAATCAGATATGATCTACCGACTTTACATTTTGAATGATATTTTAATACTGTAATTATTGGCTAATATATAGGTTTTCCATTTCTGATTGGCTATAGTTCACTGGGGGGGTTGCAACTTGCATATATCAAATAACAAATTTGATTAAGAAATGCTAATTTAGTTAATTATTTCAGATAGCCTAAGATTGAACCAATCAATTGTACTTATAATACTAGTACATAGCAACTAATAATTAAGAAGAAAACAAATGTCATTATTATTATGGGCGCGTGTCTAAGTTGTTTGTTAATTAACATCTTCAGATCTTATGCTAGATACTGTTAGGGTTTTGAACTCAAAAATCTGTGTTATAGCAATTGCTTCAATTACAGACTTTTGAATTGAGAGAGGTGTGACAATCAATATTGCTGTATATGGAAACATTTCAACTTATACATGAAGTTTGTTAGACAAACATTGCTCAAATACTATGATGAATACACTGCATGTGCAAGACTATAATGTTTTTTTACACCCAATACATGTCCTTCTGTATACACATGCATATATAATTCAACTTCTGCACAATTTTATTTTTATTCAGTAAAAGTAACAAATCAGGACCATTTATCATAATTTTAGAAATTACTCTCTTTCTTTCTTTCTTTTTGTTGATGTGTGTAAGCTAAACATTATGAGTAAAATGGCCTACATAAGGTGTACACAAGGACCACCACTAGATATTTTTGCTATAATTTCAGAATTGGGAGAAAGGGAAAAGGAAAAAAAATCTGGTTAGATTTCAGTGCAAGCACCATGACTTGTGTTGTGTGTGAACTAGATACACTTTTCATTGGCTGATAGAGAAAAGGGTCATTATTATTTTAGCATGCAACAGAAGGAAGAAGATCATTATGATATACTATATATTTTGTTTCTGCTTGCTTGTTATGATTCATTATTATATGTAATGTGACAACAGAAAAGTATGTTACATTTTCTCATTTGTTATTTTTCTTTTCTTTATTCAACTTTTTCATAGACATAACTACATAAGGATTCTCTTAATAAATTCAAATGTTGTAGCCAAAAACATGTAACTAGCATTCACACTAATTAGTTTTGCAATCAGTCTAATTAAATGGGTGGAATAATTGAAAACTGATTATATGTAGTCAAATTGAGATAGTGAGGAAGTGAAAATTAAGTCAAAATATCTAGTAAGTGAGATTGATTATCAAATTTGTCACAGTCACTGTCACAGTCATGGCCGGTAATCAACTTGTGTCAATGGTGACCGGACGGCACCAGGATCCAGTGATATGCCACCAGAGTGGTCTTAATAGGAACTTGCAATATAAACCTCCATTTGACTTTATTTTATGCTTGGAATTGCTTATTTTGGGTAAAAAACTTATCATTTAGGCAATTATGCTTGGTATGATTATTTCTCTATGGGGTTAGCATTAGCACAAACAAATGTTTCTGAACATTAGGTAAATAAGTTGGATTTGGGTTATGTTTAGTCATAAATGCATTTAGTCAAGGCATTCTGGATCATCTGATCTTTACCCTTCTCTCTAGTATTATTAATATATACAAAAATCAATTTAGAAATGGGAACAAAAAACCGTTGCCATGGATATCTAAGAGAACGGTTTTGTAAGCGTTGCAAACTTGGGCCGTAAGGTCAAAATGTTGTAGTAAATGTAGATGTATTTAGTTTAAATTTGGGTGAGATTCTTGTACCTTTTTGCTTATATTAAAAACCGAAGTAGTATTCAATTACACAAAATCACACTTCAAATATTATGAACTGTTGATCTTAATTGAACAGTTTAGAATGCATCAGTAACATAATTGAATTTACTTATTTATTATGACTGCGTGTAATCCAAATTCAAGTTATAGTTGTTTGTCAACTTTAATATGATCGAAATATATAACAAATTTGAACTAGATTTAAAATCATGTTCACAATCGCGCATGTTACGATCTGGAGAACTATGTCAAATACAATCGATACAACCGCATGCAGTCACATTACGATTGCAGAAACATCAAAAACCTTAATATTGCAACCCAAATTACGGACCTTTTTTATATAAACATTAAATTTGAAGATTTTTGTGAGCCCCACATAAAGAGCTATATTTCAAGTAGAAGACAAATATAAACCTATCCAGCTAATACTTTTTGTCATGTGTCCTATAAAACTGAACAAGGAAGAATTCTCTCTCTTATATCTACTTGTCTAGTTATAGAATAGTAGTGGGGAACCAAACCTTTGTAGACAACTATTTGAAGTCTCTTTCACTGAAGCTGAGGAGAGGGAATGGATAACCAATAGATTGTTAAGAAAGCAGCCGCAGAAAAGAAAGTATTGGAAGGTGAAATAAGGACCCCACATTATTAGAATGGATTTCTCATCATTTTAATAAGAGGGGGGGTGGGGTGTGGTGTGGTAGGGTTGCTTCATCAAACAAAGAAATAGTGCATATCAAGCAAGTTGAAGGGCGGTTTGTGGGACTGCACAAGGAGGTTGAGTCCCACATAACATTAAGTGTATTTATAAAGCATACATTTTCAACTCTCTTCATTATATCCCATGTATATGGATAACAAATGGTAAACAAATTAATATACATTTTGCAAACATACACTTTTTTTAATAATCTTTTGGTGAATGTGAATTGAAGTGCATCTCAATAAATTATTTGGACGCGTTTTATTTATTATGTATGAAATTCATTGTGTAAAAGAATATAATTTCAATATTTTTCTATGGATGTTATCTATATGTTTTTTTTAGTTTTTTTATTTTGATTACACTGCTTGGATCTTTTAACAGCATACCTTCTAGAAAGAAAAATTTAAGCTAAACCCAACTTTGACAATGACATGCCTTGTGACACAACCAATCTTGTCTCCCTTTTTAATATTTATCCTAAGAGAGTGTGTGTCATAGATGAATTGATGATTATTAGTGGTGATTATTCCTTTTGTCTGTTATTGTTCCTATCTATAGCTATATATATATTATTTTATTAATAGATCATTAGCTTGGGACAAATATTGTTTTTGTTTTGGGTGCTTCTATGGCGACCAAGTAACCTCCTGGATCATGTTCCATGGATGCTATCATCTTCATTTGGAGAGATGTAAAGAAATTTCTTTGAGATCATCATCTTCGTACAACCGATCCAGAATTCTTTATTAGTAGAGACAAAAAATAGTCAATATATTTCTACCATAAGAAATTTATCATAAATTTTAACAAATACATAATTTTGTGGCAAAAAAAAACTCAAGCCTAAAATCTAGTATGTTTTGTGTCAAGTGTTTAGTATTTGAAGAAAGGTCAAAATTAGAATGATAAAAGGTGAAATTTTGTATAATTCATTTTTTTTCTTTTATCTCTTATAACTTTCTACATATACTTTTTATATAAATTGTGTTATGGGGCAGCACCTATTTTTTGTAGGGGCAAAATAATTTTATTAGGAATAATTAAAATAAAAATTTTAACTTTGTGCGGGATATAAGATTCTAATTTTGTCAAAAAAAAAGATTCTAATAATTATTTAAATAACATTAACTTCAGGAAAAAAATGGAAATAGTTTTTTTAATCTACCTCCTCTCTTTCTATTCATCTTCATTTTCTCTCCATTAATTTGACTTAAGGACGGTTACTAATGGAGATATAATGATAGGAGTCACTTCTTCATCTATAAATGCCCCTGCTTATTCTATGTACTATCCCTTTTTTGAGTGCAAAGAAGTCTCAAGCACTTTTTTTTATTACGAAGTCTCAATTGATACAACTCGTATGATAGAAAACTAGAGCCATATGCACCACTGGATTGACGGTTTTTTGTGACAAACAATAACCCATTCAACCAGTCAATCAGATGCCATACATTAATACTAGAGATAAAATGCTTCAAATATATACATCCATATAATTTATGAAAATTAGAATCAGGCCAGTCACGCAATTGTATAGTTACAACTCTGCTGTAGCATATGTAGCACATGACTGTATTCAGCACCTACTGGATACTGCATAATGTGTAGAAAATGGAGACAAGCTATGATAGTGCTAATCAAGAAAGGGAAAGAAAATAACGTCCGTGAAGAATGGCAGAAACTAACCATTAGGAAAATGAATAATCCAATCTCTCTAAGAAGCTCAGAAGTCATAACTCATTGAACATATCTTGTCCACCAGGCAAACATGCTCGACAGCGTCACACGTGATTTCTTAATCAAATCAAAGGAAATTCCTTTGGAAGTTTCCAGAAGAAAACCTTGAAGATAAACCCTCAGTCATGCCTTCTCCATCAAGTTTTACACTTTGTCTCCCAGCTGTCAGATCCTTTTCACGATCCCATGGCTTCCATGGATGTTGACCCAACCACTCTTCCTTCTCCTTCTGTTGCTTGGACTTTTTCTTGGATTTGCTAGCAACCTCTTCTTGATGTTTTTGTACCAACGTTTTTGATCGTTTTGCTTTATTGTATTTGTCCACCAAATCTGCATCCGCATTAGACCTTTTCTTGTCATCTTCGTTTGAGGCTAGTGCAGCGGCCTCATTGTATGCTTCCAAATAACTGTCATGTAAACATCATTTTAGCTTAAAATCTATTGAATTCACGGATGGGTTGAATGGAAGACAATATCACCAGCCGAAGCATTCTAATTGAAAGAAGATACATACTTCATCTTTGCTTTCTGGGCTCTGTCAGTAGGGGTGTCTGTCCATGCACTAGTGTCACCTCTACCTTCCTTTGTGCCCCGGCTAAACTTGGTCGATTGCATAGACACACCACCCGGCTGAATTACATAAATAAGTGAAGTGATTTAGAATAAGCAGGGAGCATTTACCAAAATAACCATAGTTCCCTTTTGTGTAAATTAACTGCAATATGTGCTACTATGTTCTAGTGTTAATGTTTTCCACTTCTGTTGAAAAGGGGCTGCACATCAAACTTCATGTTCCTTTGAAGGATTTAGAAATATCCCACTACCAGAACCTCAACCCATGGAGAAAACCAAAGATAAATGCTATGTCCCAACATGACATAACCAAAGCCAGCTTACAACTTCTGACTGGTATTTACAATTCAAAAAATCAACCAAAAGTAGTCCAAGACCATTAAGATAGAAGCCAACTGCTATCGTGCACAAGCCAATTAGGTTGTGCATGTTACAGAACATTTTCCGCCGTTAGATGAAATCTCTCTGGATCTACCATACACCACTCCACTGGATTTTCTCATCATCCACTCTCAAGAAAATAACTGAGTGCCAAGGTGCCACCCACCTCAACCTCTACAGTCCCCTACTGAGCCATTATCGGACCAGTGTTAGGTTCGACTAGTTAGGTTGGTTCGGTTTAGGAGTATTCTGGACCTGAAGGTTCGGGTTTGAGGATATTCTGGACCCGAATCAATCAAAGCTGTTCGGTTTGGGTTGGGTCAAATTTTGAAAAAATTGTAAATAGACCTGAACCAAACCAACCTGACCGCATTCAGGTTTGTTCGGATTGGGTGATCAAGTTAAATAATACATAATTAGGAAAAAAAAAGGAAAGCAATATTTTGACAAGTCAGCAAAAGAAATTTAACTCATTCATTCACTGGTAGGGGACTTCAACAGATGACTTTTAAAGACTCCGGACAAACATGGCTTAATGTAAGACAGACTATTAGACTAAGGGTGCTAATTACAACAATGATAATACCCAGATGCTATATGTGATGCGCAAGCTGCGCGAGATAGTATAAAAATCACGGATCAGATATGGGGGGAGTTAAATCTTTTAAATATATTAAATTAAGCACTAGCAATAATTATTATTCATACATCAAGTGTTAAAGTATACCAAAATAATGACGCTGAACTTCCTGTGGCATAAAACACCAAAGGAGACTTGCACTTGCTGGGAGCAGCTTGAGCTTAATTTCAGACCATGATCTTAGAAATTAAAACAGGATCAGACCCTGAAGCCAAAAAATCTCAGAAAATACTAAGATTAAGCAGAAAACAGAGAAGAAACTTATTGGGATCAGTTTGAGTTCAAAAAGTGAAAAATGGGATGAACGACAAACAAGAGAATGGAGAAAGGCAAAACACAAAACGTGAGAAATCAATGAGCGCAATGCAGATCACAACGAGCAAAGAACATAGAATGAGGTGGTGGAACAGCGGTGAGACTGGATCCCTAGAGTGAAAGGAAAGGGAAAGTGGTATCGTAATACCAAACAATAGCATAAGACAGTAACATGTGAAAATACTTAGAATTGGTTCAGGTTCGGGTTCCTTCAGTTCGAATTTCCCAAACCGAGTACCCAAACCAATGACCTAGGGTTTGTTTTAAAACCAAACTGAACCTACCCAAACTTATGTAATTTGCTCTGTTCAGGTTGATCATGTCAACCCAAATCCGTGCCCACCTCCTCTAGTTTTTTTGTTTTTCTTTCCAGGAATATGATTTCTCAGTTTTTATTGGAAAAAAACATTTTTTGACGAGTCCCCACCCTTAGTTTATTTGTTTGTTTCTTTTCCAAGAAAATGATTCCTCAGTCTTTTATTGGAAAAAACAATTTTTGCCAGATACCCAATCAATGTTTGATGAAATGCGCAAAAGTGATTTGAGAAATTAGGCTCCTGCTTTGTGATGGTATTTCATAGGAGAGGGGTGGAGACTGAGAGGGCGGGGGACATGCAGGGCCCAAAGATTGGTGGAAGAGAATGGAGAGACGGAGGGTAAGGGTGCGTGAGGCCAACATGGGAGAGGAGATCGGCCGAAACTGCAAATTTTGCAAACTTCGTGGCTTTACCTGTCAACTTCACCCTTATATATTATAAGGCTAAAATGCTCCCGGGGTCCCTTAACTTTATTTAAAATAACGATTTGGTCCTTTATGTTTTTTTTGTCTCAAATCAGTCCTTTATGTTTTAAATTTTTGGCACATAAATCCTTTTCCGTCAACCTCCATCCAACTCTGTTAAAAGTGCTGATGTGTCCATTAGAGGTGCTTATGTGGCAGGACACTTGTCTTTTATTATACAACATGGCAGCTGATTCATATTTTAGTATTAATTTTGTAATTATGTTTTATTAAAAAATAAAAAAAATTGAGTCATTCATCTTCTTCATGAAGACAAGAAACGTTAACATCCAGATCTAAGCTTCCATCAACAAATTCATGCCCAAATCTAAGCTTCTCACACCTAGATCTGTACCATAAAACGATAACAGGTCCTTTTTGAGAGACAATAACGAACTGATTACGTTTTCCTTTTCCCATCGGTTTCCTTTCTTCAGATGTTTATATACCATCGTTTTCGTTTTGCCTTCAGATTGTCGACACATACATCGATTACCCATCGATTCCGTTTCTTCAGATTTCGTTTCCTATTCGTTTTCGTTCCCATTCGTTTTTGTTTCTTCAAATTTTGTTTCACATTCATTTTCTGCAGAATGAACTTGAAGAATGGGTTTTGAATTGTTTTGAAGAATGGAAGGAATCAGGAAACGAAGGAATCTGAAACAAAGAAAATTGAAGAATGGGCTTGATTTGAGATCTTGGCTTGATTTGAGATTTTGGCTTGATTTCCTGGAACGTGAAATTGCAATTGTTTTCAGGGCTTGATTTTTTCTTTTTAATTTTTTAATAAAAAGTAAATTAAAAATGATATAGATTAATATTATATAAGTCACATACACATAAATTACGCCACATCAGCGCCGTAACAGTCACGTAGACAAATGTTAACAGAGTTAGATGGACACTAACGGAAAAGGCTAACTTTGCATAATAATTGAAAGATAAATGATTGATTTGGGACAAAAAAAAGATAAAAGACTAAATCGTTACTTTAAAATAAAGTTAAGGGACCCAGCATTTTAGCCTATATTATAATACTGTGCTACTCTATAACTTATTATATAGAAAGGTCACAGTTTCTCAAACTTATTGCATCCTACTGCACTTACGTATTGCCCAAGAGCAGAATAAATGATTGACAAGACTTACTCTCCTCTCCGGGGGCAGTGTTGTCATCCATTCATCTCTTTTGGGTTCCACTTTAACTTCTGTCTGTGCCAAAAGCTCATCATCACCCTCCATGGATATACCTGCCATAGATTTCCTGGCAATAAGATAGTGTGGTTCACAAGTAAAAGTGCCCAATCCCACACCCCATCCCCTTTCAAGAAAGAGAAAATATACATATGTGCACACACATACGTGCATACAACAAAGAGGAGCATGTTTGTCCATGCCGGCCACTTCACTAACATTAAAATGTTACAATACAAGGTAATTACTAAGCACCAGCAAGAGGGAAACGTGCATGCCAATGGCATCATTCCAAAATACACAAACTAAACATGTTATCACCAAATTATCAGTAACTAACACTTCAATTGGATGGTTTGCTGACATATGAATGTAAAGTACTTTCTCCCATGTGAATGGGTGGACCATCACAATTAACAAAAAGGATAAGAATAAGAGAAGGATTCTAAGGAGTCTAATGTATTACTTGAAATGGCACCAAGGTTTTCTCCCCGACTCATATATTGCAACCTTTAAATATCATTTTTTTTTGTGATTAAACACACAGGTGTTATAGAAATTGTAATATGCTTTCTGTTAGGAAATGTAATCCTCAACATTAATCCCCAATTATAACATTTTCTAAAACCAGGTTTCCCTTATCTTCTAACATAATGCACATTTACTCTTACTTCATTTTCCTACAAAACCTCTCTTTCATGTTTTAATTGGGAAATGGATGCTACAAACTTCTCAACATAACCTCTCTGGTTTGATAAATCCTTGCGCGAGCATGTACCTTTTGAGCACAACCAATCAAAAACTTAGCATGCAAGTTTTGATGTCTTTTTATTATTATCTTAATGTATCTTAAGCTTATGATTGGTTGTCCAACATTCATTATGCTCAGACAAGAATTACACTTCTGGACTCCCATCCTAACTCCATTTTTCCCCTGCCAAAGCTCATTCACTGCTATAATGAGAACGTTGTGCAGGAAAGAGACATTAACAACCTATGCCATGAACCAACTGTCCCAAAACTCAAACTGTTAGATAAAATACAGGAACAACTTTATATCATATGTCTAACAGTAACACACCATCACGCATGAGCCCTTTGGGCTTGATGTGTGGATAATCCAAAGGGCCATTTGCAATGTACTGAAATTCAGCTTTTTTAGAAGAAATGGGGGCTGTGAGGAATAAACTCTAGATCACTTGGTCATAAAAGCTTTGATACCATGTCAATGTCAAAAAGCTTAAGCTGTCAAGTGAGGACATTTGAATGATTTTTATATTATACTATATCTCAAACACCCTTAACAGGAACCATCTACTTTGCAGGATCTCACCTTGGGATCTTCTCCACAGTGCAGCCTCGCGCATGACTTTAAGCTCAGCCTACAGACATGTGTTAAGCTATTAGTATCCAAAAACTAGTACAGCCAGACAGGTAAGTTCAAGTTACCTTTAACTCCTCCTGTTCTTGCTTGAGTTTTATTTTTTCATCCATTGCTTTCCGCTACATAAAGCACACAACATCTTGTTAATTGAAAAAAAATAAAAATAAAAACATTATAATGCAGATAAGAAATCAGGAACATAACAAAAGGTAAAGGTAAATTCATGAGAAGTAAACTTAGAAGCTCAGTGCCGAGACGTATATAACTTCCAGATCTAATGTCAAGGTACTTATTCCCTTACTTAAAGATCCCCCAGCACCTTCAACTTAAATAATAAACCATCCTTCGAGCAGGCTCACCTTTTCTGGATCTTGTAACTCTTTGAAAGCTTTATTTAATTTAATAAATGCTTGATGTGCTTGTGGATGAGAGCATTTATCTGGATGAACCAATAGTGACATCTTCCAGTACCTGAGAGACATTAAACGAGACAAGATTAGACAAATAAACAATTGTGATCATATGGAATTGTTTGATGGCATAATACATGGTTGTTTTGTTGTTGTATTAAAGATAGAAATAAATATCTTTTAGTGGTTTTTCATTTTCAGTTCCTTTGATAGAATGCCAAGCACAGTCTAGAAAGTCAAAGAAAATAAGTAATATCCAGTACATATTTAATATATTATCAACCATGATAAAATCATGTCTCGTGTTCGGAACAAAAATAGTTGTTGTCTAGATTTTTCCTATAACATGGTATTACGGATTTGAATTGAGAAGATTTTCACCGGGACTTGATAACTTATTTGGCGTTATAGGTAGTAAAAACTAAAAACCTGAAGAACCATTCAGGCAACGACCATTTACCAAGTGTGTTGTAGGGATGAGACGGCTGAATAATTTTCTAGAACAATTCATTCTTAAAACAAATGACCAGAAACTGATTTTTTATAACCCCAGAATCTTCAATCCTTTTAAATTTAAGAAACACAAAAGAAAACATACCTTTTCTTTATGTTATCTGCAGACATATTATGGTTAACTCCTACAACATCATATGGGCTATCAGCCTCAACTTCCATGATCCTGGTGACCTGAAAAATAAACAGGTGATGACTTGTACCTTCACACTCGATTACAAATAAATATCCAGAATTTAATTCTGCAATAAAATATAAATCAACAAGTGCTCGGAGAATTGAAGAGCTTTCCCCTACTGATAAAAAACTCTTGGAATAAAAAAAAGAAAATAGATTAAAGAGACACTAATGATTAATCATCAAAAAGAAAACCAAACATAAAAAGACTATATGAAAAAGTCATGAAGATCCTTGTCTTTAAAGAGTCAAACTACATATTAAGTATAACCAAAGGAGAAAGTAAAAATCATACGCCATCAAATTAAATTCCTTTCTCATGTTCACCAAACAAAATCCGGTCGTATAATTCAAAATCTCAAACACCAAACATTAAGCATTAAATCTAATTGTTCTTTAACACTCGAAGAAAGAACAAAAAGCTGATCCTGACCAATAACAAGTTGGATTAGATACCTCTTCAAAGCGTTCTGCTTCATTAGCTGATTCTGCTTCAGTAACCAGAGCAGGCGGTGCAGGTCCTATAAATAGTTCAGTATCGTCGTCCAGTTCAGCATCTCTAAAGATATTAGTTTCAAAATATCACGCAACATCATCATCCGATACGAATCGGCTCAATCGGGTAAAATGACATAATCAATAAATACATTCCCAAGTGAGTACCTGAGCTCAGTCTGTGCCTCTGTTAATTTAGCAGCAGCAGCAAGTAATTCAGCAGATGGCATTGCAGGGCCAATCACCCTACAGAAAATGTAACCAATAATTAGAAAACAGAAAATTAGCCACACAAAAACAAAAGGATGACAATAAAATGACAAAAAAAACGACCACCTTCTTGTAGGACCAACAGAATGATCCTCTGAAGGTGCTGTTGTTAACTGGTCATCTACCATCTGTTCTGTTGGAACTGAAGCTGTTTCAGGCATTGATGCTGAAGGATTAGCTTGCTCATTCAAGGGATGCATATAAGAGTGCATTAAAGGGCCAACAACATCCAAAGTAGGGGGAGCTTTGGAAGGCAACAAGAAAACTCTATCACCATTTTCCTTGAGATTTAAGGAAATGAATAGCTTCTTCAGATGCTTCATTAGAGATCTCTCTGATATATCTTTAATGTCAACAGCTTGTCCATCATCAATCATTTGCAATAGCTAAATACAATAGCAACAACAAAAAAATACTTAAATTTTTAGTCAGTTACTCTTCAAAGTACCAAAAAAACTCACTATCTTTCTTGTTCCCAAACATCAGCATCTGAACAATTCGAACAGTTTAAAAAACCCTAAAAATGACCAACAAAAAAAAAGAGGGAAATGTGTTGTTAGTTGTTACCATCTTCAAGTCGTTGCCGACATTGGGAAACTCGGTCATCATTTCACGGAGCACGGTTTGTGGTTGAAGGCTGAGTTGGGGTTCCTCGTCGGAAGAGTGGGAATCATCGGAATATTGGGGCTTTTTGGTCTTTTTCCTTTCTCCGTCTCTCTTTTTTCTCTTTTCCCTTCTTTTGCTCTCCCTATCTCGCTTGGAGCTTCCATCACTCTTTCTACGCCGCTCCTTTTCCCGGCGACGGCGACGGCGCCTAGAAGAGTGGTCGGAGTCGGAATCTGAATCGGTAGAGGGAGAGGATGAAGAAGAAGGAGATGTTGAGTCACGGTGATGACGATGCTTCTTTCTTTTGTCACCCATTTCAGAAGCTACGGAGAGGTTTCAAGCATCGACCAAATATTTGCATCTCAGATGATTAATAATCGTTTAGGACTTTGGTACACAATAAATTATAAAATAAAGGAATTTTTAAGAATTTGATTTTCTCCCAAATTAAAAAAGGATTTGATCTAATTAAGAATTTAGTATATATACAATTTTTTCACATGACAAATTGGTCACTTTACAATTTTTTGGGATAAAAATTTTTTAGGACAAATTGGTCTATCACATAGGGACTAGTTTGTCCCTCTATTGAAAATGTCAGTGACTAAAATAGTTGTTTACTCTAACAGAAACTATAAATCTTGTCAAGAAATGGTAAATATATAAGTTAGAGTGTGAAATTTAAATGTTTTTTTTATACAAAAGAAAAGATAAAAAAAACATGAACTATTCTCTAATTCTAACTACTCTGATAGCATCAGCTAGAAGCATAGAGGATATAGCAGCAGGACAATGAGTCCAAGTTTGAACTCGAGACACCATATTGGCCCCTTGTTTGGCTAGCCAATCTGCGCAATGGTTTCCTTCGCGAAGAGAGTGAATGAACAATATCTGCCAGTCCAAATTTTTTAGAGAGCGTATATGGTCCACAACGGGCGCGTGAGGATGAGAAGGGGGGACACCCTCAGAGATAAAACTTAAAGCAACCTTCGAATCCGACTCACAGATAATTTTATCAAAACCTTGTTGACGAGCAATGTTAAGCCCTTGGGCAATTGCCTGTAACTCTGCATTTATATTAGTAGTGACACCACAGCTACCTGAGAACCCGAGAAGCCACTGGCCAAGATGATCCCTGAATAAGCCTCCAAAGCCCGATCTTCCAGGATTACCAAAAGAACTTCCATCAACATTTAACTTAACAAAAGATTCCCGGGGAGAGTCCAAGAGACAAGACGAGTTTGTCTGGGAGATTTAACCGAGCCAAATAATTTATCAATGGAGTCCATTAGGGTACGTATTCTATTGATGATCTTTCAATTCTCCCATTTGGTATCTTCAAACACCTCAGCATTTCGGGCTCTCCAAAGCATCCAATACGTTGCTGCAAAAAGTGGACCGTAGGAACCTGTTGCATTAGTCTTGAACCATAAGCCCGTTTCAGTTATGTTGAAGTCTGCTAGGGACAAGAAACTAAAAAACTGCCAAACATAGGAAACTCTAGGGCAATCCCTAAGTCTATGAAGAATGTCCTCACTGAAGTTGCCACACCTCTGACAGGAGTTTTCCAAGGTAATATGTCTCGAAAAACGAAAAGCATTGGTTGGCAAGCTATCCTACATAATAAGCCAAATAAAGTGCTTGATGTTTTCAGGTAAATTTAGCTTCCAAATCCATTTCCAATCGTGATTGGTAGTGATTGTGTTAAGAAGAGGACTATCTGTAGTCTGAAGAAGCCAGGAATAAGCACTCTTTGCCGAGTAAGAGCCATTTGGGGAGTGTTCCCAAATGAGGATATCTCTAGAGTCATTGTTGATGAAAAGGCTCTGCATCTCAAGTTTGATGTCATCAGGGATTTGAGTATACAGGCTGTTGAAATGCCAAGAATTATTGATGAAAATGTCTTGAATGCGCACATCTATATCGTGTATGTCAACAAACGGAATCCTTGAACTGATCCTACCCTTATGAAGCCATTTTTCATACCAAAGGGAAATATCACCTTGGCCAACTCGTGTAATATAACCTGGTAGAGAATTGCAGCAGCCTTTTTAATAGAATTCCAAGTATACGACGCTCCCTTGGCCTGATAATCTTCAAAAATGTTACCTGTAGTAGTATAATTCGTTGATAGTAGCTGAACCCAAAGTTTCTCAGATTGATGGATCATCTCCCAAACATGTTTACCAAGCATAGCAGTATTGGCTAGCCTACTCCTTCTCAATCCGAGAGCACCATTGTGGACAGGGGTGCTAACTTTACTCCACTTGACCCAATGACAATGAGAACCACTCCAAATAAACTGGCGAATAATGGAATCAATTTTATCACAAACTCCTTGGGGAATCCATAAGTTATTCATGGTGTAGATAGGCATAGAGCTAAGGACCGATTTTGCCAAAGTAACTCTGTCTGCTCTGCTCAACAAATTGCTCTTCCAACCTGCTAGACGGCTGTTCACCTTGTCAAGGATAAAAGAGAAATCAGCGTTGGTCACTCTCCCATGTAGCAAGGGGAATCCCAAGTATCTACCAATGTTATAGGTGTGGTTGAAGGCAATAATTCTTTCAAACTTGGCAATTTTTGATCGAGGAAGATTCTTAGAGGGGAGGAACCTAGATTTTTGAATATTTATCTTCATACCAGATGCCAAGCAAAAATCTTGGAGAACCTTATTAACAAGCCTTACTTGAGAGGATTTTGCTCTAGTGAAGAGTAAGCAGTCATCTGCAAAGAAAAGATGAGATATGGCCGGACCATTAGGGGAGATTTTGATCGGTTGCCACTGGTTATCATTAATTTTGGTTTGGATGAGGAGGGCCAGCGTTTCCATACAAAGAAGGAAAAGATAAGGGGACATAGGATCACCTTGTCTCAACCCTCTAGTTGGAGCAAAGCTATCTAGCTTCTCACCATTCCACTTGAGAGACAAAGTTGAAGAAGGCACACAACTCATAATCAGATTAACACTTCTATCAGGGAAGCCAAATTCAGTTAGAGTTAGCCTAAGGAAGTCCCAATCCACTCTATCATAGGCTTTCTCAAAATCAATTTTGAACATTAGGAAACCTGCCTTACCCTTCTTCTTGTGCATGAAGTGGACAATCTCCTGAGCAATAAGAGCATTATCAGCTGTACCCCGGTTAGGAATGAAACTGCTTTGGAGAGGGCCAATGAGATTATCCAGATAGGGCCTAATTTTCCTGACCAGAACCTTCGAAATCAGTTTTAAGAGGACATTGTAACACCCCAATTCTACTCAATAATACTATAAATCAGAGTGCGAAATTTTCAACATAAATATTGGAGTGCTACACTTACTTCCCAACACAAACAATATAATTCATTCATGGTAAATTCAATTTGAAGCAATCCTAACAATCCTTGTCCATTAGACAACTCGAAATCAACAATTTGCTTAATAGAAATAACTTCGAGTTCAACAAATATTGCAACCTAAATGATAAAGGAAAAAAAACAGCGTTCAATCCCCCCGAGTGTTACGTATCAGAGTGACGACACCGACTCAACTAAGGAAGGATCACCGCCTTCATTCGCGACTACCTGCACGTTACCACATAGGGGTAACATTCAAACAGAAGGGGTGAGATATCGAACTATATAAGAGCATGTATGAAGAACAATATGATAGGTCAGGTACTATAGAATTACACATATCATCAATAAAATCCTCAATAGAGTCATCAATAGAATCATCGAAGTGCAATGCGGAATGCGACTCAACTGTGCATATGCATGTGGTACCATTGGAGCAAAACTCCCGTCGTAAAAATCGTCGTTGCCAGTAAATAGTGGCTCACCGGGCATAGCCCTCATCGTTCACGTCGTAAAGCAAATGCAAAGGTATGCAACACAATGTGAATGTACAAGTAACGCTAATCACAGTCACGCAATCGCACGACAACAACACCAAAACGTCATGGCGACCATAGGCCTACAACTTACTATCTTTGCCAACAAATAGAGGCAAATCAACTTTTACAACTTCACCTGCAATTTACCACATTTTCGACCAGGTATTCAACGCAACAATTAACCACAACAGCAACTATGGCAACAATATTGACAAAGCAGCAACATCAACAGCGCAAAACAGCAAGAATAGCAACAACACAGCAGCAAAACGTAACAGCAATGACAACAATAACAGCAAAACCGCAACAGCATTAACAGCAAAACATCAACGGCATTAACAGCAAAACAGCAACAGCAGTATCAGCAAAACAGCAACAGCATTAACAGCAAAACAGCAACAGCATTACATCAAAGCAGTAACAGCATCAACGTAACCATCAATTCAACTACGAAAATTATTTATAATTCTTACTAACGAGTTATCTATATTCCTATCATTTTTTTATTATTATAATAGTGAAACCTTAATCCAACAAAATTACAATTCGATTTAATTAGAACTAACAACATAGGAATTCAAGCACACACGGTCAATTCATCAAACATTTCTCATACGATATATATATATATATATATATATATATATATATATATATATATAACCACGCAACATACACAGAGGCAATCTATGATAAACCCCAAACCCCGCATACGATCCCTCATATACGCTATTATAGAATTCGAACCCACCCTTACCTCAACTATGGTGGCGCAAACTCCCTCCTAGCCTCGTTCCTCGATTCTCCGAATACGGCGACTCCCCTGTGATAGTAACGACGCGTGGCGATCACGAACGTAGAGAATTGCAATGAAAATCAACCCTCCCAATCCAATCCTAGGCTAGAGCTCTTGAAAATTGAGGCTTTTGTGTAACTTAGAAGTGAGAGGAAGAAGGAGAAGAAGGGAAAAGAGGGCGGCTGCGCAAAAAGACCAGCCCTAGCGCATATTTGCGCTATATTTATAAGGAGGAGTGGCGCACAAGCGCCTTCCTGCGCAAGCTGCGCACTGGACACGCTGCTAGGGTTGCGTGAGCGCTGCGCACTCGCGGTGCTAAGCCCAATGCTATTTTTTTTAACTGGCCCACAACACGTGATTATCATCTAACTCATTTTCAACATAGCTACTACGCCCATAATTTCAATTCTTACAATTATCCTACGGCAATCCAACTTCGAAGTAATTTGATTAAATTTTAGGGCGTTACAACTCTCCCTCACTTAGAATATTTTCGTCCTCGAAAATTTACCTGATTCGAACAACTCGGGATAGGACTCCCGCATCTTGCTTTCCAACTCCCATGTCATGCTCTCTCCGGCAGCTCCTAACCAGACTACTTTCACCAAGGCGATCTCTTTGCCCCTTAGAGTCTTCGTCTCACGGTCCGCGATTCGTACAGGCATCGTCTCCACAGTGAGGTTATCCCGTACTTGCACATCATCCATATGAATTACATGAGATGGATCTGGAATATACTTCTGAAGTTGTGACACATGGAACACATCATGCAAATTCGAAAGATTAGGCGGTAAGGCCACTCTGTAAGCTACATTCCCAAATCTTTCCGTGGTCTGATACGGACCAATGAATCGAGGAGTAAGCTTCTTAGATTTCAAAGCACGTCCAACACCGGTCACAGGGGTGACTCTCAAAAACACATGATCACCAGCTTGAAATTCCAAATCCTTCCTTCGCTTATCATGGTAACTCTTCTGTCTACTTTGTGAAGCTTTCATCTTTTCACGAATCAACTTCACCTTCTCAGTCGTTTCTCGAACAATCTCAGGTCCAAGCACTATACTCTCTCCAGATTCATACCAACACAAAGGGGTTCTACACCTTCAACCATACAACGCTTCGAAAGGTGTCATCCCAATACTAGAATGATAACTGTTATTATAGGTAAACTCTATCAACGAGAGATGGGTATCCCACGAACCTCCTTGCTCAAGAATACACGCTCTCAACAAATCCTCCAACGATTGAATAGTCCTCTCTGTCTGACCATCCATCTGAGGGTGATACGCTGAGCTCAATCTCAACTTAGAACCCAACGCCTCTTGCAAACTCTTCCAGAAATCAGAAGTGAACCTAGGATCTCTATCCGAAACGATACACATAGGAACACCATGCAACTTTACAATCTTTTGGAGGTAAATCCCAGCCAACTTCGGTACCGGATATGTGATATTAATAGGTATAAAATGAGCCGACTTCGTCAGCCTGTCAACAATCACCCAAATCGCATCATGCCCTCTCACAGTATTAGGCAGCCCCGTCACAAAGTCCATTGAAATGCTATCCCATTTCCATTCCGGAATCTCTAAAGGTTGCATCAACCCCGCAGGCTTCAGATGTTCATTTTTTGACTTCTGACAAGTTAAACATGCATACACGAATTGCGCTACATCGCGCTTCATCCCAGGTGTTTGCTGGTGTTTTTAGCAAACAATCACTAGTTTTATTAGAAGGTTTGTGAGATCAAACTAGAAAAATCTCAAAGCAATTGCCTTTGAATTGCAAAAGTTTTTGTTTCAGAAAATGTAGAAAAGGGGACGATTTGCAATTGATTAACAGAATTGAAAAGAAAAGAAGCAGTAAATGGTGCAGGAATTGTAAAGAAAAGAAGAACAAATTGCATTGAATCATAAAAATGGTACACGATCACATACAGGGATTCTTCCACTCGTTTTTCGCTCTGGCTTGGAAGTTAGAGTTTCAGGAATCGGTTGTGTATTGTGATTTTCGCGACCCCTGTTTCTTCTCAGAAACAGTTATTTATACAAGGGAAAAGGGGGGAAAATTCGAACTAGGTAACTGCCTAACAATTTGAAAATAAGTAACTGCTCCTACTTTCGGCCCAATAACCGCTCCTACTTTCGGCCAAGTAACCGCTCCTACTTTCGACCGAAACTGCTCCGTCACGCTTCGACCAACTGCTAGTCTTCAACGCATAACTGCCCTGATTTCTGTCTGTCGAAAGCCTGTGTCGATTTTCCTCTCTCTTGCTTTTGCTTCCCTGGAAACTTGTCGAGTTTACCTTGCGCATGACCATTTTCTTTGTCGAAATAATATGGTCTTTGTGAAATAAATATAAATCAAGCCATGTTGACCATCTTTAATGAAGCCTGTCGAAATTACAGGCTAACAAATTGCCCCCCAAAAATGTCTTTTTCGACTGAACTTGAGGAGGAAGAAGAGAAAGACATTTTTTGAATTCACCATCGAAATAACTTTGCACTTGAGTAAAATAGCTGTATACCTGATGTCACCACTGTTAAGTGTTGTTTCCATATTCAAACCTTGAACTTGAACAGCCTGTAGTTTCGGCCTTTGACCATGTTTTGGCAACTTAAATGCCATGTTTTTACGCTTTCTTTATATTTATTCCAGCGTTATTTTAACTTCGTGCAACGTTGGCTTATACTTTTTCAAGTATTTACCATTTATACGCAAAATCCTTTCATCAGCGCCGATCTCTTCGACCTCATATGCGCCGTTTGAATAAACTTGTAAAATTTTAAATGGTCCTTCCCAACTTGGGGACCACTTACCAAAGACTCTATCTTTTTTATCTATAGGCAATAGGACCTTCCACACTAGATCACCTGAATCAAAGGTTTTAGACTTAACCTTTTTGTTATAAGTTTTAGCTACCCTCTCTTTCTGCCGAATAAGCATATCTAAAGCTAATAACCTTTCTTCGTCTAAATCAACCAATTCATCAAGCATCATATTCCAATAATAATCAGAGGGAATCTCCCACTGTCTTTGAATTCTTGTTGATTGTAGACAAATTTCAACAGGCAACACTGCATCGTGTCCAAATGTTAGCCTATAAGGAGTAGTGTTGATAGATTCTTTAGGTGAATTTCGACAAGCCCATAACGCTTGATCAAGGGTATTATGCCAATTCTTGGGTTTCTGCCCAACATTCTTTTTAATCAAATTAATAATAACTTTATTGGCAGCTTCTACCTGTCCATTGGCTTGCGCATAATATGGTGTCGAAGTTAATAACTTAAAACCAATTTCGGAAGCAAACTCTACCATTTTTCTACCAGTAAAAACTGATCCCTGATCTGTAGTAATGGTTTCTGGAATTCCAAACCTATAAATGATATGATTTTGAATAAACCTTATCACTGCTTCCTGATCAACATTGGCTAAAGGTATAGCTTCAACCCATTTGGTGAAGTAATCAATTCCCACAAGGATATATCTATGCCCCTTCGACGAAGTTGGCTTTATCTCTCCAATCACATCTAGAGCCCAACCTCTAAATGGCCAAGGTTTGACTATGGCATGCAATTCATTTGCAGGTACATGTTGTATCCCAGCATGCTTTTGACACTCTTGGCATCCCTTAGCAAATTCTATGCAATCTTTCAGCATAGTTGGCCAATACATTCCTTGTCGAAACAATAACCACTTCATTTTCTGGCCTACTTGGTGTGAACCACACGCTCCACTATGTGTATCAGAAACTGCTAAATATGCCTCATTTTCACTAAGACATTTTAATAGTACTCCTTCAGGAGTCTTTTTAAACAATTCGTTTCCAATTATCACATAGCTCAAAGCTCTGTATTTTACTTTTTTATTGGTATTTCTTGTGGGATTTTGCAAATATTCCGCAATAGGCCTTCGCCAATCATTATTGGTCATATTGTCAAGAGCAAGAATTTCTGCTAAGTCAAAGTCACCAAAAAATTGACGTTTTTCGACAACAGCTAGTTCCTCGTTTGCATTTGTATCTGTTGCCCCCCCAGTTGTTGGTGTTGACAATAGTGACGAAGAATAGTCATTAGAAATGATTTTATCCTTTATTTCAATTAACTCCTCTAGGCTTCGCTTTGAAACTTTATAGCCTGAAGCGATTTGTGCCAATTCATTTGCCACTTGATTATCAATTCGTGGTAAATGTTCTAAGTGAACAGACTCAAATCTTTTTAACAAAGCATTGGCAACAACAAAGTATCTGATAAGGTGCTCTTTAATGCATTTGTACTCTCTTGTCAATTGTTTGACAACCAACTTAGAGTCACCTTTTATTTCGACGTGCCTTGCCCCCAGCTCAAGTAAAATTTCAAGGCCTACTATTAAAGCCTCATACTCAGCTTCATTATTGGAGCAAACATCTCGAATCTTAAACTTATACTTTGTTGGAATGTTAGTAGGAGATATTATTAAAATACCAATCCCAACTCCATGTTTATGGCTTGAGCCATCAAAATACAACCTCCAAGGATATACGTCTACAAAACTTACTGTTTCTTCAACAACAGAATGGTCCACTATAAAATCAGCAACCACTTGTCCTTTAATTGATTTTAGAGGTTGATAAGTTAAGTTGTATTCTGACAAAGCCAAAGCCCATTTACCAATTCGGCTATGCATTATTGGTTTCGACAGCATATGCTTAATAACATCAAAATGTGAATAAACAGAAACATCAGCTGGTTTTATATATTGCTTTAACTTTGTACACGAAAAATACAAACAAAGGCACAACTTTTCTATAGGAGAGTACCTCGTTTCGGCATCATTTAAGACCCTACTGAGGTAATAAATGGCTCTTTCGACACCACTATCATCCTCTTGTGCTAACATGCTACCTATTGTTCTATCAGAAGCTGCTATATACAATTTGAGCACTTTGTGTTTAACAACAGGCAACAAAATTGGTGGTTTCATCAAATAAGACTTGATTTCGTCGAAGGCTGCTTGATGCATTGGTTCCCATTTGAACTCTTCTTCCTTCTTCAGTCTTAATAATGGCGAAAAAACTTGTGTTTTGCCACTTAGATTTGATATAAATCTTCGAAGGAAATTGATTTTTCCCAACAATGACTGAAGCTCTTTTTTGGTCGAAGGGGCCTTCGTTTCCATAATTGCCTTAGTCTTATTTTGATTGATTTCAATGCCTTTTTTGTGCACTATAAAACCCAAGAAATCACCTGCACGTACACAAAAGGCACATTTTAATGGATTCAATTTCAATCCATATTTCCTCATTCTTTCAAAAGAACGGCGAAGATGGTCTAAATGACCACTTTCTGAGGAAGATTTAACCACCACATCATCTATGTATACTTGCATAAAATCATCAATAAAATCATGAAACATAGAATTCATGGCCCTCTGATATGTAGCACCAGCATTCTTTAAGCCAAAGGGCATTACTACCCATTCATAAACACCCAATGCCCCTGGACACCTAAAAGCAGTTTTTGACACATCCTCTTCAGCAATGAAGATTTGATTATACCCAGAATAACCATCAAGCATACTAAGATAATCAAATCCTGCTGCTGAATCTATTAGCATTTCTGCCACAGGCATTGCGTATTCATCTTTGGGAGATGCATTATTTAAATCCCTAAAATCTATGCAAACTCTAAGAGTCCCATTTTTCTTTATTACAGGAACTATATTGGCTAACCATTCGACATACCTGGCAGTTCTGATGAATTTGTTTCTGAATAGCCTTTCGATTTCCTCTTTGATCTTAGCCAACACTTGAGGAGCAAATCTTCTTGGCACTTGCTTCACTGGTTTCTTCCCTGGTCGAATTGGTAATTGCATTTCCACTACTTCTCGACTTAACCCGGGCATCTCGTCGTAATCCCAAGCAAAACAGTCTTTGAACTCCCTTAGCAATGTAATGACTTGGGCTTTTAGAGAAACATCAATATTTGCACTAATATAAGTTGGCCTTTTTATTGAGCCATTTCCCAAATCAACTTCTTCTAACGGGTCTTGAGCTTGCATATGCTTTGTCAAATCTCTAGGATCCTTTTCAAAACCTAATGGATCATTATCATAGATACAGTCAAGTTTTTCATCTATGATTATGCCATTTCCTTCATGTAACTCACTGGCTTCGACAGCCATTGTTTGCTGAATAATTTCGGCCTCCATAGCCGCTTTGAACTTGTTTTCGGCCATATAAGCCGTAATTTTGTCCCATGCATTGGGCACTGACATAAGAACACTTTCAAGAACCAGTGTTCCACCCCGTTGGTCGAAAAACACCATCAGGATAGACACTATCATCTCCCATTATTTCTCTTTCCCAAACAAAACCATAATTTGGGTCAAGATGAACTGAGGCAAAAACATTATCCGCAGGGACATATGCCTCATTAGAAGATGAACATGGCGCAATCTTCGCCATTTGTTTCTCAAAGTTTTCCTTGGTAACTTGGTTCACATCAGCACGGAAGTAGCTCTGATCGGCTTCAACATACTCTACCAAACCATCTTCCTTCCACATTACTAAACGTTGATGCAAAGTTGAAGGGACAGCACCAACTCCATGGATCCACTCTCTACCAAGGAGTAAATTAAAATTCGCTTTAGAGGCTATCACTAAGAACAATGTAGTCCTCTTTATGGAACCAACAATTAAGTCCACCTCAATGGCCCCCAAAGAGTGGCCAGTTTTGCCTTCATAGTTGCTTAAGACAATGTTATGTGGCCTGAGGTCAGTATCGAACTTACCAATCTTCTTCAAAAGACCTTGCGGCATCAAATTCACTGCAGCTCCACCATCCACTAACACTTTGTTAATTCCAACACCATTGACCTTGGCTTGGACATACAGGGGTTTCAAGTGGTTTTGCATACTCATATCTGGCTTCTCGAAGGTAGCCATTTGGTCTTCGACACAACCATCGTTCATCACATAGTAACACATTGGCTTATGATGAGCCATGTCCTCTGTGAAATCTTCTTCAACGTCATTTGGTACCGTGATAACATCGTACTCAAGAGGCAGTATTGATACCACATTGCAAACAACGTCGAGGTCATCTTCAGAATCATTGAAATCAGACTCCATGTCTTCATCCATGTCAAAATCAGCATTTCTTTCTTTCACTGTTGACAATGGAGGAAATATTCTTTCAAGAGCAGGCCTTCTTGGCTTTTCTGTTACCACAGCCTTGCCTTTGGCCTTATTCGCTGCACACACATGACTAGCAACATCAGCATTCCTCTTTGTGGCAACTTCAGCTTTGTGAACCTCACTCTTTGCCACTATCATGCTGCGTGGAACTTGATTATTAGCCAAATGACTTGGAACCTGGTTAATGTCAAAGTGTGCCTTCTTCTTCTGCTGTCTTTGGTAACGACGCCACTGTGTTCTAGTCATAGGGTTCTTACCCTTATAGTTATTTTTATAATTAAACTTAATAGCATCAGTACCTGGCTTAACAGCTTTAGCACGTTGATTATTGGGTACCCACGCTTCGACAGGAGCATAAGCACTTGGGACAAAGGATTTACCTGTTGACAGCTTCAAATACCCTGTTGCTGAGGACTTCTCCTTAGCAATTTGTTGTTTACTTGTTGAAGGCTTTGCTGACACATTAGCCTCATAGCCAGGAAGATCTCCTTTTGCAAAGTCAAATGTTGGCCTGTTATCAAGCCATTTTCTTTTGCGTTGTTGTTGATCCTGATAACCTTCGACAGCTTTAGCTGCTTCTTTATCGAAGACAGCACTACACCTTGGGCAAAGCATAACTTCAGAGTTATTCCACTTACACCGATTGAGGAAATCTATCAACTCTTCCTCAGCCTTTGGATACACAGCATGTATCTTCCCATCATAATCTTTTAGGGTCACCTCCTGTTTCTTACCTTCAGCATACATAAAACCTTTTAATTTCTCGGTGGCAGTCTTGACACACTTAGGAGGGTCTGCCACTTGAGCATCCACCATTCCTACATCAGCTTCGACAGGTTCAGAGTACATAGCTTCAGCCTTAGGCAATGGATCAACATCAATCTGCATAGGAGCTTTCATTTTCTTATCAGCAAATTTGAGTCTTCCTTCGTCAATTGCTTTTTGCACAATATCCCTGAAGAGCACACAACGGTCAGTGTTATGCCCCAAAAAATTATGGAACTTACAATAACCTTTTTTCTTTCTTTGGTCAAGAGTTGGTATTTTAAGGCCTTTAGGCACTAATATTTGACCATCAGTTACTAAAAGATCAAAAATTTCATCACATTTAGTAACATCAAAAGTATAAGTCTTAGGCATAAATCTATCATTCTTAGGCTCTACAGGATTATTCCCATTCGCAGGCCTTAATAATTTACAGGTATAAGGAGGACCAGGCTTAAGTTCAGCCACGTCTATCTCCTCTTCTTCGACATTACTATATGTAACATCAAATTCTTCTTCGACATATGCCACTTTTTCTTTTTTATGATACCTATTCGCTCTAGATTTTTCCTCTCTAAGCCTTTCAACTTGTCGAACTCTATCAGCCAAATGAGCCATATCTCGCAAATGAGATGTGTCTAATTTCTTTCTAATTGAGTAATCAAGGCCACCAGCAGCCATTTCGACAAGCTCATGTTCAGGGACTTGTGTGAAGCAACGAGATTTCAACAGCCTAAATCTGTTTAAGTAATCATCAATAGTTTCAGGCATTTTGCGCCGAACACTAGCCAATTCTTTAAGACTAATTTTCGACTGGCCCATGTAAAACTGTGCATGGAATGCCTTTTCTAATTGCCCCCATGTGAACACAGAACCAGGGGGTAAGGTCGTGAACCAAGTGAAAGCATTTTTAGTTAGAGAATTTGGAAAATATTTCATCTTCAAATTCTCATTTTGTGCTAAGTCCCCAGCCTCAGTCAAGAAACGAGCGATGTGTTCGACTGTGGACTCATTTGTATCACCACCAAACTTAGTAAACTTGGGAACTTTCCATCCCCTTGGTAACTCAGTTTGTAATACATATTCACATAATGGTGATACGAAGTTAGGCCTTTGTAGACCTATGTTAAGGCCATTTTGCGCCAAAATAGTTTCGACTAAAGTAGCTATATTGTTTTCTGCGCCAACATTGTTTTGTTGCACTTGTCGAACGACTTCATCAGCGTTCTGGTTTCTATTTACCAAAACTACTTCAGGGACGTGGTTTACTGCCCCTTGTAGTTCGCCTACAACTGTCGACGCTTCGACTGCAACTGCTTCTTGGGGATTAACTGGCGACGCATTACCCGCAATAATAGGAACGTGCCTATTATTAACCGCTGGAACCCCAAAAAAGTCTGCAATCCTACTCATCTGATTTGCCAACATTTGGTAACTGTTATTAGTATTTTGAATCAATGGATTGAAAACTGTACCAATTTGTTGGGTAAGCATATTAACCATATCGTGATTACTCTCGTCTACTTGCTGTCTTAAGGCCAACAAAGACGTATTGGTTAATGCTGGGGGATTTCGACCAAATACGCTCTCAGAAGAGACATGTGTAGGGGAAAAGGTCGAAATATGTGGCATTCCAGTAGGCATGCCATACATTCCCAAAGGAAATGGGGGTAGATGCACGTTATTCAAACGTGGGTCTAAACCGTTTCCCATTGCCATGTAAGGGCTATGAAGCCCTGCACTTAACGGCAAAGACATAGGCAGAGATGCCATTTCTGACTGCGTTGAACCAACATTAGTCATTGATAATGAAGGAACGGCTATCGACGATGATGGTCCTGCGCTAATGTTTGCAGAATCCATTGTTGTTCCTTGCCCTTGTGAAACCACAGGGTTGGAACTAGACGCATTATTCGTACTGGACCGAACCATTTTACCACTTCTTAAGTGCATACAACAGCGAATACAAATAAGAGAGTATAAACATGAACAAAATCAAAGGCAAAGTCCCACTGGGCGTGCCAATTTGTTTGCTGGTGTTTTTAGCAAACAATCACTAGTTTTATTAGAAGGTTTGTGAGATCAAACTAGAAAAATCTCAAAGCAATTGCCTTTGAATTGCAAAAGTTTTTGTTTCAGAAAATGTAGAAAAGGGGACGATTTGCAAATGATTAACAGAATTGAAAAGAAAAGAAGCAGTAAATGGTGCAGGAATTGTAAAGAAAAGAAGAACAAATTGCATTGAATCATAAAAATGGTACACGATCACATACAGGGATTCTTCCACTCGTTTTTCGCTCTGGCTTGGAAGTTAGAGTTTCAGGAATCGGTTGTGTATTGTGATTTTCGCGACCCCTGTTTCTTCTCAGAAACAGTTATTTATACAAGGGAAAAGGGGGGAAAATTCGAACTAGGTAACTGCCTAACAATTTGAAAATAAGTAACTGCTCCTACTTTCGGCCCAGTAACCGCTCCTACTTTCGGCCAAGTAACCGCTCCTACTTTCGACCGAAACTGCTCCGTCACGCTTCGACCAACTGCTAGTCTTCAACGCATAACTGCCCTGATTTCTGTCTGTCGAAAGCCTGTGTCGATTTTCCTCTCTCTTGCTTTTGCTTCCCTGGAAACTTGTCGAGTTTACCTTGCGCATGACCATTTTCTTTGTCGAAATAATATGGTCTTTGTGAAATAAATATAAATCAAGCCATGTTGACCATCTTTAATGAAGCCTGTCGAAATTACAGGCTAACACCAGGCCACCAGAACCATCTTCTCAAGTCTTGATACATTTTCGTAGCTCCTGGATGAATACTCAACTTACTTCTATGACTCTCTTCGAGAATTGCTTTCTTCATTTCCGCATCGTCAGGAATGCAAATTCTATTACGGTATCTCAACACACCTTGCGCATCCAACTCAAAATCGTTATTCTCAGACTGCCCGATTCCTACCGTCGAATCTACCAGTTTAACATCCAGTTTCTGAGCTTCTCTGATGCTATCTAAAAAGTCATTATTAATCTTCAACATCCCCAACATAACACTCTGAGGTGTCACTTCGCAAATCAAACTCATATCTCTGAACTGCTCAATCAATTCAAACTCCCTAACCATCATTGCCGACATGTGCAAGGTCTTTCGGCTCAAAGCATCAGCCACGACATTAGCTTTCCCTGGATGATAATTCAAACTGAAATCATAGTCTTTTAGCAACTCCAACCACCTCCGCTGTCTCATATTCAGTTCCTTTTGATCAAACAAGTACTGCAAACCCTTATGGTCGCTAAATACTTCAAATCTAGAACCATAAAGATAATGCCTCCAAATTTTCAGCGCAAAAACAACTGCAGCAAGTTCTAAATCGTGCGTAGGATAGTTCTTCTCATGAGTCCTCAACTGCCTCGATGCATAAGCAACTACCTTACCATTCTGCATAAGCACACCTCCTAAACCCATCTTGGAAGCATCACAGTACACCACAAAGGACTCTCCCGGATTAGGCAACGTCAAGATAGGAGACGTCGTCAATCTCTTCTTCAATTCGGTGAAACTCTCTTCACAACGAGCGTCCCATATAAAGGCTTTACCTTTGCAGGTCAGCTGAGTTAAAGGAAGTGCCAACTTAGAAAAGCCTTCAATGAACCTTCTATAGTAGCCAGCTAATCCCAAAAAGCTTCTAATCTCGGTAGCCGACTTTGGAGTCTCCCATTGCAATACAGCATCGACTTTAGATGGATCCACCGCAATGCCGCTACCAGAAATAACGTGACCAAGAAAACTCACCTCCTTCAGCCAAAATTCGCACTTAGACAACTTTGCATATAACTTCTTGTCCCTTAAGACCTCCAATACCAATCTCAAGTGCTCTGCATGCTCTTCTTCTGTCTTAGAGTAAATCAAAATATCATCGATGAATACTACCACAAACCGATCCAAATAAGCATGAAACACACGGTTCATGTACTCCATGAATACTCCCGGCGCGTTAGTAACACCGAATACTCATAATGCCCATACCGAGTCCTAAAAGCCGTCTTCTGAATATCCTCATCTTTCACTTTAATCTGATGGTAGCCCGATCTCAAATCAATCTTACTGAATACTTAAGCACCCACCAATTGATCCATCAAATCGTCTATTCTTGGGAGTGGATACTTGTTCTTAATCGTCACTTTATTCAACTGTCTATAATCAACACAAAGCCTCATACTTCCATCCTTCTTCTTCACTAACAACACTGGAGCTCCCCACGGTGATACACTCGGCCTCACGAACTTCTTTTCAAGTAGATCCTCAAGTTGCTTCTTCAATTCGGATAATTCAGATGCTGACATCCTGTAAGGTGCCATAGAAACAGGTTTGGTACCAGGTACAAGATCAATAGCAAATTCAACTTCCCTCTCTGGTGGTACACTTGGAATCTCATCAGGGAAAACTTCAGGAAATTCGCGCACCACCTGCAACTCATCAATTATGGCTTGATTCTTAACAGATAGCGACGCCATCAGCGAGAATAGCTGAACTTCTTCCCGCATCAACTTCCGCAACTGTCCAGCAGACAACAAACCAGCCTCCTCCTCTTCGGGAGTGGAGAAACTCACAGACTTGCTAAAACAATTAATATGAACATAGTTATATTCTAACCAGTCCATGCCTAGGATCACATCCAATCCGCTTAACGGCAGACAAATCAGATCAACAATAAATTCTCTGTTGAAAATCGACAAAGGGCACTTAGAACACACAAGAGAAGTAGTCACCGACCCCTTAGCTGGAGTATCGACAACCATCTCCCTATTCATAGAAGACAACACAAGACCCAATCTTTTAACACATTCCGCAGCAATAAAACAATGAGTAGCACCAGTATCAATAATAGCTATTAGAGGAACACCATTAATGAAACATGTACCTCCAATAAATCCGTCGTTCTCAGTAGTCTGTGTCCCTGCCAGAGCGAACACTCTTCCACTAACTCTTTCTTTCTTTGGCTTCTGACATTGATTACTAATATGCCCTTCTTCGCCACAGTTGAAACAGACCTGCTCCTTGTGCTTGCACTCGGATGATTCGTGCCCAGTCTTACCACAACGAAAGCACCTCTTCACCTTAACCTTGCACACGTTACTCTTATGACCAGGTTTGCTACATTTGTAACATACAATACCAGCAGGGGCGTCTCCCCCACTAGTTCTCTTACCATCAAAACTTTTCTGCTTACCTTTACCAACTGGAGCATCATACGGCTTACCACGAGTCTGCTGCTTGCTCCTCTTCTCATTAATGATCTTATAGTGAGCATCGTTGTCCTCCTCGTAGATCCTGCAACTGTCAATCAAATCGGAGAAAACACAGATCTTCTGATACCCAATTGCCTTTTTGATCTCAGGTCGCAGCCCATTCTCAAACTTGACGCACTTTGAAAATTCAGCAGTTGCTTCATTGTAGTGCGGATAAAATTTGGCCAACTCCACAAACTTAGCAGCATATTCAGTAACTGACAGGTTCCCTTGCTTCAGCTCAAGAAACTCAATTTCTTTCTTACCCCGAACATCCTCAGGGTAATACTTCCTCAAAAACTCCCTACGGAACACAACCCAAGTGATCTCTTCACCTGCAGCTTCCAATCTCTGACGTGTATCTAACCACCAGTCGTCAGCCTCTTCTGACAGCATATGAGTACCATAACGAACCTTCTGCGCTGGAGTGCAATCCATCACACGGAAGATTCTCTCAATCTCCTTCAACCAAGCCAATGCTCCATCAGGATCATACTTACCCTTGAAAGTCGGCGGATTCTCCTTTTGGAAAGTCGCCAAACTGCGAGATCCAGCATTCTCACCAGCGTTCTGTTGATTCTCCAATGCCTGAGCCATAGCGCCCAAAGTAGCAGCAATAGCAGCATCATTCCATCCGGCCATTTCAGCTTATCCCTACAACACAAATTATACTTTAGAACAATAACAATACTTGATTGTTAATCGAAGCGATAACTCGACAACTTGGTCGGACAGACCCAACCATGCTCTGATACCACTAATGTAACACCCCAATTCTACCCAATAATACTATAAATCAGAGTGCGGAATTTTCAACATAAATATTGGAGTGCTACACTTACTTCCCAACACAAACAATATAATTCATTCATGGTAAATTCAATTTGAAGCAATCCTAACAATCCTTGTCCATTAGACAACTCGAAATCAACAATTTGCTTAATAGAAATAACTTCGAGTTCAACAAATATTGCAACCTAAATGATAAAGGAAAAAAAACAGCGTTCAATCCCCCCGAGTGTTACGTATCAGAGTGACGACACCGACTCAACTAAGGAAGGATCACCGCCTTCATTCGCGACTACCTACACGTTACCACATAGGGGTAACATTCAAACAGAAGGGGTGAGATATCGAACTATATAAGAGCATGTATGAAGAACAATATGATAGGTCAGGTACTATAGAATTACACATATCATCAATAAAATCCTTAATAGAGTCATCAATAGAATCATCGAAGTGCAATGCGGAATGCGACTCAACTGTGCATATGCATGTGGTACCATTGGAGCAAAACTCCCGTCGTAAAAATCGTCGTTGCCAGTAAATAGTGGCACACCGGGCATAGCCCTCATCGTTCACGTCGTAAAGCAAATGCAAAGGTATGCGACACAATGTGAATGTACAAGTAACGCTAATCACAGTCACGCAATCGCACGACAACAACACCAAAACGTCATGGCGGCCATAGGCCTACAACTTACTATCTTTGCCAACAAATAGAGGCAAATCAACTTTTACAACTTCACCTGCAATTTACCACATTTTCGACCAGGTATTCAACGCAACAATTAACCACAACAGCAACTGTGGCAACAATATTGACAAAGCAGCAACATCAACAGCGCAAAACAGCAAGAATAGCAACAACACAGCAGCAAAACGTAACAGCAATGACAACAATAACAGCAAAACCGCAACAGCATTAACAGCAAAACATCAACGGCATTAACAGCAAAACAGCAACAGCAGTATCAGCAAAACAGCAACAGCATTAACAGCAAAACAGCAACAGCATTACATCAAAGCAGTAACAGCATCAACGTAACCATCAATTCAACTACGAAAATTATTTATAATTCTTACTAACGAGTTATCTATATTCCTATCATTTTTTTTATTATTATAATAGTGAAACCTTAATCCAACAAAATTACAATTCGATTTAATTAGAACTAACAACATAGGAATTCAAGCACACACGGTCAATTCATCAAACATTTCTCATACGATATATATATATATAACCACGCAACATACACAGAGGCAATCTATGATAAACCCCAAACCCCGCATACGATCCCTCATATACGCTATTATAGAATTCGAACCCACCCTTACCTCAACTATGGTGGCGCAAACTCCCTCCTAGCCTCGTTCCTCGATTCTCCGAATACGGCGACTCCCCTGCGATAGTAACGACGCGTGGCGATCACGAACGTAGAGAATTGCAATGAAAATCAACCCTCCCAATCCAATCCTAGGCTAGAGCTCTTGAAAATTGAGGCTTTTGTGTAACTTAGAAGTGAGAGGAAGAAGGAGAAGAAGGGAAAAGAGGGCGGCTGCGCAAAAAGACCAGCCCTAGCGCATATTTGCGCTATATTTATAAGGAGGAGTGGCGCACAAGCGCCTTCCTGCGCAAGCTGCGCACTGGACACGCTGCTAGGGTTGCGTGAGCGCTGCGCACTCGCGGTGCTAAGCCCAATGCTATTTTTTTTAACTGGCCCACAACACGTGATTATCATCTAACTCATTTTCAACATAGCTACTACGCCCATAATTTCAATTCTTACAATTATCCTACGGCAATCCAACTTCGAAGTAATTTGATTAAATTTTAGGGCGTTACAGACATTACAAAGATTGATAGGTCTGAAGTCTTTCATGGGCTGTGAAATTTAAATGTTTAAGTGTATTAATTTCTTTGAAAAATATCAAAAAATTGTTAATAAAGATATACTTATAAATATTCTATTGTATCTGAGGTCAATAAAAAAATGAATATTAATGTTTATACAAAAAAAAAGAATATCGGGTTCAATGGCCGATCTTAGTTGTTGCTTCAATTTTAATGGCTACTAAGGAAGCGAATCTTCAATATACCAAAAAAAGGAAGAGAATCTTCATAACTGGAGTGTCTTTCATGGTTTCATCCCTTCTTTGCTCCTAATGTGATCGATCTCACGCTCGCTCACACGCTCAAAGGGCCCACTCAAAACGGATTTGCAATACCAGGTGTCCTTCGTGTCACCTATAAACAATAATGACCTTCCTTAAAATCAAATACACATACACACCGCCATCGTGAACCCTAGATCACTTCGACCTCTACTCGTGACCTCGTCGTATCCAGTTTGGATCACTATGGTATTTTTGGTTGAAGTGGGGACATATTGAGGACATGTATGAATCCTACACATACCTAAATTCATAGTGTCGTACGTTGGACTTTCTATTTCTCAAAGAAATGGAGAAAAGCTTTATTTAGATTGGTGAGCTTCAATATTGCTTCCAAATTCTTTAATTAGAAATCTTCAAGTTATTCTCCTTTTTAATTGCATTTTTAGCAAAATATGTTCTCATTTATATGTTTGTTTTTAGATTTCAATATAACATTAACTACTTTTTTCTCGATTATAACCTTTATTAATCATTTACACTTACATTAATAGAGAGAGAATAAAATATAGGACAAGAAGATCCTCTCAAGTGAGATGAGAGTCTAGTGAAATCTCAATCGTTCATTAAAGAGAGGGAGAGAAAAAGTGGGTTTGCAATACAATAAATGAGAGAGAAGAGTTTTAATGGTGGGTTTCCTCTATTTTTGTCCTATTCACACATGTACGTGCTCCACTTAGGGGTAGTACATGGGTGAAAACTCTCTCACTCTTTCTCTCTCTCCTCTCTCTCCCCCCTCTCTTTCCTCCTCCACTCTCTCCTCTTATCTCTCTCCCTCTCTCTCTCCTCCTCCTCCTCTTTCTCTCCTCTTCTCTCTCCCTCTCTCTCTTCCTCCTCCTCCTCCTCCTCATCCTCCTCCTCCTTTTTTAAATAATACGGCCTTAGTTCCCTTGATGTTTAAACAACATTACAACCATATGAGTCACCAATACTGATCCCACGTAACCAAACATTGGCATGTACATACCCACAGATCTAATCTCGGTCATCAAACAGCCGACATTTTTTTTAATAACACACCCTTAATTAATTCTCCTAATCGTTAAACAATATTACAAAACACATCCCACGCTTGCTACACATGGGTGTGTGTACTAATTAGGAAGATTTTGAATACCACTAGAGTTTTTGTGTAACTTAAAGTTTTTGGTTTAATACCTAAGTTATGGACTCGCTGTTTAAAAAATCCCGATACAACCATGGAAGTAGTCGCTAGTGTCATACATTAATTCCATTGCCTTGTACCAAAGTTTCAAGCATGGAAACATATTAAAAAGCCAAATCAGATTATTATAGCAAACAAATTCAGCTCTATTATACGTGCTTCTCAAGTGTCTTATTTTCTCAGCTTATAATATTAACTATAGCTATATATATATATATATATATATATATATATAATCATGGGCACTTGAGGTTTCCAGCATGGGTGGTGAGTGTGGCATAGCAAGGGCAGACATCTCGGTTACCAGATGTGCCAGGTGGCACGCAGTTGCACCTTTGACAACAACTATTGCAAGCCCTCATACATCTCTTGTACCTTGATGCCTCGCTGCACCTGTAATTGCACTTCCCACCACACTCTGCAACATACAAAATTAATGAGCCAAATAATTCACCTAAATAACGATCATCTAAACATGATTTACCAATAAGGCTATAAATAATTAGATTTAGCTAGGATATATTGGGGTTCCTCTAAAAAAAAGGATATATTTGATTTTAATTTTATTTTATTTTATTTTTTATTTTTGGTTAACTTTTTTTCAAAAATTGCGTAAACAATAATAATGATTCCAACTTTTATTGTTCTATACAAATATTTAAAACGGAAACAAAATAAAAAAATCTATGATATTTTTAAATTTACAATAAAACGAAAAACTTTTCTCAAAGCCTTAGAGTATATATCATTACTATTCTCTTACCTATTTGTTGAGCAGCAACCCGACCACCATAGATCTCCATCTGAACAATTTTCCAAAAATAAAAAAGGAGAAAGGTAACAATATGAGTTGGTAAAGATCATTCAAAATTTCTTTTGTTAACACAAGAGTCACTCAATAATATATTGTCACATTCTATTCTAATGAGTTAATAAATAATATCCATTATATTACATGTATCTGTAAAATATTTTTATACACATATAAATTATATTTTTTGAAAATTAAAATGATCTGATATGCTAGATATATATGTATATATCTATAACTATTAATAAAGGGGATTCTAAAAAAATCTGACATTTTGGTGTCAGATTTTTCTGACCAAAATGCCCTTATTGTAATGATAACTACCCACTAACACCTAACACATTTCTATTTCTAATTCTAATAATAATAATAATAACTACTCACTAACATACCAATACACCAACACATGAAAGACGGACCCGTCTTTCCCCCTAGTATATAATAGACCGGAAAAAATCATCATTTGATAATAGACGGGATATATATGTATTAACAAAGAATCCAGGAAAAAATCATCATGGACTGGTAAATAGACGAACATATATATGAAGGAAGCAATATATATATATATATATATATATATATATATATATATATATATATATATGTGATAGACTATTGATGAAATAATTAAACACTTTACCTCTTGTATGAGGATGAAGCAGAGAAGTGCAAAGATCAGTAATGTGTTTTTGGTGTAGGCCATATTGTTATCCGCTTTCTAAGGTGACGAGAGAAAAAAAGTTATAAGACAGAGAGAGTGACAGAGATAATTCTGGTTTGAAGCTAGAAGCTCACACTATTTATATGGGAAAATAAAGATAGTTATTCTTTAGCTGAAAGTATTGGGACACTCTGTGGGTTGTCGGTAATAGTTGATCCGAAGCAAATTGTATAGGAAAACATGTACCAGCTGTATCAAGATCATAGTGAGTTCAACAAACTTTCCTATTCATATGGATGTGGACATGCATTGAAAGTTTTCCCTCCGTGAATGAATTGACCAAGTACATGCATGCAATGATATGTTATACAGAAATGCCTAAACTTTTGTTATAATTCCTTGTTTGTTGAATTCTATTAATTATTATTTTAAAATGCCCTAGTGGTTGTGCTTTTTTAGTTCACGGAAGCGTTAAATATTAAATAATATAGTAAAAAAGGGTTGAACCTTAAATGGAACGTCCTACCATATGCAAGGATAATTTAGATGAAAGCAAAATGACATAAAACTGTGACACACCAAATGCAGTTCTAGGTTGTCATTATGTAGTAGTGTGAGTAGGATGTCTCACTCGGTTTAAGGTTAACCTCATTTTGAAATGTCTACATCACTTTTATCGAGTGTACTGTTTTTCTTATTTTTTGTATTAAAAGGTGAATGATATTGATCTTACTAATTTTTAATATGTGATTTTGCATTCTAATTTCCAGACTACATATTTAGAGTAAGGATCAACTTACTCTAAGCTGTCCCAGAAGGGTACGTAACTCACATTCTTGAGTGAAAGAGACAACGTTGATGGAAAAGTGTAGATATATAGAGTTTGAACCCCACTTTCCTCGAACAACTAATACACTAATTACTAACTACTTTGCCTATAAAAAATTTACTCTAAGAGTAATTCGGGAAGACATTAAATTCTACAGATTCGTCAAGTTAATAGTTGTAATTGAGTAGATCAAATATGCAAATTTTCATAAATTTTAAAAATGTTTTATCTTTGATCAAATAAGTTCAATTCAACGTATATTATATACTTTTCAAAATACAAGTAAAATATAGACTATAAGATCCAATAGCTACGTATAATCAATTTCTATAATTTTTGTATGCATAATCATTAAGATAATATAAAACTATTCCATTGTCGGATTGGTAAAATTTAATGTCTACAAAAAAATATTAAATGGAATAACTCTACACGAGTTACTCTTGGAGCAAGTTTTTTTTGGTAATACTCTTGGAGTAAGTTGATCCCCACTCATATATTTATAGGTAACTTTTAAATACGTTAAAAAAGTTGAGTACCACATCTAATGAGTAAATGACACAACTAAAATAATTATTTTTAAATATATTAATAGCCACGTTCCAGCAAAATACACTCCATAAATAATTTAGGAAATTTTCTGTGGGAAAACTTAGGCTTTGTTTGACAAAAAATAGCGGATAACGGATAAGCTAGTTTATTGCGGATGAGGTAGCAAATAGCAGATAAGGTAGTAGATTGAATTTAAAGTTTTGGTAAAATTAGCAGTTGAAGTAGCTTATAAATATAAATTTGCGTAAATAGACATCTGTAATTAATGCTTAAAAAGGAAAGAAATTAATTTAATGGAGGATAAATGGGTAATTTAATTAACCTAGTGAAGGTAAAGTTGAGAAAAAAAATGAAACATTGTAAGCTATAAGCTCAAACGCTACTTCAAGTAGTGTTTCAAAAAACACTATAAACTATTGAAAAAACGCTAAAAGTTGATCGTGCTAAACACTTACAACTAGTTGATCTGCTATAAGTTATCCGCTACAAGCTAGCGGATCATTGCCGAACAGAGAGCCTTAAAGAGTTGAGTAATAGCACTACTTTGATCCCAATTTTAGTGTTTTTACTTTTTAGATAACCCAGTTCTAGTAAGCGTTATTAAAATTTATTCCAATCTTGGTGTTGGGTCTCTTTCAATTAATAACAGATAATTAATTATTTTGTTATTTAAATTGGTTAACTACAATAATAAATACTAATTCTATTGAAAAAAAATCGATTTCTATATTTTTGCCCTTCGTTGGATTGGTCCGGCCACCTAGTTCTATTTCTCTCTATTTACATTTTTTCTGATTCTTTTTTTTTGGATGAAGAAAATTGAGTGAGGAGTGTGTGACAAACGAATCTAATTGGCAGCAAATCTCTCTTTCAAGAGTTTTAACCACTAGTTAAACTAAAAGAGACTCAAACTATCTATCCAAGCGCTCAAAGAAAATATTCTAGTTTCGGCAAGTACTTTAAGCATTAAGAAAAAAGGAAAAATAATCAACTATGACATTAAAGAATTGTAAAAACTTACTTTATATGAGGGATCCTAGCTCCTACAAGGTAGCTTTTGGAATTATGGAAATTTGCTGCTAAAAGAGGCAAAAGATGGTTTTTATTTTAAGGTCAAGATTCTTGAGGATAAAGGCCTTGTGGTGATATGCATGCACTGAAAAAATTTCACAAATAGTTGAATATAAAGAAAGATTTGCGTGAATGAAAGTTGCATACATTGCTTTGAAAAAGTTTGTTATAGAAGGCGTCAAAAGTGTTTTCCCCGTGAATTGATATTGATTGAGAAAAGCAGTTTGGTGGTAAAGAAAAGTGTGTTTTTGCATGGCCCAATTGCTTGAAAAATGAAACTTGCATCTCTTCCACCACTAGTCTTCGAGTTTCTATGGTTACTTTGAGTAGCAAAGTGATGTGTCATATACACGATCCGTTGCAAAAATAGACGGTTTCTTGAGCCAAACAAATAAGTGACATAATCTATGTATTCTGTAATGTGTTGGTGTTTACTATCTAAATAAACATCATTTACAACTTAAGTAAACAAATAGTTACCATGACCTTATCAGGTAAACAATAAAATGTACTGTCAATAGAATTATTTATCATAGTAGGCAAACAACAAATTGCTATCAACAATAGTATCAGTTTTAAAAGGCAGCATTCGTATCATTACTGAAACCTACCATATTAATCAAAACCACTTTCTTTCTTGCAAGTACAAAATAAGATGTTACAATAAAAGAAGATCTATAGATAAAAGTTAACACAAAAAAAAAAAACCAGAACTAATAATATCATAACAACTAATAGCCTTGTTTTAAATTCTAGATCAGACCTAGAAAAGGGGGGGGGGAGGGGGGGAGGGGAGAACAATTTCCAGAGCATTTTCTGTCATAAATTTATAACCTTCCAACAAAATGTAGACATATCAACATTATATTTGCATGAAACTTCTGCTGGAAACTAAAAGCAGAAATCATGTTAGGATATAGAATAAAGGGGAATTGAACTAAGTAAGAGTTGTTAGAGTCAGCTATGGTTGTTATGGCTGTTAGTGTTTGTTAGAGTTAGTTATGTTTCTTAGGTTGTTAATATGTTACTTAGGAAGGTTGTTAGTATGTTAATGTAACGATTTAGTAACCTTGCTTGAGAGATAGCAGAGAACAAAAGAGCTACAGACTAATTCTAACTACAAAACAAAGAAAAATCCTTTCATTCATCATTTTTGCTTGATTTCATTCCCTTCATTCGATGGGTACATATAGTACCATTACAGCTAGCACAAAACAACAAAATAGTACCATGACTCAGCACTATCCTATTCTCCCACAATGGGATGAGCACACACAATACAAAAGCAAATAACAGAAATAAAATGGGAATGATTCTAGAGCCTTCTAGATGCTTAGTGTGCAATTTGGAGATTCCTTATCCATTTGGGCTCAACTCTATTACTATTGGATCATAACATATTTGGGCCTTATCCTTTTCCTTTGGGTCGTAACAGTTAGTTAGGAAGGTTATTGATCCTACCCCTTTTATCCATTGTATAGGAAGCCTATAAATAAAGGCTTCCATTCCCTTTGAAAGGATCTTGGATCATACCTAAAGTTTAGTAGAGATCGCGTGAGACTGGATTCCGGGTGAGGCCGGAGGGCGGAGAGCCTATTCTCCCTATTGTAACCATTTCATATCAATAACATTCTCCTTTCATTCCCTTTGCATCCCTTTTCTGATTCTTTGTACTATCATTATTCCTAATTACCTAGCAACGTTAGGTTGGTGGCCTAACAAATCATCTAGCACGTGTCAGCGGAATGTGCATGCTATTGAATCTCAAAACACAAATATAAACTAAACTACATCTGATACATGGAATCAAATAACAAATCCTGTTGATATCATCAATGGGTTGAAGGAGGGGAGATTCACATTATTATATGTGTAATTGTATCAACTCAGGAGGAAATATAACTATAAAAAAGATCATGAACAATAAAGCTTTTTCTGATGAAAGAACATGATTTATATAAACTATAAACAACCTTACTGTGAGTCACTGCATTCCATTGTTCGGGACAGTTCAGCAAATCACAGTAGTGTCTAAATAATAACACTTGCCGGTCGGGCTTACTAATTTGAATCATTCCATGCCGCTTGCCGTCCAAAAAATGAGAACCTTTCTTCACATGGAACCTTTCTAAGTTATGCTGCAGTAACTAATTTTACAAGATACATTTCATCCAATTACTTAGAAACGAACCCAGCATCTAGTGCATTGTGCCATACAGTCTCCCTTACAATCAATATTATAGCCCAACACTTTTGGATTTCTAAGGAGAAGGTTCCTAAGAGTTTTTCCTTTAATACCCCACTGCTCCTCCAAGATCTTTATATTAGCTTTTAACTCTTCCTCTAAATTACATCCAAGAACTTCTGGAAACTTTTTGAGCAACTTGGACAGATCATCATCAGAGAGATTTAAGCTCCTCAGGTAGTCTAATGTTCCATTTACTGTTTCAAATTTGGGAACTACCTCCTTACGTTTTTCTCCCCAATAAGGAGAATGAATAAAACCAAATGCTTTTCCAAGTATCTTGTCCTTTTCTTCATCAGTAAAGTTAAATGCAGAAAGGGATTGTTTACATGCTTCCCACATACTCCGGTCTTCATTGCTTGTGATTATATTCTCTATTTGTGCCGTACATCGTAATATCCAATGCTTGGTAGAATGATCTGAGGTCCATGTTGCTTTTGCAATACTTGGTGAAAATCCACAAGAATGTCCGATACTTGACAATGGTATACTTGAAGAAGCAAGATCAACCTGCATGATCACATGCAATTTTCAGACTAGGGTGAGATGACCATTATAGGTCTCCTATCTTATGTGAACATTTTTTACATCGTGCCGAGTGTTCCAACTTTGAAATCTGGCCATTTCATGGGGTTTTGATGGTGTGCTGGGTGCATGAGGCATAAAAAAATAACTGAACTATATTGTCATTGCAACATTGAGTAACTCTTAAGACTGAATAAATACCCCCATGAATAAATTCAAATCTCTATAATCTTGCAACTAAAGGACGACTGTATAAAGACGACTTCGTACATTTTAAGAAAAGAAACGTACTTTATAAGCATATAAATTAAAACTAACGAACAGTGAACTTCACTTTTCAGAAGCTCCTAGGCAGAATATTAAGCTGATATTTATTTTTCTTTGAACACAGTAGTATTCTCTAGCAGAATGTCAAAACCTTAGAATTTCAGTTGTTTGATGAAAACTAGCTCTGATTGATTGTATAGGGAGTTAAAAATGTAACTTATGTTTAGGTGTATTTAAGAATATAAAATGTATCAAGGAACACTGAGCATTTTGAGTGTGTAAACTAAGTATCAAGTCAGGCAATTTTATTTACATTTTTCTTTACTATAGAAATTTTTTAGTATAAAATAAAAATCAATTTACCAATCAAAAACGGATTCTTCCCGATGTTTGAGACAGCTAACAGCCTAGTATGTATATAAAAACCATATTATTTTTATTTCAGCCTGAAATTTGACCAACGAAAGTACGAAACCATTAAGGCATTCTTGTACACTCAAATCATAGAAGATTTTGGGTCATTAAAATCCAGCCCAATGAAAGTTACATAGGCCAGCAGAGTAATACTTTCAAAAAAATCTCCATATGATTGATTTCGATTGCTTATCGAGGAATATGTCTCATAGGAGGAGATGAGCTGTTAAAAAAATTCAGGACAAGATTAAGAGAGCACCAACTCTTCATTTTATAGCTGTCGTAAAAGGCATCAGAATGATAATTGATGAGGTCCCAAGAAAGATAAACAAGTAATCTAGTAAACATGCTTTGAAGAAACAGCTATCCAAGAACACTGTAATGCCCACCATTCAGCAAACTTTATGAATTATGAGCAACTAAATGGCTAACATACTCCTATTCCATAACAAAAATTTTCCGCTCTTGAATTTCTGATGATATGCACTAATGTTTAACTGGCCACTCTCTCGTTTCATCACTTAGATCTAGTTTGAATAATTTTCTTACTTCTCCCCAAGTATTCATGAAAACGCAAAAATTATCCAAAAACTATGATATTTTTTAACAACAATAGTTTATCATATAAGTGGAAATTAGCTTCTGCAACTCATTTTTCACAAAATATTTCTCATTAACTTATCTAGAAAGACATATAAGCTTACAAGAACATTTTCATAAGTGACAAACCAAAAACAGGTCTGGCCCTTAGTCAACCAGTACACAGATTAACCTAAGGGACATGAAGAAGTTGCAGGAGGGAGATCCTGGGTTCAAATCCCAGAAACTAACATTCCCCCACCCAACTAACATTTGATTATCAAAAAAAAAAAGAGAGATTAACCTAAATTAAAGTTGTCTTCTATACATTTCACCCACATCATTACTAAACATGAATAATTGGTCAATCATTGGAGACAAACACATAAATAAATGAGATATTAAAATGCATTTACCTTGCAATAGGAGAATTGTGGTGCAGAATCAATAGTAATTAGAGGGGAATTTAACTGTTTCCCCAGCATCCCTGCACCAGCATAACAACACATATAAATCTAATCTAATTTAATAAAAGTAAAGGAACAGTTGCAAATTACATAATATGAGAAAGTGAAACAAAAAAGGTTACAAAGAAATGGTGAAACAACTTTTTCTACCTACACCATATTGCAAAGACAAAAGCAAAGTCAACCCCTTAAAGAGGATCACAAAATTCATGAAATCCCACCCGCACCCCCTTGAAAAAAGGAAACTTGCCGTGTTAAGTTGAGAATTTTGATGGGAGAATGTTGAAAAAGAAACACCGAGTTGTTTTCGGGAAGAAATTAAGTGAGATAGAAGAATGAATAGAGGGAAGGAATGATTTAGAAGCTAACCAGAGCGTAGAGAAGGAGATGAGAGTGTCAAAGATGCGAACTTGAGACTCTCCATCTACGTTCCTTTTTATTCTTCGTTTGCCCAACAGCAACACCATAATAAAAAATCACTGTTTTTTGTAATCAACCTTTTTGGTTCGTGGTTGAGAAAATGAATGAAAATTTTCAGATAAACATTTATTATTATTATTATTATTATATTCAAGAAAACAGGTGGTCCTATGAGGAGCGGAAACAACGAGCTAACCAATCGCCACTAAGAGAGGACGCCACATCTCTATACCCTAAATCTTAAGGCAATGAGTAAATGGTCTGCCTCTCTTATTATATCATTCATTTAACTCATATCTAGCCGATGTGAGACTAACCACTCACACTTGAATTTCCAATAGGGGTCCACTTGTCATTTCTCATTTTCATCTTTCGATCTAATAAGGCTATGTTTGACATGTCTCATCCGCTAGTGGATAGTGGATTTGACTAGCAAAAGACAAATAAATAGACGTGTTTGATAAGCAGTATTTAGCCTTTTTGTGGAAGTGTTTAGCATTTTTCAAAAACTACTTCAAGTAGCATTTTTTCAAACACTACTTGTAGCGTATAACGTCTCACTTTTTGGGTTTTCAATTTATGTGCATATATCTAGTGAAGATCGGTCCAAACTTGATCCAAAGTTAGAGGAGTGTGTTTTCACCGGTTACTCAAAAGGTGTAAAGAGGTGAAAGAGGTACAAGGTATGGGATCCAGTTTGAAAGAAGATGGCAATCAATAGAGATGTTGTCTTCGACGAGTAGTCCATGTCGAAGTAGTCAGTTGCAACATATGTGTCAGCATCTAAAGGGGAAACTTCCAACAATAAGGTGATACAGGTGCATATTGAGCTGTCACCTGTAAGTAATGTGCGGTCAATACCTGAACCACAACCGAAACCAAACTCTGATATTAAAAATTGACCATGGACCTAAAGATTCAGTTGAAGTTCATGATTATTCTCTTGTATGTGAAAGAGAGCATTGTCAAATCAAGTCACCAGATAGATATGGGTCTGGAGACTTGGCAGCTTATGCACTTCTTACTAGTTTTGGAGATCTGTATAGCTTTCGAGAGGCTATAGCTAGCTAGAAGAAAGATGAGTGGATGGTTGCTATGGTGGAGGAGATAGAGTCCTTGAAGAAAAATGAGACACGAGAGTTTGTTCAACTTCCTATGGGGAAAGGGCTATCGATTGCAGGTGGATGTACAAGAGAAGATAAGCATTAACAAAAAAAGAAGAGAAAAGTTGAGGATTCGTCCTATGCCAAAGGGGTACTCGAAACAAAAGGGGTTTGACTACGATGGGATTTTATTTTTGGTCATCAGACATGCTTTTATCAGGGCAATGTTAGCCTTTGTAGCCAGCTGAGACATGCATTTAGAGCAGATGGATGTGAAGACAACATTCCTCCTCCATAGTAATCTAGATGAGCAAATTTAAATGTAACAACCAGAGAGTTTCAATGATACTGGACGGGGCAAACTAGTTTTTAAATTGAAGAAGTACTTGTATGGTCTAAAACAGTCTCTAAGATAGTAGTTCAAGCGCTTTGATTTATACATGCTTCATTTTGTCTAAAAATATGTGTGTACAATTGTTGTTTTTATGTTAGGAGTCTTGATGATGTTCTTTTATTTTCCTGCTACATCATGTGGATGACATGTTGATTGCCACTAACCAAATAACATAATGTAAATGAAGTTAAGATCATGTTGGGGGAAAAGTTTGATATGAAGGACTTAGGTGCGCTAAGAAGATTCTTTGGATGAAAGTTCAGAGAGTTAGGGGTGCTAGAAAACTATGGCTCTCTCAGAAAAGCTATGTTGAAAAGGTGCTGGACAGATTCGACATGAGCAATTTGAAGACTACGAGTAATTGGAAAATCACTTTAAGCTCTTGTTGGATTAGTGTCGAAAGAAAGATGCAGAAGCTGATTATTATATGTCAAAGATTCCTTATGCTAGTGTTGTTGGTTGTTTGATGTATGGTATCGTTTGCACTAAACTAGATTTGGCACAAGCTGTAAGTCAAGTGTGTAAGTTTATGTCCAAACCAAGATCCACTTCCTGCTCCCCCATCAAGCCAATGGAATCAAGGCTTTGATACCACTTGTTGGGAGAGTCTGGAGGAGCATTGAGAGCAACAACGAGCTAATGACCAAAATTACCAAAAGATTTACGTCAAATCCCCTCCAAAACTTTAAGACATTGAGTATTTTCGGTATACGAGTCACCTTGAGATGAGGTAAGTAGCAATCTCAAGTCTGAAGAAATAGCATAATAAATAAATAAATAATATTAGATTATATAAATATGAAATTAGATTAAATTAATTAATTATTTTTTACAAGAATTAAATTAAATTAAATTAATTGCTGGCACTATGTGCGCGTCAATGGAAAGTGTTGTTGCTCTCCTCTACTTGAGAGGTCGTTTCATTTATTGTGAGGATATGTCGCCTTTCTGAAAATCTCATTCATGTAGTAAGATTTAGTTAATCAAAAATCTCTTTCCAAAAACTATAAACTGATCTGTTTAAAAAAAGCTTATCATGTGATGAGATCTTCTTCTATAAGTAGATCAAAATATGATTTCTCTAATAGAACCCAACAAAACAAACCAATAATTATCCGATTAATTAATCACATTATCGTATCATTCTCTCTTACACAAAGCTAAAAACAACAAACAAAGTAGAAAATTCAGACCAACCTCTAAAACCCAAAACATTAGATTCATTCCCTTTTAATGGATTTCTGATTCCCGGGAGTAAAAAAGTTTTATCCACCGCCTATATCCCCGGCGGCACACCGTCGCCGGCAACCTTTCTCTCTCATACTCTCTACTCATACTCATGCTTTGCTTGCTCTATATATCCATTTATTTATTTATTTTGGATTAATTAAAAATTTCCCATTTTTTTTCACGAACAATATACTCAACCATTGTCTTGTGTCGCTTGCTTCACACTCATCTCTTCACCTCCCACCCAAAATCTACACCAACCCATCAAACCACAGCTTTCAAGTTTGAATCTTTGTGCAAAATAAGCTCGTGGGTAAGAAGTACTTTTTAGAGAGAGAAGCGCTAGAGAGAGAAACACTGTGTGTGTTATGGTATGGCTCAGCAGAGGCAATCGGGAACGGAGAGGTTTACTAACGGTTCTACCGATCACGTTGCCGTTGGGATTCGTGGCGGCGTTGCTCACAAGCAGACACGACTCCGGCGATCGGCGCGATCCGACAGAGGCGCGCGTTTCTCGGTTGCGGCAATCTTAGTTTTCCTCTTCCTCGTACTCGTCGTCACTTTCCTGGCGTTTTCTTACATTTCTAGAGACGGTAAGTTCTGCTTCCATTTTTGTTTTGATCACAATGCCTTTGCTTTTTTGGGCTTCTTGAGCAGCCTTATGAATCTGCATTATGGGATTTGTATGAATTTCAGTGTAGTTCATTGTTTGGTTGCTTTTGAAAGTAGTTGAGTGGGAGATGCTGTTTGAATCTGTGATTTTCCTTTGTTGATTTCTTGGTTTGGGGTTTTTTCAATTGGTTCAATTGGGGTTTGGTTATTTGGGAAGCTAATAGAGTGTCTTCAGTGGTTTCAATAATGTGTGAAACCAAATGTTTGCTTCATCATCATTGTCCATTTAATTGGTTTTCTTCTTCAAGGGAAATTGCTTATCACTAGATGATCTTTTTGGCTGAGGAAGTGTTATTTTTTGTTTCAAAATGATCTTTTTCTGTGGTTTAAGATTTCCTATCTGTGCTTGCAGAAATTAGTAACAATAGTGATGATACTGATGATTTAAAGAGTGATTCCGATTTTCTTACAAATGTACCACGAATCCATCCAAAGAAAGTTCTTGACTTTGGGAATGAATCTGGGGGGCATGGCCGGGATTCGAGATATTGGGATAAGGATGATAGGAGAAGGGATGGTGATTATGATGAGGGTGTGATGGAGCAGACAAATAGGGACAATAAAGATAAAAATAGTGATAATGATGCTCCTGTAAAGACAAATCATGATTTGAAGTCGTCTCAGGATGGTTCTTCCACAGGTTTCAAGCGAAAAGGCGTTGGCTTATATAATGAAGCGGGACGTCATGAATTGAAAAGGTATGAAGCTGAATACGAGGCTTCATTGAAGAATCTAGGACACTCAACTGAGGGTGACGGAAAATTATCGCATGATGCTGATCTGGAAAAGACAGCAGATGACATTGATGATGAGTATGACGACTTTTTTGATTCTCATGATACTCAAATGGAAGACTCTGCTGATAGTGGAAATGTGCAAGGGAAACATTCTAGTTCCAATACACTTAAGTCGGAAAATAAAGTTCATAGTGAATCTCATGATTCTTTCAATGTGGGAATAAATGATGATATTACTTCTGAGGACAATGATGGGCTAAGCAAAAAAAGTTCTCATGATGGAAAAACAAATTCCAAACATGCAAATCCTATATCAAACAGAAAATCACATCCTGAAACAAAGAGGAAATCCAAGCGTCGCAAGTTCTCAGGTGAGCTTATTCTTCTTCCTAAACATCTTTTGTTACATTAGCATCCTTTGGAGAATTGTTTGCATGTTATTCGGTATTACGAAGAATAGAATTGGTAGTGACTTTTGCTATATTTGTCTAATTGGTACTTAGGGAATATGAAATAATATAGCTTTGTTCTGTTCTGTTCTCTGTTTTTTCGGGTCAATTCCCGAATAAAACACAGAATCTTTGCCTCTTAAGACTGATAATAGGAATATATGGCTATGTTCATTATTCAAATAGGAATATAGGTTGAGGTATTGTTGACATGATGCGTTTTTTGTTTCTCATTCTTGTTTATTTTCATTTTGGTGTTTTAATGTTTTATACTTTTAACTTTTTAAGTTAATCAATAGGTAACCTGTTACTTTTCTTATCTTTCTTTCATTTTCTTTTTTTCTTTTTATGTTTTCCAAGTTTTACAAATGTTACTGACCAAAAAAAGAAAGTTTTACAAATGTCTCATCAGAACTCTTAGATTGTTTTTTCACTATGACCAGTTGGCATTATTTGTATGCACACACCCATCCACATCCAGAAGGAAAGATTACTAACAATGAATCAGCGTGTAACTTGCGTTTTCAAATTCCAACTGAACCTTTGGACATTTCAGTTGGAAATGATTTAGCTCTAATCCAGTGAATACTTGCAAACCTCTATCTCAGTCAATATACAGCTCATTAGTTTGGTTCCTTCAGCCATAGAATTAACGGTTGTGGCAGCGTCAGAAACTACCTTGAGTTTTATGTGGAAAGATGCCAAAGTAATTGTTTAACCATTCTGATTGAAAAATGGAAATGCCTACTACATTCAAGAAGCCAGAACTATTTCTCCTTTGTTGATAGGTCCCTCCTGGTTGGCATTATGTTTCCCTTTTTAAAAAATCTGGGTGGGGGATTTAGGTAGGTTATATATGTTGCGATCTTATTAATTGGTTCAGTGCTTACATATTCTGTAATATTCCTTCTTACTAAGTTACTAACCTTAAGTAATTTGTATTGTGCTTCAACAAAATTCTTCTGCTTTGTTTAAAATAACTTCACCTGGCAAAAAGAATTACTAGACATATAAAATAATAAATCTGTTTTTTTTTGCTTACCAGCTTTATTACGTCATTTGTTGAGCTGGAGAGTACCGGTTTATCTATTATTTGTCTAACCTCCACCTTATGATGTACTAAATTAATAAACCCGTGGTCTAAGAATACAGTGATTCTGATCAGCGAGAGTTAGTTGGTGACTTCATATGATTTGAACACCAAAACTAAATGCTTTAGGCTGATAATGTTTGGCAAAGCAGCAAGTTTCATCATTTATTTTTAAAGTTGAAGGACAAAATAAATGAATGCTCTATTTTAATGCCTTTTTAAGAAATGTATCGAACTTCTTTCTTTTAGGGTCTGTCAATTAGGAGATGATTATCTAAATATGATCAGAACTCAGATGGAAAATATGAGTTTCACTTATATTTAGATCTGCTGCAATGTTCTGGGGGGGAAGAACAGCGTGTTTCTTCTAACCCACTGCGCCACAGCCCCTGGTTGAGGGAGCGCATGTTTATAATATCAAAAGATCAACAAGATGCTCAGTACCTTTTTAAGTATTTGATAATATTTTAAAACTATAATCTTTTTGTTATGTAAATATATTCCCGGTTTTAACTGATTCCATAAAAATCTGTATTGACATGGTTTAATATGATTAGTTTTTACTTTTTCCTTCTCGGTGCCTCCATGTGTTATCACAGTTTGAAATCTGACAAATTAATTTTAAACCAGTTTTTAGACAAATCAACATAATTCACAATTACAAATAGTTCCAAAATTTAGGCAGATATATCTAATTGGTTTTATTCTAAACTGTTTGCATGTCACCTATTTTACAGGATCCTGTGAGATGAAGTTGTTAAACTCAACTTCACAACTTGTAGAGCCACTAGAAAGTCGAAAATTTGCAAGATTTAACTTGCAATACACAGATACAGAAGAAAAGCCCCTGGGAGTAGAACAATGGGTGCCAAGATTTGCAGGCCATCAGAGCTTAGAAGAGAGAGAAAATTCATTTTTGGCACGTGATCAGAACATCAAATGTGGTTTTGTTAAAGGTCCTGAAGGTTCTCCCAGCACGGGATTTGACATCTCAGAAGATGATGGAAGTTACATTAGCAGATGCCACATTGCTGTGATTTCTTGCATATTTGGAAATTCTGATCGCTTGAGGGTCCCGGCCACAAAAACGGTAATAGTTTAGTCTTTCATTTCAGTTTGTGGTCAACTATCAAACATTGATGCAATTGCTATAAAGCATGTTTTGGTACACTAATCTTAATCATTGTGATTTCAGATCACTCGTTTGTCAAGGAAGAATGTTTGCTTTGTTATGTTTACTGATGAAGTTACAGTACAAACACTTACTTCTGAAGGTCATGCACCTGATAGAATGGGTTTCATTGGCTTTTGGAAGTTAGTAATAGTGAAGAATCTACCTTATGATGATATGCGGCGAGTGGGAAAAATACCCAAGTTATTGCCCCATCGACTTTTTCCCTCTGCAAGGTGAGCCTGAATCTGATTAGCAGGGGTATCGTTCTTTTGATTTTCACAGTATTAATTTGGCTTTAAAATTTGTACCAGGTATTCAATTTGGTTGGATAGCAAACTAAGGCTACAGCTAGATCCTTTACTCATCTTGGAGTACTTCTTGTGGCGAAAGGGTTATGAATTTGCAATATCCAATCACTATGATCGGCATTGTGTATGGGAAGAGGTGGCACAAAACAAGAGATTAAACAAATATAATCATACGGTTATAGATCAACAATTTGCATTTTACCAGGCTGATGGACTGCAAAGATTTAATGCGTCGGATCCAAACAAGCTTCTCCCAAGCAGTATGTTCTTTTAAAGTTTTCTTTCTCGTCAATTCTCTCCGAAATTGTTGATTAAATGTACTACTAGTACCACCGACTACTGATATATGTACATTTTCTGTTGACAGATGTACCAGAAGGTTCTTTTATTATTAGAGCACATACCCCAATGTCAAATTTGTTTAACTGTCTTTGGTTCAATGAAGTCGACCGGTTCACTCCTCGTGATCAGCTGAGTTTTGCGTATAGTTATCAGAAGCTGAGAAGGATGAATCCTGACAAACCTTTTCATCTTAATATGTTCAAGGTGAAGAAACTCATACACAGCTTCATACAGATAGTTGCTTTCCCCTATAATAGTTGATAATGTGGTAGGGATGAAGGTACTAGTTATGTAAGTTTCATGGTTTTCTTGTCTTTTTAATGCACAGGACTGTGAAAGGAGACACATGGCGAAGTTGTTCCGGCATAGGATGGATGAGAAGAGGAATACTCGTCAAAAAGCAACAGAATAAAGCGAGTTTTTAGTAACATTTTTATCGCTATAGTAGGCTAGATATAATGTACACGGCCATTCTCTTTCATATCCGTTGAAGTTGTGATGATCTCTGCTGACCATATATGCTGCAGAGTTGGTGTCACTCTTCAGTGACTTGATGATTCAGCAAAGGTGTTTCTCAAAGTACAATGACAATCTACACTGATGCTGTGCAATCCATTGAACATGGTTTTGTGGTTATGTTTTTATCATCCATCCATCCATTTGTGACAAAATTCTTTTATGCCTTGGGATAGAAGCAAAGTATGAAATGAACCCCTGACAGTCACTTCCACGACTACAGTACAGCTCCGGCTCAGCTGGTCATATTTCCAATTCTAAATGCTAAATTGGGGATTGTTTGTATGTAGAAAATTTTGATTTTCATAGGTGATTGACACTCATGTTAGAAATCTGACTCATGATTCTTATCCCATTCATTCTATTACTTAAATATTACTACATTTTACTATCATGGGTGAGTTGTTGTACCTCTTTCCACTGATCTACCTCAAATTCCATGTTCTCCCCTATTTTGTACGAATAACTCTTTGGTTGATGGTATGTGTAGGAGCCTATATTATTGATAAAAATGATATATGCCTGCAAGACATAATTTATGATGCTCAATAACCAAAAGAGATTTCATGAAAGAAAAAAGAGTCATTGAGGTCTGACTATTATGTAAAAAAAAACTGTATAGTTATGGAAGAATTAAAGCATGTCTGAATTATCTTCATTATATCATATATAGTGTGAGACCTTGGTCTCATGAATAGACACGTTGTTGTTTGGTCTTAGAAGGGATAAATCCTTTCTCCCTTTATTTGGTAACACAAAGAAGCAAGAGCTGCTGCCTTGGTGGCTTTTTAATGTGGGTAAATAACCAATTTGGTCCCTCAAAGTGTATCTCGCTGTCAAATAGGTCCCTCATTCGAACAAAAATGTGAAAACGTCCCTCAATGTGTATTCCTTCCTTCACATTCGTCCCTGATGTTAATGGACATTGTTAATGAACATATCTCTTGTATCCATCCATTTGTGACAGAATTCTTTAATGCCTTGGGAGACAAGCAAAGTATCAAATGAAACCCTGACGATTTACAGTTACAGCTCCAGCTCAGCTAGTCATATTTCTAAATTCGAAATTGGGATTGTTTGTATGTAGAAAATTTTGATAGGTGATCATGGTAGAAATTCGACTCATGATTCTTTTTTTTGTCGAGACTAGGGTATCAATCGCCGAACGCAATGACTAATCCCCTTGCTGGATTGGAGGCACCTCGAAGAGTGGGACAACTGACCTAGAAATTCCAGCTCATGATTCTTATCACATTCATTCTATTACTTTACTTAAATATTACATTTTACTAGCATGGATGAGTTGCACCTATTTCCACTGATCCCTACCTCAAATTCCATGTTCTCCCTATTTATACTATGAATAACTTTTTGGTTGATGGTATGTCTGAGTTGCACCTTTGTCCCTATTGTTCTTCATAGATCATCGTTGAATTTCCAACGTATTTTGTTTAATTTGTTTAGCTGGGAAGAAAAGAAGTAATATTTTGTGCAATTAATGTCGGTTTTTTGGATGATTATTATTTAATGTTGAGTGTTGACCGTCTCTCTCTACAATGTTAAGGCGGTGACCACCATACCAACAAGTAACAACCCCGACATTCAAGTCAAAGCTTGATTAGATGTGTAATAAATATAAGAAACTTTGTTGCCTATTCTGATCCTATCTAGCTCGTGAGACTAGTCTTTACACAGAATACCTGTTTATACAAAAAAAACATATAAGAAGCTTTTGGATGATTAGAAAGTTTTTTTTTTTTTGGGATAATTTTTTGCTATCTGCGGAGTGTCTCAAAGCTTTCAGTGAAAGATTAATCTCCTCCACTCGTGTTTAAGAGCAAATTTTGTATTGGTCAGCACCGAATTTATCTGTTGCGAGAATAAAACTCGAGAGCACTGAGTTGATCATTCGTATAGAAGGGTAGCTTATGCTACTGGCCAATGGTGCTGGTTTTTTTTGAATGATCTAGTTAGTTAGACCGTTAGTATTTTGAGTTTTTTTATTCTTGTTTCAAAACAATGATTCTTTTAAAAACTTAATGTATAATTTATCAAATTTTTTCATATCTACATTTTTTATATTTATCAAGTGTTTTAGAGAGTAAGATATGAAGTAATTGTGCCAATGCTTTTTTTTTTTGGCTCGAGGGATACCGCAATTATCTTAAGATAGTTATATAAAAATATGTAACCAATTAATGTTATAAAATAGAGAATCTTTTTGTTTTATATTACTTGTCGGTTTTTTTAGAAGGAATTTGTTTCTATTAAGTTGTTATTTTGATAGTTTAATGTTACATAATTATTTGTTTACCAATTAGTTATTTATTGTGGAGAGAAATAAATGCGATGAGTATTAAACGATCAAGGACATAATAAAGAAATGACTAATAATTTTATGAAAGACAACAAAATTTATTGAATTCTTTAGTACGTACAAAACAACCTTAAATGATAACTAATATGAAATGGTAGAAGTACAAAGCTAAACTAATGACTATAGGGGCACATGTCCCCACTACAATTTCCAAGTTTCACAACTTTCCAAAGGGACTCGTGGGAAGGTTGAGAAATATGCGAGGAAGAATGAATATTTGTGGGACTATTTGTTTCATTGGTGTCGAAAGAGAAGTATACAAACTCTTTTTTATCATGTAATTGTTGTGCAGTATCTACCGATATTGTAGATGACTAATCTACGTCAGAAAATTTGGCTGACCACTTGTTTCGGCTTTGCCTGTTCATATGGTTCCCCCTGCAATAGAATTTTGGTCACACCCAAGACTCGAACTCGAGACATTGAGATTAGAGCAGGCAATATGGGCCGAGCCCGTTAGGCCGGGCCAGGCTAGCCCAAAAAATGGGAGGGTTTGGGCCAAAGAAATTGAGCCCGTTTTTACACCCAAGCTTTTTAGCCCAGTCCGCAAAAGCCCGAGCCCGTGTTGGGCTAGCCCGACCGGGCCATGGGTAGCCCGTGAACCCGTGAATTAAAAAAGTAGGGTGCATGTTGCTGCCCAATCCAAAATCAGTAACCCAAATTCATAGACCCAAATCCAAACTTACAAGTCTTATCACCGACCGCGTCTCGAGTTCCTACTCAATTTCACTTGCATGCACTCGAAGTAACGAAATTGGTCAATCATATACAATCTCATTTTGTACTAATTTAATTGCAATGGTACATGCATTATGACTGATGATTAAAATTAGACATAAGGTGGTAAGGTAACTACTATGTCTATCCTTATTTGTTTACACATCATTAGTTGATGTTAATTTGTTACAATTTGATGGATGGATGTTGTATTGCTACTATCTAAAGACTTTGCAAACAGACCTGAAAGTCTGGAACTTACATTCCTATCTATGGCATTTATACTTAAGGTCCATATTCCCTTCATCGATCCTTCTATTATATTTTTCATAATTTCATTTATTCAATTAACTTGATAATTTGTGATGTGAAGTGTGTTTGAGCTTTTAAATAGGTACACTAGGAATCAGAAGGTCATCCAGATATTCCTTTCTTATTTTCAATTTTACTCTTCTGCCAGAATGTGTTAAGAAATATATGGTATTGTTGAAAAATCTGTTATACATACATTTTTAAATAACATTTTATCTTCTTCTGGAATCATTTCCAGAATCGTTTTTGCATTATGAAAAGTATCTTGACAGCCTTGAAGACATGAGACAACTAGTAGCTTCATTTTAATTGAAATATGCCGTAGCTATTTTTTCGAGAATGTGGAAAATTGAAAATTTAAGTCTTCTTAGTTCTTAGAGTATGACAGGGTGGCTGAAAAATCGCGTGTGATGCGGGCTAGCCTGAAAAGCTCGCAGCCTGCATAGGACCGCGTCTGTAGATGAAGTAACAGACACCACTCTTAAAGTCACACTCAACGTCTCAACGTGCAAATCTCAGTTAATTACAAAAATATCCAACTTAATACTATTAACTTTGCTAGTTGTGCTAAGCCTTACAAATCATTGGCGAAGTATCCAACCAAATATATGACCGACTCGAGTTGCATAATATTGATCTGACTTCCGGTTTCCATTTATTTGTTCTTCAATATATGTTAATTAACACATTATATGGGATTGTGATGTAATTTTCAGTCTTTAGGAAAATGAACTTTGGCTTTTCTTTGGAGCTCGTATATTGCACTCCGTTCAGTCTTAAATATAAACAATAAAAATAAAAAAAAAACTTTCGAAACAAGGAAAGTAATAAGATACCAAATTTTAAATTGCATATATGTTACAATTACACCACACTAAAGTAGAAAATTCAACAAGAAAATTATAACGTTGATCTCATAAAGAGGTCTTTATTATCACATCACTCTTAATATTTATATTTTAAGAGTTTATGCTGCTGTCTTAAACTTATTTATAAAATTCCATTACTCCCAAACTGGAGAAAGCACGACAAGCTACTTGAAATTTGGAAAATCCCGAGAGTTTACTCAGTTCCTCATATTGTTTCTCAGTTCTTTCCCTTCCACCAACTGTGATAAACATGAGATTGTCAAGAGTTGAAACAATTTTAGATTCTTCAGTTGGTTTTGGATCTTCGGGCAAAATGAACTCCACAACAATCACCTTCCCATTTGGTGACAATGCCTTGTGACATTTGCTTAAAAATTCTAAGCATTTTTCGTCCGACCAATTATGGCACACAGCCTACAATTATACATGTGACCAAGAACCAAAAAGAAAAGTGATTGATTAGAATGTTTCTTATAAATGAATAATAAGTTAGATAAATAAGTATTTAATTAATATGTAGTTTACTTACCTTTAGAATTATGGCATCACCCTGTGGAACACTTGCAAACATATCTCCTCCAACATGCTCAATCCCTAAACAAAAGTTGGTCCTTTGCTAATTAATAATCTCGAAAGATAAAAGAAACTGAGTAGAAGCATTCTTTTTATTATATGTAAAGTTACCTGGAATTGGTGGCGCGTTTTCAATCACTTGGGGCAGGTCAAAATTAATTCCTTTTATAGATGGGTATTTGGATATTATCAATTTGAGATTTCGCCCGTGTCCACCTCCCACGTCAACCAATGTTGATATTCCCTCAAATCCAGTATATATTTCAACTATTCTGTTCATCTCTGTTGCACACACATCAGTCATTGACTTGTTAAAAATTTGGTTCATTTTTTGATCCTTATGCATGTACTCATACTTGGTCACTCCATGAAATTTCTTGAACAAATCAATGTCTGGATCAATCACTACATCCTTGAAATTCATCCTGTAAAGTAATTAAATTGAATTTAGCCCAACTGCTACTGTACTAAGTGAAATTCATGTGGATATCATTAATTTGGTGAGTCTGATTTTCAAAGTTGAACGAATATAATCTTTTAATTTGAGAGAGTGTTGTAAAGAGTGATACTAAAATTACAGAAAAAGATAATATAATGACTTACCAAACGGGCATGAGTGCAGGATAACAAAGGAAAGTAGTGAAAGAAGCCAAGTAGCCCTTGGTTTCATCAGGGACTAAGTATTTTCCAACTTGTGTAAGCCCGTAAGTTCTCTCGGTGGTGCCATCAGCATTATTTGTGGTGCGAGTAGAAGTAGTAAGAAGAGAATAACTAGTAAGCAAACGAAGCATACGATCAAGTCTATTAGGCAAATCAGAGTGTTGGGAAGATGTTGGTAACTTAGAAGCAATTTCAGAAGGTGACATGAAAGAACCAGGTGGTGTTGCCTTTGCTATGATATCAAATAAGTTGAGATCAATAGCAGCATTCAACACAGCTGGATATACCAGACTTGTGCTAAGCACCATTGCTGATAAACATGCACTGTCTTCTGTTTGTTCATAGGACAATTCACCCTTAGTGGCTGCATAAGTGTCCCCCATAATATCTTAAGCTTCTATTGTTTTATTTCTAGTTTCTTTCTTTCTTTCTTTCGTTGTTTGTGTGTTTGCTATATTAGTAGCTTATCTTTTTATAGTGTAACTTTGTAAGCTTATCTCTATAACGTTATGCTATTTTAATACATTTTTAATATATAGTCGTAATTGGGGGCTTTACCTACTATATAATTCTTACATATTTTAAGAATATTTTGGTTGAGTGATTTCCAACCATATCGCTGTGTCCTGTATAAGGTATCTCTGAGCTATCTGAGTGTCCGTTTTCTTTGTTGCGTTTCTTTTACTACTGCTAATAGTCTACGTACTACTTTGATAATTCCTAAAGTCATCGTTCAAACCATGCGTTGCAGCGTTATTATAAAATTAAGCGCTGTTGAAAAATCACTCGGGCAAATGTCACTCCTTCCTGATTAAATTATTGTTCGTTTACCTGTTTAAATAAAAAATGGAAATAGAAATGATTATATATATGTGTATTTATGTAAGCGCCAAAAGAAGTTTATAAAAAACTAGAAATCATACACAAAATAGTATTTAGACTATTACTAAATAAATGTGTTGTCGTGGTCAATAGTCAAAAGTATCAAAGAGGAAAAACACACACACCAATATATATATATATATATATAAATAAAAGTTAGGTAGAGCGTATATGATGAGAGTTGTTTTATCATGAGAGGAACAAATCAAGGTTATAAATCAAATTATTAATGAATAAAATTTAAACAAAAATGTGACTTTTTTAAGTGGTCATGTGTTCGCTAAATAAGTTTTAATCGCGATCATCTATGTATTGTTATACAGTCAGTGGCGGAGTTAGCTTGTTTTTTATGCAGGGGCGAAATATAAAAGTAATTTTTGTATACACAATTAAAGAGAACAAAAATAAACTACAAGATGTAAATTAAATCGGCATAATCGTTTAGAAAAGGTGAGCTCGATGACGGTTTCAAGGAATCAATTCAACAATGTATTAAACTGACTAGCAATGCCTTTTTCAATATAAACAACTAAACTAAATGTAATAAATTCGACACCAATTTTGTTTCAAAGTCTTGTCTTTCATTTGGTGAACAAGCTCTTCAGTAGTTGATGTAAAGACAATAAGTTTCTAAACAAGACAAATCAATCTATCAATCAAGTGATAGTATTTTTACTTACTAGAAGAGAGATCGACTAGTATATTTTTTAATCAATATATTTTTATAATTAAAAATAAATCTACTAGTATAATGTAGATTGTTTTTAACAACTAGCTAGTAGATTCACTTTTCAATGATTTTTGCACTCTACCCTCTTATAAAATCTAACTCATTTTTATTTATCTTTAATGCTTTGTGCTACTGTTATTGGCTTATTAGTATTATAAGTAAAATTTTAGGGTAGCATAGTCAAATAAGTATATAGGCTTCTTTGCATTTTATATTATTTTTGGGGTAGCAAGAGCTACCCTATGAAGCCCGGATACGGGATATGATACGGGATACGACATGATACGGATACGTAGATACGTGAAAAAATTGAAAATCAAGATACGACACGGCTGGGATACTTAATTAAAAATTCAATTAAAATTTAAATATATAAAAACAAAACAGAAAAAAATGAAATAGAAACACAAATAGAAAAAAACAAAGATAAAAACAGAAATATTGCATTATATATATATATATATTGATAAGTATAATTTTATTAAGATATTCTAGCTTTGAGCATCATTGTGAACCCACTCTACCCACATTCTATTATATATGGTCATCACATTGTAGAAATAAGTACCTTTGATCATATCAAGTACATATAGTTACGTATATTTATCTCACCCATATCACAATGTATTATTTCTTCTATGATTGTGTTACGAAAAAAACATATAATTTTGTCTTTTTGTTATTGAGGTACTATAGTGTATCATATATATATATATATATATATATATATATATATATATATATATATACACTACAACAGATATTGAAAAAAAAGGCGCTAAAATAGGCAGCGTTTATGCTAGAAGCGCTGCTTTTGGCTAAAACACGGAGCAATGGGCAGCGCGTATGAAACAAGCGCTGCTTTTGGGAAGGACACGCTGCGCAATAGGCAGCGCCTATGCAGCAAGCGCTGCCTTTTGGGTTAGACGCGCTGCGCAATAGGCAGCGCCTATGCAGCAAGCGCTGCTTTTTGTGTTTGATGCGCTGCGCAATAGGCAGCGCCTATGCTGCAAGCGCTACCTTTTGGGTAGATGCGTTCTCAATGGGCAGCGCTTATTAGTGAAGCGCTGCCTATTGGTGTGTTTTTTTTTTTTTTCATTTTTTCCCTCTCAACACATACATTTTTTCCCTCTCAACACATACATTTTCCCTCTCCTCAACACACTAACACTCTCTCAAGCTCTCTTCGTCCTCCTCCTCCTCCTCCTTCTCCTCCATTGGCCTCAAACGGACACACACTCCTCTCAAGCTTTCATCTTTGTCCTCTCAAGCTCTCATTTTCGTTCTCTCAAGCTCTCATTTTCGTGGCTCTCTCCCATTTTCGTTTTCCCAAAGGACATCTCTTCCACACTTCTCCATTTCTTCTCCATTTTCGTGTAAGGTGATTTCTTCCCCATTTTCGTTTCTCTTTCACAAAGTTTAGTATTACTACATGTTGCTCTAGTTATTTTAATGGCATTGGAACATTAGGTTAGATGATTTAAAGGTTATGGTTGATGATTGGTTCTTTAAAATGGTGTTTCTAAACTTTGGGGGAAATGTAGTCTTAGTGCTTGTTGAAATGCCCAAATGAAATGCTTGTTAATTTAATTTGATGTAGGCTTAGTGTTTGTTGAAATGCCCAAATGAAATGGTTGTAAATTTAATTTGATGTAGGCTTAGTGTTTGTTGAGATGTCCAATGCTTGTTAATTTAATGTTGCTTTCGGTTAAGGGATTTTATAAACTTGAATATTTAGGATTGCATGTTGTTTTATTAATTTTAATGGCATTGGAACTTTATGTTAGATGATCAAAGTTGATGCTTATTGATTGGTTTATTGAAAGGGCGAAGTGTTTGTCTTATTTTGTTAATGTCACAAAAATTGATTGTATTTTTGTCTTCCATATTTGTATGATGGTTCTTTAATTAGTAATTTAATTAATGAATTGTTTATAGGAATTGAAAATACTTCCTTCGAGTTCGTGTTGGTTCGTGAGTTCGTGTTTGTTCGCTTCATTTGCTAGTGTGTGGTTCGCATTCGTTGAAGTTCATCGTTGCTTCCACTTGTTCAGGTACTTTTGTTGTTTTCTTGTATTTATTATATGAAGAATGACAATATGGAAGACATCAAAGTCTTTGATTTCTTTAGTTAAAAATAGTTGAATGTATTAGCTTCAAAAAAATTGTTCGTTTTGTGTGTTTGTCACCTATAATAGGTTTTTAAGTTATCTTATCAGGAATTTATTATAAATAAATACTGAGAAATTATGGATAGAGAGTGGATGTCTGCCAATCGTCTGTCCAAGGAATATGTTGCTGGAGTGGATTATTTTGTGAAGTGTGCTGTTGAACGTTTAGGGACTTCTAGTAACATGAAGTGTCCTTGTTTGAGTTGTTGTTATGTAAAATCAGTTAATGCAGAGGAGTTGGCAGGACATTTAAAGGGTTACGGAATAGATCAAAGTTACACTTGTTGGACAATGCATGGTGAGGAAAGAGGTGAATCTTCAAATATGGATAATAGTACTGAGAGATGTGCACAGGTTGACACCGAAAGACCTACATTTGAAGGGGGCGAATTTGAAGAGATGGCAAAGGCTGTTGAAGACGATCTTAATGATTGTCCTCAAATGTTTGAGAAATTGATAACGGATGCGGAGACACCGTTGTATTCAGGTTGTACTGAATTCACAAAACTATTGGCTGTGATAAAGTTGTATAACTTGAAAACTTGCCACGGATGGACGGATAAGAGCTTTACGGAATTACTCGCACTGTTGAAAGAAATGTTGCCGAAGGATAATGTGCTCCCTTCTCGGACCTATGATGCAAAACGAATGTTAGGGTCCATTGGGTTGAACTATGAGAAGATACATGCTTGTCCCAATGATTGCATTTTATTTCGGAATGAACATGCCTCGTTAAAGTCGTGTCCTAAATGTAATGCATCGCGATATAAAAAGAAAGAATCTGCTCCAGAAAAGGTGTTGTGGTATTTTCCCATAATTCCTCGATTTAGGCGCATGTACCATAGTTCAGAAGATGCAAAACACTTGACATGGCATGATGATGAAAGGATTAAAGATGGCATGCTACGACACCCGGCAGATTCTCCGCAATGGAAGAAAATTGATATTGATTATCCTGATTTCGGGTTGGATCCAAGAAACCTACGACTTGCATTGTCTGCTGATGGATTTAATCCGCACGGCATTCAGAGTAGCTCCCACAGTACATGGCCCGTGATTTTGGCGATCTATAACTTACCTCCATGGCTTTGCATGAAACGCAAATATATGATGTTGTCTTTGTTAATTTCTGGGCCCAAGCAACCGGGAAATGATATTGATGTATACTTGGCTCCGTTAATTGAAGACTTGAAGCTAATGTGGGAGACTGGAGTAGAGGTGTATGATGGGTTCAGAGAAGAAACTTTCACCCTGAGGGCTATGATTTTTGGCACAATTAATGACTTTCCAGCATACGGCAATCTATCTGGGTACAGTAACAAAGGTCAGTGTGCGTGCCCTATATGTGAAGATAACACTGATTGGATGTGGTTGGAACATGGTAGGAAGAATATCTACTGTGGTCATCGTAGGTTTTTGCCATCTACTCATTCGTATCGACTGTTGAAAAAGGCATTCAATGGGAATATCGAAACCCGTAAAGCTCCCATGGCTTTGACGGGTGAACAACTATTTGAAAAGGTGAGAGGTTTGAACATTAAATTTGGGAAGCCTTTTGCAGGAGAGCTTGCCAAACGGGGGTGGAAGAAAAAGTCAATTTTCTTTGAGTTGCCATACTGGAAGTCATTATATGTAAGGCACTTCATTGATGTGATGCATGTTGAAAAAAATGTCTTTGAAAGTGTCATCGGTACCTTGCTCAATATGCCAGGAAAGACTAAAGATACCATCAACTCGAGGTTGGACTTGCTTAGTATGGGGTTGAGACCAGAATTGGGTCCGTTAAAGAAGGGTACACGTACATATCTACCTCCGGCAGCTCATACTTTATCTAAAAAGGAGAAGATCGTGTTTTGTAAGTTTCTTCATGGAGTTAAAGTTCCAGAGGGTTACTCTTCAAATGTTATGAACCTTGTATCGATGAAAGACCTCAAGTTAAAGTCTTTAAAGTCTCATGATTGCCATGTACTAATGGAAAATTTGCTACCCATTGGTATACGTTCCATTTTGCCTAAGAAAGTACGCAAGACCCTAACCAAACTTAGTTTCTTCTTTAAGGCGATTTGTAGTAGAGTGATTGACCCTGGAAAGTTGCCATCATTGCAAAGAGAAATTACTGTCACTTTGTGTGAGTTTGAGATGTATTTCCCACCTTCGTTTTTTGACATAATGATTCATCTAATAGTTCATCTGATTAGGGAGACACAATTGTGTGGCCCATGTTACATGAGATGGATGTATCCGTTTGAGCGTTACATGAAGATATTAAAAGGTTATGTGAAAAACCGATCACGACCCGAGGGTTGTATTGTTGAGCGCTACATAGTTGAAGAAGCTATTGAGTTCTGTACCGGCTATCTATCTAGTCTTGAATATTCTGTGGGACTGCCAAGGTCTCGTCACTTAGGAAGCATTAGTAAAGGGATGTCAGGAACAAAAATAGTGATGGTATCAAGGAAAGAACTAGATGAAGCACACTTATATGTTTTGCACAATGATACTGAGGTTGATTCATATGTTTCCAAGCACATGGACATACTTAAGAGTGATCACCCATATAAGACTCAAGTTTGGTTAACAAAAGAACATAATCGGAGTTTCATAGTGTGGCTAAAAGCGCACATTGATTTCGAATTTGCTATGAATCCTTCCTCGATTTCAGAAAGATTGAGATGGTTAGCAAAAGGCCCAAATATGCAAATTTTCTCTTACACCAGCTATCTAATGAACGGGTACACGTTCTATACAAAAAACCATGATGATCAAAGTAAAATGCAAAATAGTGGGGTGACTCTTGTAGCTCAAGCTTTGCATACATCAAGTGCCAAAGACAGAAATCCCATATATGCGAATATGTCATACTTCGGGGTCATTGAACACATATGGGAATTGGATTACAACATGTTTCGGGAGCCTGTGTTCCAATGTAAGTGGGTTGACAATAATAGTGGTTTACAGATTGATGAGTCGGGGTTCATGCGGGTGAATTTCAATAAGTTAGGATATAAAGATGAGCCTTTTATTTTGGCATCCCAAGCTCAACAAGTGTTTTATGTCACTGATCCAGTTGATACAAATTGGTCCATTGTTTTATTGACAAATAAAAAATTGGTGAATGACATTGAGGATCAAGCAACCGATGATGATGGTATTGAGGACGACCCTTTCTTTGGGACATCGCTACCAATTGTAGGGGAAAGTACTCCTATAGAGGATTTTGTGTATGTTAGAAACGATCATAGTGATGGGATTACGATTCGTCAAAAAAAAATACTAAGACGCGAATTGCAAATACAATTATATCCAAGAAAAGGAAAAGGTAATTTAGACTTACATCATATGCTTTTTATCTATTTCCAAGTAGTTATTTTACATAGTTTTCATCTTCTTGTCTATTTATTTATTTTGGATAGATAAATATAACAATAACAATGATTATGTTTTATTGCAGGTTAGATGGCGGATCATAGTGATCATCACAGTGATCATGACAGCGATCATCAGTGTGAGGTTGAAAAGTATATCAGAAGGCAGGCTCCTCGTGGAATGACGGTCAAAAAAGATATCATCAATCGAGTAAATAAAGGAAAAGGAAAAGTACCAGTAAGTTACTAATTACTAATTACTAATTAATTTATTAATTCAACACTTAGTTTTAATTGTTTGTTAACTAATTTACTAATGACATAATGTAGGTGTTGTGGAATATTAAGGGCCAGCCAATTGGGGATAATCGCGCAGATTTGGTTACCTTCCTCGGTAGTAAGGTAAAACAAATGATACCAATTACAATCAGTACTTGGAGTGAGAAAAGTGCTGTTTTGGGGAAACACAAAGAGGAGTTTTGGTTAACAATACAGGTATATAATTTTACATCTCTTTAGTAATCTTATTTAATAAATTTGTAACCATATATATTTATATCATTTTTATTGAATATGTGTATGCAGAAATATTTTGATGTGGATGAGTCCCGAAAAGACTGGTGTATGAAGGAAGCTGGAAAGCTACATCGGAATTTCAGGGGTAGTTTAAAAAAAAATGGTTGTTTGATAATAGTGGAAACCTCAGATGGAAGCCTCCAGCGCCATATAGTGGATTTATTACGGAGGAGGATTGGGTTACATTTGTTAGGAGACGCACCGAAGATAAAGATTTCATGGTTAGTACTATAATCTATTAAGTTATAACTTAAAATATAGTTGACAATTATATATTATACATTAATGTATACTTATGTCTCTAAATAGGAACTATGCCAAGCGAATCGAGAGAGAGCTTCTGGTTGTGAGTACCCTTATAGAGGCGGTGCTAGTGGATATCAAGTTTTTGAAGAGAGATTGGTAAGACACAATAAGCTTGATTTCTCTTTGTTTAATAAATCTTTTGATTTATAATTTCTTAACATTTGGTAAATTTAAATATAGTTGGAGGAGAGTGGGAAAGATCCTACTAAAGAAAGCATTGAGCGACATTTTTTGTGGGTAGCAGCCAGACAAAAGGATGGAGAGGTTGTGGATCCCAAAACTAAGGAGGTGACCGACAGAATTGTAAGTATTTCCAAAATTCGAATATTTTTTTGAAACTTTTATGATATTTAAAATGTATAATAATTTTATTTATTATACTTTTGTTTGTGAATCAGGAAACCATATCAGAGTCTGTGTCACAGGGGGAGATCACTGATTGCTCTGAAAAGGAAATCCTGACTCGTGCCTTGGAAAAGGAAGAATACCCAGGTCGTACAAGGGGTTGTGGATTTGGCGTTAATCCATCCAACTACCTTGGGTCAAAGAAGAGAACTTATGAGGAGCATCATGATTGTAAACAAAGTAGAGAGTTGCGGGTATTGTATGAAGGTCTAAGGTCTGAACTTAGTCAAATCAAATTGCACTATGGGTTGGTTTCGCCTGCAGTACCATCCCCTGCCACAGATAGCGCACGAGATAGCTGCACCATTCCGTCAACTAAGGTATTAATTTTTTTTTTGAGGATAAATAAGAAATTAATTATGTCACTCTCTTTCTTCTACGCAATGTATTTATTAATTTTTGTTTATAATTGATTTAGGACAACAATGAGTGTGAGTGTGAATTGTATATCTCAAACTCACACCAAATGGTTGCAATAGGCTTCACATGTGACCAATTGGGAACTTTGATGCACAATTTACCCATACCTCCAAATCATGTTAGAGTCAGAGTTGATTGTGCAATTGTGGGGGACTGCATTTTGCCTGCTCCAATACCCAGTATAGATTTACTAACTGTGCAAGATGCAGTTGGTACATTTGTGGCATGGCCAGCACACCTTATTGTTGTAAGTGACAATATATTTGTAACTAACTAATTATTTTATTTTGTCATTTATTGTGTGCTAGCTAACAAATTATTTGATTTATATATAGGTACGCCAAAATGCAAAATCTAGGGGCAAAAGTGTTAGCAAGGCAATATCTACTAGCAAGAAAGTGTCTCGGTCCGGCCGTTCAACACAAGTTTCTCAGCCTGCCCCTCAAAAAGTGACTCGGCACTCTCCTCCTCCAATAGTGACTCAGCCCTCTCCTCCTCCAACAGTGACTCAGCCCGCCCCTCCTCGAAAAGTGACTCGGTCCACCCTTGCTCCAAAAGTGACTCAGCCCGCCCCTCCAAAAGTGTGTCAGCCCTCCGCCTCTTCCATTGATGATTCTAGGATTATTTTGTATACCGAAATGCATGCACAATTCAAGATGGATGATGAAACCCCGCTTGTATTGGAGATGGATGACAACATTTTTGGAAATCCCGATCAACTATTGATAATCCCAAAACAGGATATTAATGATTTATGTCAGATGAATTGGGCAACCAGTGTTTGTATTAGAGCATATATCAGGTACGTATGTAATTTATTATTTAACATCATTGAGTTTATTTTATTATATTGTTAATTTAATTTATATATACATATACCTCTAATTGTAGGTGCTTGTATCATAACATTTTGGTCCCTTCGGAGCGGACACAGAGATATGTGTTCTTGTGTCCGGATAGTACACACCTCCGTAATGTCAGGGAGGATCTGTCTAATTATAACGACCTTGTGGAACAAAACAAGACAGATGTTACAAATTATATCACTCGACGCTTATCGGATGCTCAACATAGAGGCGTCGATACCATGTTTTTGGCACCGTGTCTCGTAGGGTGAGAGATTTAATTTATTAATTCTTATATAACATGCATTTTTTAAATACTAGTCAATTACTTATTCAAAGTTTTATTTTGTAGGGATCATTGGATTTTGCTTGCAATAAATCCTAAGACAGATACGGTGTACTACATTGATTCTGTGCATGGTCATTTCAACACCCACCCAGACTTGGTTGTCATATTTAATAGGTGTGTGTATTTCGATCACTCTGCATATTTATTTGTTTTAGTTGTTAACTATATGTATTTTTAATAATATAGTTATATCCAATTGTGTTCAGTTGTTTGAAGGAATATTGGGGATTGGAACAATCACAGACAAAATGGGTGCCAATAGTGGTAAGTTTGTAATCAATCTTCTCATATATTTATTTACATTATTGTTGTCAAAAAAATGTATGAAATTAAATTTAACAATTAACTAATCTTTTGTTTTGTAGTGTCCGAAACAACCAAATAACAATGATTGTGGGTATTACGTAATGAGATTTATGAAGGAAATTATTACCCACAATCAAATGGTTATCCCCAGACAGGTATCTTTACAAAACTCTTTTTTATTTTGGTTTAACCATATATTTCAATTCTAATTTTATTTAATTATATAATTTCAGTATTTTCCCGATTGTCGATGGAAGACATACTCTACTGCACAGATTGATGAGCTTAGAGGAGAGTGGTGCCGTTATGTCTCGCAATTCTTTTGATTTTAGATAGATTGTAATCTTGTAAATTGTTAGAGTTTTATTTGGATACATGCATATGAATTGGTTCATGCATATGTAAGTTGCTAACTTGTTTTAATTTAGATACATATTGTAAGTAGCTTGCTAGTTTTGGATACATGCATATGAATTAGTTCATGCATATGTTAGCTGCTAACTTGTTTTAATTTAGATACATATTGTAAGTATCTGGCTAGTTTTGGATACATATTGGTAGAGAGTTTGATTTGGATACATATTAATTTGTTAATATTGTAAGTTGCTAAGTTTTGGATACATATAATAACTTGTTAGCTAGTTTGTTTTGGTTTGTGATCATATTGGTGCATTGGGATATATAACTAGTTTATATATATATATATGTTGTTAGTATATAATGGATTGGATTGGTATTAATTGGCTGTATATGACCAGGAAATTATCAAATATAAAAAGGAAAGTACAAAAAAACAAGAAAAAAAGGAAAAAAAAAATTAAACAATGGGCAGCGTTTGGTGGGAGAAGCGCTGCCCATTCACCTAGCGCGTATAGCAATGGGCAGCGCTTGGTAAAGGGAAGCGCTGCCCATTGCTAAATGTGCTAGGTGAATGAGCAGCGCTTGGTGGGGGAAGCGCTGCTCATTCACCAGCAATGGGCAGCGCTTTCTTTTACCAAGCGCTGCCCATTGCTATACGCGCTAGGTGAATGGGCAGCGCTTCTCCCACCAAGCGCTGCTCATTCACCTTGCGCGTTTAGAAATGGGCAGCGCTTCCCCTTACCAAACGCTGCCCATTGCTAAACGCGCTAGGTGAATGAGCAGCGCTTCTCCCTTCAAACGCTGCCTATGGCTATTAATGAGCAGCGCTTCTCAAACGCTGCCCATTTTTGGGGAGGAATCACCAGCGCCAAATTTAGCAGCGCCCAGAAACGCTGCCCATGGCTAAAAAAAAACGCTGCCCATCCCCAAATCTGTTGTAGTGATATATGAGTGACAATCATGTGCTTAGTTGGTAAGAGGTATCGAAAATGTATCTGAGAAGTATCATTAGTTGGCAAGAAGTATCAAAGAAGTATATGAAAAGTATCGAGTGAAATATTTTTTAAAAAGAATTAAAAAATTATTGGACACTCTTTGGGTACGTATCGGGAAGTATCAGGTGCGTATCGGTATCAGATACGTATCGGGCACGGGTACGTTGCCAATTTTGAAGTATCGGGGCTTCATAGGAGCTACCCCATCAACTAAAGAGCAGCCGCCCCTGTATACAGTTCAGATTTACTATTCTAGTTCTCTCATATTAACATGTTGGTATTTTCTATTGTTTCCACTACAAGAAAAACATGAATTTCCGGCGGATTTTTACCGTCGGTACATTTCCGGCGGATGTTTGGCATTTCCGGCGGATTTATTCCGCCGGAAAATTACCGGCGGATTTTTGAAATTACCGGCGGCTTTTTGTAAAAAAAAAAAAAATTTTTTTTTTTTTTTACGAAATCCGCCGGTAATTTCAAAAATCCGCCGGTAATTTTCCGGCGGTTTTTACCGGCGGATTTTTGAAATTACCGGCGGATTTTCGTAAAAAAAAAACAATTTTTTTTTTTTTTTTTACGAAAATCCGCCGGTAATTTCAAAATTCCGCCGGTAATTTTCCGGCGGTTTTTACCGGCGGATTTTTGAAATTACCGGCGGATTTTGCAAAAAAAAAAAAATTCAAATCCGCCGGTAATTTCAAAAATCCGCCGGTAAAATTCGGAGGGAAAAAAGTCCGCCGGTAATTTCAAAAATCCGCCGGAAAAATTCGGAGGGAAAAAAATCCGCCGGTAATTTCAAAAAATCACCTATAAATAAAACTTTCTCCTACACTCCTCTCATTCTCTCATTTCACTCTTTATTTCATTCTCTTTCTCTTATACATTTTCTCTATCTTATATTTCTTCTTCTTCTTCTTCTTCTTCTTCCTCACACTCTCCAATCTACATAAATTTCTCTATACATCTCTCATTTCTTCTTCATTCTTATTCATTCTCACTCATTCATTCTTTTTCTTTTTTCCTATTCTCTCCAATTTTAATACTTCTCATCTCTCCTTCATTCTTCATTCTCACTCCTTCATTCTTCATTTTCACTCCTTCATTCTTCACACTTCATTCTTATTCTCACATATTCTCTTTCATTCCTTCCTACTTCTTCATTATCACCCCAACCGGTACAAATACAAGGGAAAATTTGAAATATGGGCAAAATTTAGATACATTAACATTTAAATTTTAAAAAACGAAATTCTTATTTAAATTTTAAAATTTTTTTTAAATTTTTTTTTTTTTAAAATCCGCCGGTAATGCACATTACCGGCGGAAAATCCGCCGGTAATTACCGAGGGAAAAATCCGCCGGTAATGTGAAAAATCCGCCGGTAATTACCGGCGGAAAAATCCGCCGGTAATGTGAAAAATCCGCCGGTAATTACCGGCGGAAATTCCGCCGGTAACCATTACCGACGAGTGAATTACCGGCGGAAAAAATCCGCCGGTAATGCCCAATTTCCGGCGGATTTTGGCCATTACCGACGGATTTTGTCCACCGGAAATTACCGAAATTCTTGTAGTGTTCTCGTGCACGGTATTCACTGAATTTGTCAGACACTAATCGGAACCTGACTGGCCAATTTATTAGTCATAAAAAATGGTTTGGACAATAGTTAGTTTTTTAATTGAAATTACATAAATGTGATAGCGAAGATGCACATTAATGCCACCACCAGGCTTAGATACCTTTGGGTGCATTTGATTTGCTAAAAAACAGGGGACTGGTCTGGACAACTCCTAGGGTAGCTTATAGCGTTTTCTAAAACACTATTTCAAATAGCGTTTGAGCTTATAGCTTATAGCATCTCTTTATAGACCTTTTTATCCTTACTTCTTTTATAATATTTCTTTTTTCTCCTCAATAAAGTAAAATAAAATTTTTTATACCCCAATTATCCCAAAAAACATCACCTATTGTTTGTTTCTACTTGCTGGTACATCACATACGTCAGCTACCTGTTGTTTGTGGTTTGTAAATTTTATTTCTTTCTTTTCTATTTGGTTAACTTTTTTTACACACACCTATAAAATATAAATTTAAAGTTACACTATTAAAATAAATAATTAGTTGATAATAAATTAAAAAAATAAAAGAACTAATTTAGTTATCAAGTAAATAAATAAATTAGACTATCATGAATTTTAAGTAGAAAAATAAATTTTAAAAAATAAGAAAACTAGTTTAGTTATCAAGTAAATAAATAAATTAGACTATCATGAATATTAAGTAAAATAAATAAATTTGAATTTCAAGTAAATATATGAATAAGATTATTAATATATAAAATTAAAAAAATTAATCTATGAACATCTTAATAGTTACTTTAATTATAACCCAGGAGGCGTGGTTGAGCGGTTGGGGCTCATCTTCCCTTAATTAACCAAGTGTCGAGGGTTCGATCCTCGCATTGGGTACAGAGCAACTTTAAATCCCTGAACCAGCTGTCCCACTCTTCGAGGTGCCTCCAATCCACCAAAAAAGTTACTTTAATTATATGAATTTATAGCAAAATAATGTATTCATATATATATATATATATATATATATATATATATCTTAACATATTTTATATTGATTAAATAAATCTAACCATTAATTAAACATGTCCATTTGATACCCTGGTCTCTCCTATATCTCTTCTTTACATTCTCTCTCTCTCTCTCATATTTTGACACTCCTAGTTTTCTTTTTCGCACACCCCGCACTTATTTTTATTTCTACTACTAGTTGCTCTTTCCCATTGCAGCTCCAGGGGCGATTGGTAGTGTAACTATGTGGTAGTTTTAGCTACCCAAAAATAATATATGTATTTGAATAACTAGGTATATTTTATATTTTTTTTGACACAGTAATATGTTACTCCCTCCGTTCCTTATTACTTGTCGCTTTCGAAGAAAAACTTTTTCTATTTACATGTCATTTTCAAAGTTTAATGCAACATATATTATTGTTTTGTCAAGAATGCCCTTAAGCATTTATTGCAGAGAGAGAAATAGATGAAATGAGATAATAAATTATTAAGGATATTATAGGTAAAAGAAAAATAATTGTATCAAAAGTAACAAAATTTATTGGTCTCATTGGTATGTGTAAAATTCCAAAAAAAACGACAAGTAAATAGGAACGGAGGGAGTATTTAGGTACCCAACTAAGATTATTTGTCTAAGGAAATAAAAGAATAATAACAGGTCTGTTAGTTTAAGTCCCATTAGTCTATTATTATCACAAATAAATATGGTGATTTTGGTTCTTCTATTTTACTTTTGACAATTTTGGTCCTAATTTTTCTTAATTTCATAATTTGTATCCTCAAAACCATGATTATTTGCACTTTTGGTCCTAAAAATCTTGAATTTTAGGAAAATGAGGGACTAAAATTGCGCAATCCATAATTTTTAGCAACCAAAGTCCATTGAAAAAACACAGGGACCAAAATTAGCAAATTCGAAGAGCAAAATATGTTTAATTGGTACAATGTACTGGATCACATGTCCAGTATTGTATTGTCCAATATTGTAGTACTCGAGTCTGACTTAGAGAACTAAAGAATTCCTTAGTAATTGTTATTAAATGGGCATAATAATCATTTTTTCATCAATAAAAAAATTCGGTGACCACATAAACACTAAATTGTGGTTATTATGTATTAACTATTGGATTGTTGTATAATGGTTAGTAGCATATACTAACCAAACAAATATTAAATTATGGTTAGTATATACTAACTATTGAAATGTTGTACAATGGTCACTAAAAATTTTAGTAATTATTACTAATGAATTCTTTAGTATCATAAGTCTTTGTTGTACTACTCAGTCTAATACTTACCTGTTCGCAAATGAATCAAATTTGACTCTCTGTAGCTTTTTGTTTTACATATTTTTTTATATCGTGTATAGTTTTATAAGATTGTTGGAAACATTGCACGTTCACCATGTTTGACTGCTTGAGCTTGAGTAATGCAATTTTAAAAAAGAAAACCACTGGACATAGCTATGTCATCCACGATCATGATAATGATAATATTAATAATGGTTAGCCAAGCCGTCACTAGTATACTTGTGTATCACTAGTCTAACTACTACTTCCCTCCCATTTTACCCATTTTACATGTAGTATTTTAAATTCATATTAAGAAAAATGAATAGTAATTTAGATTTTATAAAAAGTGTTAGCTAAATTACCATCTAACTATATAGATAAACGTTAATCATTTATTAAATGTGAAAAATTGTCATGATTAATAAGGGCAATAATGAAAAAACATGTTAAATGCTTTCTTGAAAAAGTAAAACAACAATTAATTTGGGACAAATTGAATTTGCTAAAACAACTTATAAAATGGGACAACGGTAATATTACTTCACTAATACTATTAAATAATCATTAGATTAATGAATAGTAGATATGCCTATGTCACCACAATCTTATACTACTACTACACTACTGATCCTGAATTTTCTCCTGTTACTTAATTGTGGATTTATTTATACGAATATTGTATAAAATTGCAGCTTAAATTAATTAAATAATGCTGCCCAAAATTTAATTTATTGTAGACGAATCTTGCGTCTATTCATATTGCCGTCATTATCAAATAGGGTGTTGGCCAGCGAAATGATTAAGAGTCCTAAATAGCGAGCGCAGATTAGTCCTTCGTTAACAGCGTTGGGACACTACGTGGATCGCCCGCGAGGGTCCAATACCAAAAAGAAAAATTGCCGTCATTAGTATTTTTATTTCGGCTTTATTTTTTTTCCCCCTTTTTCCCATCCATGGAGGTAGGCAGAATTGGGGTAGGCAGAATTCAAAGTTTTTTATTTAACTAATAAAAGTAAGAAACATTTGGTCAAAAAAAAGTAAGAAACTTGTGCTAATTAACTGTGATAGACAAGTCAAGTTAACTAAACGTCCTAAATCAACCGGCAGACAAAATCCATGAATTGAAGTACCATAAAAGTAAGGGTTTTGATTTTTATACTCGTTATTTTTATACCATAAAACTCATTTCCTGTGCGATGCACGAGGTGAGCTAGTATCGATGGATGTAAATACATTAAATCAACTCATTAATGTTGTGAGCGGGTGATTATTAATTTGAGATAGTTTGGTAAATCTATTTTTTTTATGAATCTAAGAAAATTAAATGCATTAAACTACTATTATCAATTCTTAATATGTGTAAAGGTAATTATTTTTGCTTATAATTACATTCGGAGGGAGTACATCAATACATCATCCAGGGTTGAATAAAAACCACCATTAAAATAAAAGCACCTATACAAAGTTAAAAGAAAATATTAGAGAGTTCTACTGTAAATGAGGCTGAAATTTCCCACGAAAAAAGTTAAATTATAAATATAAATTAAATAAAAATATTATAAAATAAAAAATAAACCTTAACACAAATATTAGATTTGAACATCCATATATAATAAGAAGAAAAAATCTATTTTTTTAATAATGTTATCTATATTCATCAGAAATATAAAAACTTAACCCATAATTAAATAGAGGCTTAAATATATGTTACCCCCTGCAAATATACCCATTTTCCATTTACCCCCTGTAAAAATAAAACTCTCAAAAAAGACCTTGCAAATATAAACAGTTTACGGTTACCCCCTTGTTGTTAGATTATGTAGTGTATAATGGGTATAAACTGTTTACGGTTACCCCCTTGCAAAATATAAAAAGTTTACGGTTACCCCTGCAGGGGGTAACTAGAAACACTTATTATTTGCAAGGTCGTTTTTGAGAGTTTTATTTTTACAGGGGGGTAAATGGAAAATGGGTATATTTGCAGGGGGTAACATATATTTAAACCTTAAATAGAAAATGAAGACAACACAATTAGAAAGTGAAATACGTACGTAGGTATCATGCCGAGTTTGATTTAAAACTAAACACCAATTTAAGTATGCTTCTAATACTCGTTGGTGCGAAATTATCAAAATAAAGAAGAAAACACCAATTTGGACATGTAAATTTTTTTCTGGATCCTAAAATACCCCAAAACACAATGCCAGCTGGCATCACACTTTATGTATTTTGTCACAATTTTTTTTGTTTTTCATCAAACAACTTATTAAGAAACAAACTTCCCATATTTAAATATCTAAAAAAATTTCGGGACGCTAAAATACCCCAAAATACACTGTTAGCGTCACACTCTACGTATTTTGTCACAAACTTATTATTATTTTTACCAAACCGGTTATCTACGAAGAAACTTCTGATAGTTGAAGAGTTAAAATTTTCTTTGAATCCTAAAATACCCCAAAACATACCACTTAACATTTCACTTTACACATTTTGTTACAAAGTTTTTTTTTTCCACCATGAAGTACACCAGCACACTGTTTAGCATCTCACTTTACGTATTTTGTCATGATATTAATTTTTTTTCACCGAATCAATTATTCAACAACAAAATTTGCATATTTAAACATCTAAAATTTTTCGAGACTGTAAAGTACCCATTAAAATATAAAACAGTAAAAAATGCAAAACCTTAAAATATAAAAGCAAAAAAAACTGGAAAAAAAAGGAAGAAGATAAAAAAAATGAAGTAGTATTTTTTTTTAACCAAAGAAAATTTATTAAAAAAAGAAAAAAGAAGACATAAAAGATACCAAGGGGGACTAGGCCAAAACCCAAGGCAGCAAAGAAACCAGAGACAAATAACGAAAAAATAAAAATAAAAGAAAGAAAGAAATACAAAAGAAACGGCTAGTCAAGGACAAAACAAAACAAAAAGTAGTATAAAGAAGAAAAAAGCAAAAAAAAAGTAAAGGACAAAACAAAAAAGAAAAACCTAATCAAAAAAAGCAAGAAGAGAAAGAAAAAAGTGAAAATGACGGCAAAGTGACAAGCCGCATATATGTATTAGATTAAACACGTTATCTCGACAATTTATTTTAATCCCATTTTATCCATTCAAAAAGATTTTAAATTTAATTTAGAATTCCAATTTTTTTATTTTTTAAGGAATTATATATGTAAGACATAACTCTGAAATGATATTTTAAGAATTTCCCGAATTTATGTCAAAACATAAATTTGGTATGTATTTTTCGACTTTTGAGAAGTCTTTTTTTAATAGCGCTTACTCAAATAAGTTCTATTTAAAGACTTCCCAATTTTTTTTACTTTCCAGGTTTATGCTTTTTGATATAAATCGGCATATGTTTTTTAATTCTGAATTTATGTCAAAACCATAAATCCGAAAGTCAAAAAACACATTCCAAATTTATGTCAAAAACATAATTCCGAAATAAAAAAAATGTGTGGGGTTATTGTTAAAATTAAATAGTAAAATGGGAAGTTTTGAATTATGTGAAGTTATTGTTAAAAGCCTATTTCACATTCTAAGAGACTTATGCAATTGATCTTTAAAAAAGAAGGATCAACTATATATCTCTAGAGACTTGCTAACTAATATAAATTTTTTCACTGAGAAGTTCTTTTGAATTTAATTAATTTTTATTTTCTCCATAAGGGCTAGAAATATTTCTATAATTTCCCACAAAAATAGTTTAAAAAGCCATATCAAAAAGAATCAAAATATATTCAACCAAAAAAGGATCAGAGTATATCGCCCTTTAATTTGTATAAAAAAGAAAGTAGATCGCCCTTCAAGTTTTCTTTGACTTTGCTGTTATTGAAATATTTGTTTTGACATATTCAATGTAATATTTTATTTAGGCTCCTTTTGCATCTTTGACTAATAGTGATACAAAGAAATTATTACACTCTGCTCTTTTTTGACGGGAAATTAATACACTTTTGTTTTTTTAAGCATTAGTTAGTACCCTTGTTAGCGCCCATGGAATCATAAGTGGTTGAAAGAATGAATTAGACTTTACAACTAATTTTTGTGAAAGAAATTAGGTCCGTTTAATGACTTAGATGAGGAGAATGATATGATAAGTTTATTATATCATGTATCAATTTAGCGTTTGTTGAGTCAACATAGTATAATAAGTTGATCTTGTTTATCATAAGTCTATCTGGATCAGCTTATTTGGGTTTATCTACTGACATAAGCACTTGTGAAACTGTTTTGGTAAAGTTACGAAACAGTTTATAATATGTTCATAAACTATTTTTAGCTTATTTTCGTAAACTCCTCAAATATCTTATAAAAGTAGTTTATAGCTTACAGAAAAATAGTTTAATATTACTTTATTCTTTATCATAAAAGCATTTTATCTATAAGCTCTTATATGATAAGCGCTTATGTCATAAATGTAGGCTTTTCATTAACAAATGATATATATCATATCATTCTATATTAGCTTACTTAAAATATATAATAGAATAACATATGTTATCTTTGTACGAAGAAAAGCATACTATATATGTTATGTAATTTCTTATACAACTCATTCTGAAGATAAGTTAATTTATGAGTAATAGGTTTAATTATACGCACTTAGTCCTTAAACTATTTACAAATTTTGAAGTAGGTTTCTGAACTTAAAAAATTGTATTTGGGTCCCCAAAGATAAGCCCCATCCTAGGTGTTGGTTTTTGCATAGAAACCCCTACAAAAAAGGATACCTACAAAGGGGAAATTCCGAGAAAGAAATATTATTTACTCAATTCATGAAATATCTTGCGTTTTTTTGGTTTAATCATAATGAGGATTGTAATGTTTTATTTTCTCATGGTCTTTTGCTTATAATGTGTGGGGAGATGTTTATGCTTGGTTAGGGGTGAATGGTGTTTATCATAGTGATGGAGTAATGTCTACAACATTGAAGATTGTAATTTTTACATTTTAAAATAATTAAGGACCCACAAAATAATAAACCAAAATAAAAAAATGATAAAAAATAGTATTTTTACTTGGACTTTTCATTCACATGGACTTTTCATCAGCAACTCAAACTATTCAAAGTAGAATGATTTTTATAACTCCAGTTGATAAGAATGCCATGACTAGCACATTATATAAATAATAAAAAATCACAGGAAACCAAAATCCTTTTGCATCGGCTAGTGGCTACAACTTGATACGATTGAACTTACAAATCAACCATGAAAAATTTAAAAAATAAGTATGTTCAAAAGGAGAGTATTTGTAGGTATACCAAAGAAGCATAGTAGTGTCTTACTCAAGTTTTTTGCCTATAAAAAGAGCACACTAAAGATAGACAACAAGCAAGCAAACACAAACATTCAGGAAACAAAAACACATTTAGAACCAAAAGAAGCAAAGATATAATTATGGGGGATACCTATGTCACTAAGGGTGAACTGACCTATGAACAAAAAGAAGACAGTGCATGTTTATCAGCAATGGTGCTAAGCACAAGTCTGGTATATCCAGCTGTGTTGAATGCTGCTATTGATCTCAACTTGTTTGATATCATAGCAAAGGCAACACCACCTGGTGCTTTCATGTCACCTTCTGAAATTGCTTCTAAGTTACCAACATCTTCCCAACACTCTGATTTGCCTAATAGGCTTGATCGTATGCTTCGCTTGCTTACTAGTTATTCTCTTCTTACTACTTCTACTCGCACCACCCATAATCCTCATGGCACCACTGAGAGAACTTATGGGCTTACACAAGTTGGAAAATACTTAGTCCCAGATGAAACCAGGGGCTACTTGGCTTCCTTCACTACTTTCCTTTGTTATCCTGCACTCATGCCCGTTTGGTAAGTCATTATATTATCTTTTCTTGTAGTGTTAGTATCACTCTTTACAACACTCTCTCAAATTGAAAGATTAAATTCGTTCAACTTTGAAAATCAGACTCACTAAATTAGTGATATCCACATGAATTTTATTTAATCATTGAGCTGACTCAATCCATTTGAGCTGTAAACACAAATAATATTTAGTACAGTAGCAGTTGGGCTAAATTCAATTTAATTACTTTACAGGATGAATTTCAAGGATGTAGTGATTGATCCGGACATTGATTTGTTCAAGAAATTTCATGGAGTGACCAAGTATGAGTACATGCATAAGGATCAAAAAATGAACCAAATTTTTAACAAGTCAATGACTGATGTGTGTGCAACAGAGATGAACAGAATAGTTGAAATATATACTGGATTTGAGGGAATATCAACATTGGTTGACGTGGGAGGTGGACACGGGCGAAATCTCAAATTGATAATATCCAAATACCCATCTATAAAAGGAATTAATTTTGACCTGCCCCAAGTGATTGAAAACGCGCCACCAATTCCAGGTAACTTTACATATAATAAAAAGAATGCTTCTACTCAATTTCTTTTATCTTTCGAGATTATTAATTAGCAAAGGACCAACTTTTGTTTAGGGATTGAGCATGTTGGAGGAGATATGTTTGCAAGTGTTCCACAGGGTGATGCCATAATTCTAAAGGTAAATATATCTACATAATAAATACGTATTATTCATTCATAAATAACATGCTAATGACTCACTCTTCTTTTTGACCATGGTCACATAAATGCAGGCTGTGTGCCATAATTGGTCGGACGAAAAATGCTTAGAATTTTTAAGCAAATGTCACAAGGCATTGTCACCAAATGGGAAGGTGATTGTTGTGGAGTTCATTTTGCCCGAAGATCCAAAACCAACTGAAGAATCTAAAATTGTTTCAACTCTTGACAATCTCATGTTTATCACAGTTGGTGGAAGGGAAAGAACTGAGAAACAATATGAGAATCTGAGTAAACTCTCTGGATTTTCCAAATTTCAAGTTGCTTGTCGTGCTTTCTCCAGTTTGGGAGTCATGGAATTTCACAAATAACTATTACAGTATGACAGTTATTTCAAATTTTAAATAAAAAAACATATCAAGAGTCATGAGAGTAATAAAAACTATTATCCTAGGTCAACATTACAACTTTCTTGGTGCCGTTTGATGTTAACCAAAGGGATTTTCTGCCTAGAAGTGCTGCAATGTTCTGTTTGGAAGAAATGGTTGTGTTTGTAATTGCATTCTTGTTTTGAAAATAATCATAGGATGTTTTCTGTTTGGTTCGGTATTGTTTTCAGTTTTTGGTTGTTACTTGTCTTAGTATTTCCAATTCTCTCACATATATACTTGTACTTCGTGGATGCTAATTGTATTCATATATTGCACGGTTCATCTTTGCTAATCGTAATTGTGTAAATTGGGATCCCACGTACTAGTAAGATCCGAATATATGGACGCCAAAGCTCCCATCATCCAAACATTTATATATAGTTTCTTAAAAGCCAGTAAAATTATAGGTGAGCATTTGAGGGCTTTATCTTCCTTACTTTATAAAATTACAAGTAATATTTAGATTCTTGTTATTACCCCTACTTATATACATTTGAATTCACCAGCCCATAATTATTAAGAATTTGGGTGGTTGAATTTGGGAAATTTGGTTGACTATCTTTAATGGCGCCTCTCCTCCCAACCACAATTTTTGTCAACAAGACTCGAACTCAATAATTTGTTAAGGAATTTGAGTTCAGTTGTACTTAACTAAACATAATGTCAGTGACTTATGTGTGGGAAAATACATATGTAGTTTATTTATATTCCTTAACACAAATAAAATGTTAAATAAGTCGAAATGAGAGTACATGGATATTGTTACTTGTCATGTAAATGCTATTGAAGTGCTTCACATATATAGCGCTCCCGGCGGCTACATGGATTCTAACAAAATGAAGAAAGGTTTAATAGCGCTTCTTACAAAAAACATCATTAAACATTAAAAAAATCGATCGTTAGGAAAAACCACATTAGGCATTTAGGTGGATCTCCGTGTCTTATATATTAGTGTTTCCCCCAACCAAAGCTATTAAAAGCAATTTCTGGCATAATGAGACATGGTCGTTCCAATTTCTGTTGTTTCCCCTTTTTAAATTTTTGGATAAGTAGAGTTGATCATATTAATAACCATTTAGTTCAACATCATTGAAACACTCCCTCCACCTTCTAAGAAGGGTTTGAGAGGGCGTCCAATCATGTGCTAAAACTAAATGAAAGACGTACACCAAGTTTTATGCATCAAAATCAAAATGTAGAGTAGCACTATATATTTAGATTCTGGATTTATGTTTAAAATGTAAATCCAAGAATTGAGCACTTTATTTATTATCTCATTGTGCTCATCGGTTAAACTTCAAGGGGTTGTTGGTCTAGTGGAGCATGACAGGATTTGTATTTGGGAGGTCGTGAGTTTAGATCCCCACTGGTTCCCTTGGAGTGAGGTGAATGTAATTACTTTCGTAAGTGTTCAAAAAGCCCGAAGGGTTTTCCCACCTTGGGCTGGGACCATAGGCGGACATACATATAGGTCAGGGTGAGCAGCTGCACACCCTCTAATTTAAAATTTTGTACCAATACCCCTATGAAAAATATATTTTGACACTTCTTGTTTTATTTTTTGCAGATCCTCCTAGCTACTGTTCTTCTCTTTTCATTCCTAGCTACTTTTTCCTATTGTAAATCTAGGAGCGATTGGTAGTGTAACATTGGGGTAGTTTTGGCTATCCAATAATATGTTATTTAACTACTCCAACTAATTAACTTTACTGGTCTAAGGAGATAAAAGAACAATAACAAGTCCATTGGTTTAATTAGTCTCATTTGATAAAAAAAAGTCTATTATTGTCACAAACAAATATGGTGATTTTAGTCTTTTTATTTTACTTTGACAATTTTGGTCCTCATTTTTTTTGATTTAGCAATTTTTTCTCTCAAAATCATATATTATTTACACTCTTGGTATTTGAACTGTTATTGAAGAACGAACTTCGCGTATTTGAACTGTTAAAATATTTTCAAAACTCTAAAGTACCCTGAAACACACTGATTAGAGTTACAGTTTATATATTTCTTGATTTGTGGGACCTACACACCCTTATTTCTACACTCATACCATGATTTGTGGGACCTACACACCATTACTAAGATTTGTGCGACCTGCAACCCATTATTCCTATAATTTCCCTCCTAAAACTTACTTCCTAAATCACTTACATTTCAATTTAGCCTTAAGATTTAAAGATGAGTTAATTAGTGGTGACAAGGAATGCACTAGTCAAAGTAATCTACTTTAATGAAATTAACTCACAATCAAATGAACATTATACTCAAATAATTCAAATAAATTTCACTAACATCACAATCTCATAAAATCTAAATAACACATAATTAAACAAAATACTTTGAAAATTATCTAATCAATCAGGCTAATAATCAATCTAACATTTTCTTCTATTCTAACTATAATATCCTTAATTAACAACTATACACTAACTAGCTTATGTTTATTCTTTTTGGGATTTACTCTTAACCTAGTAGGTCAAATTTTGGGGTGTTAGAAAGTCAAGATAAACCAGGTAGTAAACTAAGTTAACAATCCTAATATATATTATGTGTGCCTACTATAGATGTATGCTTGAATGTCTTTCCTATTCTTATTTGCCCAATGCTAGAGAATGCTATTTACGCTATACATATTTTTAAATTTGAATTCTAAAAAGAGTAAGTTCATTCTTTCTAGTAGGAGGTGGGAATACGTTGGGCCGAGCTTGCATAACTTGAACTTAACCTGTGTTGAAAACGTTAGGTCTGAGTCTAGCATATGTGACTTGTAATAGGTCAATTTTTTATGCTTGGTCTGTCCTTTTTGAAAACCTAACATGACTTTAAAACCTATTTAAAAGCATGTATAAAGCCACTCGCAAGGTTCATCTACAATAAATTAAAATTGGGCAGCATTATTTAATTAATTGATTTAAGCCGCACAAATTGATACTGATCCATTTCACTGGAGATCATAGAACAAGACTTGACAAAACACAATATTCATATAAATCGACAATTAAATAGTATGAGAAGAAAATTGAGGATTACTACGACTTACATAAAGGTCAGCAGCGATCGACAAAGAAGTTAGTAAAGATAAGATTGTGGTGACATATAGGTATACTACTGATGATTTATTATTAGTACTAGTGAAGTAATAGTTAGACTATTGATGAAGTTAACAACATTGGCAATTAGCGATACACAACAAGCAAGTACTGATGGCTTGACTAACTATTATTATTATTGATGAAGTTAGACTATTGATGAAGTTAAAAACATAAAAAAATTGCATTACTCAATGGTGAACGTGCAACGATTCCAACAAGTTTATAAATTTACAATATAAAAAGAATGTAAAACAAAAACCACAAGAGGAAAATCAAGAGTACGCATGTATCCAAGTGGCGTTAATGCGCATCTTCATTCTCTAATTAGTATAAATCCTTAATTTGGTTTCTAAATTCTCTTATTCATTACAAATAAATAAGGGACCTATGCGTTACAAAAAAAAGTTAAGAGACATATTTGTTACAAATAAATAAGTTAAGGGACCCTGAGAGATATTTCCTCAAATTTTTTTTCTACGTGAGATGATCATTTCCCATGCTTTGGTGTGTGCAAAACCAAACGCCAAAGGTAAGTGTTGGCAAAAATTTATAGGGACACTCTTATTTGCCCATAGTTATTTAAAGAATTTTGATATAAATGTGGTGAACCAATGATTTTAGGCCCCTTGCATTAATATTTTATCTAACGATTTTAGTCCAATAATTCCACATGTAAATGAGGTGAACCAAGAGGTGAATTTGGAAATTGAAGATACCTCTTCCAATACAAATTCTGGGGTAATCAGCGAGGACAAATTTTGAAACAATGGGCGCCGACAGTGAAATGGTCTCCCGACTTTGATAACTCTGGCGCAAACTCCCATCTCAAGGAGTCACACGTGACTAAGGTACAGGGTAGCCATTCTTTACTCAAGAGTCCATTCGAGGTGTTCTTAGCGGTGAAAGGAAAGAAGACAAAAGAAAACATAAAAAAGGGAAAGACTCTGCTATGAATTTCAGCTCTCAAGAAGACTCAGAGGATGACATCAAATAAGCGAAGAGAACGTGGGAAGTCGGCAAGTTGCTAGGCTTATACGCGGACAAGGAGGAGGAAGTACTACAAAATCTCACAAATCTCTGTAGAAGTTTCAAGAAGAGAACCACACCAAGGCGCTATAAATGAGGCTTTTATTGGGGTTATTCCTCGAAGATGATCAAGAGGTGTGGTTTGAGTAGTGGACGTGGAATGCTTGTGACTGACTCGGTTTTGGTGTTGCCATTGAAGGTAATTGTTTATCTTGTTTGATTTTCTCTTCATCATTTTACGGTGTCGAATATTCTTTTTTGATTTATGGCGTGATTAATATTTTTTTAGAGGTTGATCATCATCTTTGGATTCACGTTTTTTAGATAGGTGTTATTCTTAGTTTTTTTGTCCTTGCGTCCTATTTGTGGAGTAGCTATAGTTTTCGATGTATTAGATGCGATCTTGACTTGCAGTGCTGCTATAACCTTTTTGGTTTGGCCATATCAATAAATCCCTATTTATCGAGAAAAAAATATCGTAAACCCATTATTGTATCGAAATCTGAATAATGTGAGGTTTTTTTTGGTACCCCCACCATCTTCCCATATACCCTCACAAGAATTTTTTTGACGAAAATACCCCTAAAAAATTGACCAAAATCGTATATATCTCTACATAGATATATCCGACTTTGAAAATTTGAAATTGTATAAACGTAAATTTTATTAAATACGATTAGATTTAAAATAACAAGTCGTATATACGTATGGCTGAGGTATATACGACTTGTTAAAATACAAATCGTATATACCTAGGTGTGGGGGTACATACAATTTGTAATTTAACAAATCGTATATACCCCCACCCATAGGTATATACGATTTGTATTAATTTATTTTAATTTTTAAAAAAGGTTATAAAAACGCTACTAAAAATCCGTTAAAGAGTCAAAACTAATCAAAAAATTATAAAAACACCACTAAAAATCTAATAAAACTAAAATAAGGCTATGCAAAAAAAATTAGATTTTTTGGAGACTATGAAAAATTAAAAAAATTAATAAAAAATAGTAAACGATGAAATTTGGAATTTGGAATTTGGGATTTTGATCCTTATTTTTTTCGGATTTAATGGCTGTGGTTTCATTACAATCGGAGTAGGTACCGGAAAACAGATTTTTTAGCCTAAATTATTCGCTCGACGTATAACATCGTCACGTGTTAACGAACTACACCCTAAACAGAACCAAAAAACGACCGATATTCATATTATTCATATCTAATTTATTTTTCTAAAAAAATATAATTTAAATTTTTTAATTGATTTATTTATTTATTATTTGGCTACAAAATCGGATTTACCTATGGATGGGGGCACATCCGATTTTGTTTTTTTTTAAATCGGATGTACCCCCACCTTAGATAAATTCGATTTTAATTTTTTAAAATTTTTAGGGGAAATTCGGATTTACCTATATCCGATTTTAATTTTTTAAAATTTTTAGGGGAAATTCAGATTTACCTATATCCGATTTCCAATTTTTTTTTATTTTTTTTTTGAGCTGGGGATATGTTGGGGTTTTTTAAATTTTGTGAAGGGTATTTTGATCTTTTCGTAGGGTACGCGGGTATATGGGAAGATGGTGGGGTAAAAAAAAAGACCCATAATGTGATATAGACCATGCTTATTGCTTAGTGGTGGTTCTATTTTTTTTTTGTATAAAAGAAAACAGGCTAGCACATTTTTTTTATACCTGAAGCCCATTGGTTATTTTTTGGGTTTGGCTTATCCCACACCCCATCCTACTCACCCCACACCCCCTAACCTCTTTAATCTCCAAAATACACTTAAATCAAAAACACCCCACGAAAGACAACGAGTGGATTCCGTTGAGGCCTCCCGAAAAAATTCGGTTGACCTCAACCGAATAGTCAGTTTTCAAAGGTCCCATGATCTTTAATTTTGAAATCTTGAACACGCGTATGATACAATAACATATACTCCCTCCGTCTCATATTAAATGTCTTGTTTGTCATTTATTTTTGTCTCAAATTATCTGTCACTTTAGAATCCCAATACAACATTTATTATTACTTTCCAACAATACCCTTACTTTAGAATAACAATAACCGTGCCATTGCACCAACCAAGAAAAGTGTAAGGGTGTTTTAGTCCTACCACATTTTTTTACCATAAAAGTTAGCATATCCAATCATTTTCTTAATACCCGCGTATAACCTTAAACGACACCTAATATGAGACGGAGGGAGTAACATATACACAAAAGGGAAAGGTGATACAGTAAAATCAACATTGAATACGTTTTGGAACAAAAGTACACATCTCATCAACATCAAATCAATTGAATACGTGTTGGAAAAATAGTACAGATCTCATCAACATCAAATCAATTACCAATGACAAATAAATTCATTAAATTTAATAATTGATGGCCCCAAGAAACACACAAGAACAAAATGATTATCAGCATGTGAAAAATTCTACAATTAATACTATATCACACAATTCGGTTGAGGCCTCCCGAATTATTTCGATTGAGGTCAACCGAATAGTATAAAAGGGGGTGTGTGTCAAAAAAATACACGTTCGGTTGTTTATAACCGAATTATTTCGGTTACTCATAACCGAATAGTTGAAAATTACGCGTTTTATTAATGGCCTTTTTAGTCATTTCACAACATTAGGGGGTGTGGGGTGAGTAGGGAGGGATGTGGGAAAAGCACGGGCCTATTTTTTTTCCTTTGTAACGGGTCTTTTTAAAAAAATGGGTTTTTTTTATACCCCACCACCTCCCCCATACCCCCACATAACTACTTTATTCCCAAAATACCCCTCCCATAATCTCCCAAAAATTCACTTTTCAGTTATTCTTTGCTGGGGCCCACAATATCTCTAATCGGATTTCCCACTATGGAAGGTAAATCCGATTAGCAATAAATACGCAGTTAATACGCCACCCACCAGTCAAATCGTATTTACCTATAAATAGATAAATACGATTTGACATTGTAAAATACCCTAAAAAAGGAAATTTAGTCAGCGCGTATTTACCTAAATACGAGTGGAAATCGTATTTACGTAACCCGTACGTAAATACGATAGTTGAATTTTGGCCATCGTATTTATGCGGTGGTGGGGGTGTATACGATTGGAAATCGTATTTACGTCTGGGGCACGTAAATACGATTTGTATTTTTTTTTCCTAATTGTTATTTTTTGTTCTATTTTCGAAACAGATATCGATCCGCAGTCAGAGTCGCAACTGGTTCCTGTCGTTGTAGATACTACAGAGTCATTCAGGACAGACCAGGTATAATGTTTGAGTACTAATTTTTTTATTAATTTTGATAGACATGTATTATTTTAACCACGTAACAATTTTTTATTTTGTAGATATTTTCTACACGGGATGATGTTGTTGAGTGGGCGAAAGCCGTTGGGAGACGTATCGGTGTAGTTGTTATTATTGTCAGATCTGACTCAGGTGGAGGTAAAAGAGGGACTCGAGATAAAATCATTTTTGGCTGTGACAAACAAGGGGATTTTTTTAATAATTCTAGAGTTATCGGATCGAAGAGAAGAAGGTGTTTGTTCAAGTTGAGAGCTGTTCGTACCATACGTGATGGGGGTTGGCGTGTGTCGGTTAGGTGTGGTCTACACACACATCAGTTATTGACCACCCCAGTCGGGTCCACAGCTTTTGGGCGTTTGACTAAGCCGCAGAAGGCTATTATTGATGAGCATACTTCTTTGAACGTTGCCCCGAAGGACAGTCTGATTGCTTTGAAGAAAATTTTTCCGGGGAACGTCACTTCTCTTCCACAAATATATAGGCAGCGTTACGCCTATCCGTCTTCTAGGAGGGGTCCTAGAACGGACATTCAAGAGCTGCTGCGATTAATTGAATCTGAAAATTATTTATGTTGGAGCAGGAAGCTTGGGGATTCTGACGTGGTTTCGGACATCATGTGGGCGCATCCCACTTCTATAAAATTATTTTGGTTGTTTCCCAAAGTTCTCATTCTCGACACAACCTACAAGACGAATAAATAAAATCTACCTTTATTGGAGATTGTCGGGGTGACGTCTACGGAATTAACTTTCTCGGTTGCTTTTGCCTACATTGCACATGAGCTAGGAAATCATTTTACTTGGGCATTACAGCAGCTAAAAGATTTATTCGACTTGCATGGGCTTCAACCACTGGTATTCTTGACAGACCGAGATCTTGGTCTAATGTCGGGTATTCTTAGTGTGTTTCCTTCTTCTACGAATTTGTTGTGTTCTTGGCATGTCACAAAAAATGTCAAGGCAAAAATTAAAGAGATGGTGCATGCGGATAGGCAAGCGGAAGTTCTCTCTCTTTGGCACGATGTTATTGACTCAGCTGACGAGTCAGAGTACTCATTTCGATTGAAGATTTTTGAGGACTCGTGCGTTGAACTTCCCGCTCTTATTAAATATGTGCGCGATACTTGGTTGAAACCGCATAAGGAGAAACTTATCTTGGCATGGACTAATCATATCCCACACTTTGGGAATCAGAGCACGAACAGGTATTTTAGTCGTTGATTAAATTTTTTTAACACGTGTTTACGTATTTTAGTCGTTGATTAAATTTTTTTAACACGTGTTTACTATTTTAGTCGTTGATTAAATTTTTTTAACACGTGTTTACTATTTTAGTCGTTGATTAAATTTTTTTAACACGTGTTTACTATTTTAGTCGTTGATTAAATTTTTTTAACACGTGTTTACTATTTTTTTTCGTATATTTATTTTTGTAATTATTTAAGAGTCGAGTCAGCCCACTGGACATTGAAGCGACATTTGGGGACTTCTGGAGGAGATTTATCAAAATGTTTTCATTCGGTGCATGGGATGCTTAATCTTCATTTTGAAAAAGTGATCCGGTCTTTCCAACGGAGCATAAACCGTATTGAAGTTGCACACAATACTCCATTTTTTAAAAAACTTCGCGGTCTTGTGTCTCTAAATGCTTTGGATCATATTGTTAAAGAGTTTTCAAAAACTACATCCGGAGTTGGTTATGATAAAGGCCGTTGTGGTTGCGTTCTTCGAAAGACACATCTTCTTCCATGTGCTTGTGAGCTAGGTGTCTTTCATTATTCCGATTCTTCTATTCCATTGGACGTTGTAGACGACCATTGGAAATAGCTGGATTTGGATTCTGTTGATGATAAATTTTCCCAAGAGCAATCTGATGCATGTGATATTTCATACCAAATGGAGATGATCTGGGCAAGATTTAATCAAATGACAGAGGAAGAAAAATTTGTCTTCAAGAAGCAACTAAATGAGCTTGCATTTCCTACTACTTCTTCTATGGTTCCACCACCATTCAAAGTTAAAACTGAAGGTGCACCAAAGAAGAAAAAGAAGAAATTATTTGATGTCAAGCACGATCCTTCCGGTTGGGAACATGTTAATGAAAAGTTGAAGATGACACAAGAATCCGAGACTTCCAAAAAATCTTCTAAGTCGACAAAAGGGCCTTCTCCTAATGTCTCAAAGCAGTCTCCAAAATTGAAGGTATCTCAAAGTTCATACAGGAAATTAACACAGCAGGGGGAGACAAAACTTCATTTACCGTGGGTGTTCAAAATATTATTGATGTTGAGCCCGATGGTAATTGTGGGTTTAGGGCATTTGCTGTTGGTCAAGGTCTTGGTGAGGATAGTTGGCCTTTAATTAGGCAAGAATTAATTCAAGAAACAAAAGACAGAGACCAACTCTATACTGACATATTTGGGGAGCACAGACTAGCAGAGCTTAGAGAAGCATTATCCATTGAAGACTACGGTGTTCAGCCTCCGGAAAAGTGGTTGAGTTTGCCTGAGATGGGGTACTTTATAGCAACCAGGTATAATGTGGCCCTAGTTCAGGTATCTTTGGGGATGAATTTTACTTATCTACCTTTGAGAGGTGCTTATTCTTCTTCTAAGGCTCGTAGTATCATATCTATTCTGCACGTGAGGGGTAACCATTGGGTGCATGTTTCTCTTTCACCTGCTTGTCATTTGCCTCCGATTGCTCAGGCACGGATCCACCTTAAGGATATTGGGGTCAACTGACCCCACTTTTTGCTCTTTTTTTCAACCAATAATAGGGTATTTTAATATATTGACCCCACTTTATCTTTTATGTTGACCCCACATGACCAAACTAATACACTAAAGACAAACCATTGACATGTATGTAAACTAATATTATATTATATTTGTTAAAATAGTCTATTTGTTGTACTGTATTGAAATTGGATCGACACTTACTTTATTAAAGTACCAAATTTACCTTTTAAGGTATGTAATTTGTAGAAATTTAGGTATTTTAAGACTTTTCTGTAGTGAAATTATGTATTTTTTTTTTAAAATTCAATATTTTTTTGAAAAAATATTATAGGCTGTTTTTTTGCCCCCACAATTAAAAATTTCTGGATCCGTCACTGCGATTGCTCATTTATGGAAGCATAATGTATCCCCAGAGGCCCTTACATGGTTGGATCCGTATACAGGCCGCTTCGCCTTATGGCATTCCCTTGCTCCAGTCTTGCCCCCACCCACTGATGCGCCCACCGTGGTAGATTTATCGGATGATTCTGATGGTTGACTGACTGCCTGACATTTGTTGTATTTATTTTTGTACCACGTTTTTTGTAATTATTTATCCGTATTTTTGTGTATATGTATATATATATATATGTTATCAGTTTTTTATTTTTTTTAATTATTTTGTAAATCGTATTTACCTTAATACAGGGTAAATACGATTTGTTAAGTTAACAAATCGTATGTACCCCCACGAACAGGTACATACGATTTGTTAACTATACAAATCGTATCTACCTGCATCCAACGTACATACGATTTGTATAATTATACAAATCGTATGTACCTACTAATGAGATATATACGATTTGAGTTTTATTTTCGCATCGTATTTAGGTTTATACGCTACTATTTTTTTCTAAATCGTATATACCTCTTATACAGGTAAATACGATTAAGTAAAATTTCAGAGAGGTATTTTAGAATTTTCATTTTTTGTGGGGGTATTGAGGGAAAAGGTGGGGGTACAAAAAAAAATCCCAAAAAATGGTTTGGACTTTTAAAGAGTGGGCCACTTCAGATTTTGGCTCACTTCTAACTTCACACCGACGTTTATTGTTCTTTTTAGAAGCCAGAAAACCATTTATTGTTGATTTTGACTCCTTCATCCATCTTTTTGAAATACTAGCCTTTTTTGTCCATGCATGCAATTAAAATGGAGAAATGAACCCCTTTTTTTCCCTCATAAGATAACATATGGTTGTGATTTAAGTCAAATTTTTTAAATGCATTCATTATTATGATTAAATGCACAACTCTACAATGCTATAGGCAACAATTCATTCAACTTTGGAAGTTAATTAAAGTTTTCAAACTTGGAGCAGAGCCCATTCCAAACAACCAATAAGTTAATTAAACCACCTTTACAATCTTGACCCAAAAAAAAAAAACCACCTTTACAAGGACTTTTTTTGGTGTAAAGAAAAGCAAAATCTACATAAAATTACAATTACTTAATCTCATCCCCAAGCCTTTTAGTAACCAAAATTTTTCCACATCCAAGCAATCACTAAACTACAAAAATATATTTTATAATCAATAGCTTCATGTAAAAGAAATTAACATATTCTAAAACAAAAAGTGTGGTTGCTTAATCAACATATTCAAATGGAACTTGCATGAATTAACCAAAGAAAGATAAACTTTAAATTAACAAGACAATTTGTTTCACATGATAAAGAAAGATGAACCAGACTTGCAACAAAACAATTACAGAATAATTAGAGTATTCTCCTAGTGGGATTACCTTGAGAATTATTGACAGAAAAAAGATTCTTTAAGACCTTCAAAATCACCATCATATTAGGCTTATTCTTAGTATGAAGAAGAGCAGCACTATTGGTCTTTGCAATTGTTAAAGCTGTAGTACATTTGAACTCAACCAATTCCCTTGAAGAAGTTGTAGAAAACTTTGTTTTTGAAGACAATTCCTCATTGAAAACCTCCCATAATAAGTCCATTGAAACCTCTTCATCTTCAAATCCTGTTTCTTTTTTTCCATTTTGAACACTTGAAAAGCTCTTCCTTTGACCCTTAGAACACTCTGGTTGTGATAGATTCCATAGAGGAGGTGAATCAATGATATGTATGCAAGTTTCATTAATTTTGGGGAAGCTGAAATCTTGTGTTTCCATTGCCTCTCTAATCTAATCAGAACTTTGTCAAATAATAATGTGATGGAAACAAATCAATTGAATAATGATATGTTTAATGTGAGTTTGGGTTAGGTTTGTAAGGTACACTTTTTTGGAGAGGGTTTTAGTTGAACAACCGCACTAGGCTACTCTTCATTGTTCACAATTTAAGAATGGGGTTTATGGTCTTTTCTCTTTAACTTTAATTTTCAAGGAAGATCTTCACTACTAGGGGAGGGCCATATTTACATGCAAGGTGAATATTTTTAGGGACTAATGGTTAAAATTAGCAAGTTAAAATAGAGTCTAGACCATGTAAGAGTTTTAGTTAAAATGCTAAGTTGTACAAGTTAATTATTAAAAGAGGTTTTGGCTTCATTTCTAAGCTTAATATTTATGGCTAAGGTAACGAATCACCCTTTAACCATGTCCAACCAAATTAGAACATCATGTTTGCATGATTGACCTGAAAAATTGAATTTTGCTACTATTGCCTTGTGAAAGGGGGTATGGATTTTTGCAATTACCAATATAAAATGGTTTTTTATGCATATCCACCAGTCACAGGCACAAAGTTGTAAAAGAATAAAAATTATTTATTGCATAGTTACAAGAATTGATAATCAAGGTCCATAAATATGCTTAATATCATTAGTAAATTGCGTACCTTTATGTTTAAAAAATGTATATCATTAAATTGTTCACATATCAGACATGGCATTAGCAACACCTTTTCAAAAAAATTGAAAAAGGTAAATGTGCTCATATCAGACATAGTCATCTAATATGTGGCATATTTTTCCCAACCTCCCTCCTACTCACTACACACCCTCAAAGCTAAAATATTCCAAAATTATCCTCACGTGGAACACGCATGAAAACCCCCTCACCTGTATTTTAGAATGGTACAGCTATGAACCTCGGGACTGGTTCGGTTGCCAATCTCCGAACTGGTTCGGTGGTTAAGTACCAAACCTTTAAAAATGTGAAAAAAGGGGGTAAATGTTAGGCTTCTCACAATTGTGCTACACATGTCATAATATGAATTCCAGATTTTAATGGGTTCGAGAACATGCAACCGAACCAGTTCGGAAACTGGCAACCGAGCCTGTTAAAAATGTGAAAAAAGTGGGGGTTTGGCAACAATTGTAATTTTAATAGGTACGGCAGTGCTAATCCGAACTAGTTCGGTTGCCTCTCCTAGAACCCATTAAAATCTGAAAAGAAAAAAACAGACATGCTTGGAATATTTCGCTTCATTAAGAGTATTCAGATACTTTTCCTATGTTTAGGGGTGTGTGGTGAGTAGGAGGGAGATTGGGAAAAGCATGGGCCCTAATATTGACCACTGGAACGACCCAATTGTGAGCCAGCTGGCCCATATTAGTAATTAGGTTTAGGGGATACTATTTGCACCACACTTTTCTTAGTACACCTTTAATAGAACCTTTTCATCTTATTTCTCTCAAAATACACCTGTCCGGAAACTAACTTCTGGAAGTTATTGACCCACTTCATGAGGTTATATTCCATTAAAAATTTCAAAATGTTCTTCTGAAAGTCTGACGTGTGATATTTTTTCATGACATGGCATAACACAATTTTAAGTTATGCACACTCTCGCATTCCATGTCACCTTTCTGTAGTTAATAATTCATTTTTAACTTTTTAATTATTATCATTAAACAAAAAACACAAGCAAAGTAATAAACATTAGATGTATTATAGAAAAATACAAGTAATTTGATATAAAAACAACAACAACAACAACAACTTTTTTAATTTATGAAAAATAAGCTTAAATAACAGAAATGATACCTTTCATACTCATTAACATCTACCTTAAACTTGTCAAAAAAAAAAAACATCTACCTTACGTTACTATAGTAAGAAAAAAATCTAACTTACTTTATTTTAAGTTTTCATTGTTTACCACACCTTTATCAAAAGCTAGCGCTAAGGCTATAAAATTTCCAATTACTTCTTCTTTTTTTTTTACGGAAACCAAACTACTTCATTTCGATAAAAATAATATCACGAATACATATTGAAATATAATCAAAAACAGTGAAACAAGCATAAATAATTGATGTTCTAGCAAGAGTATGAGCAACAACATTGGCTTGTCGCCTAACAAAACTAATCCTATAGTTTTGAAAAGTAGATAACAATGACCTGCAACTCTTAATAATAGAGCCAACTTCAGTAGTTATGAGATGGTTTCCGTTGATACCGTTAACAACTGGTAAGCAATCCAGTTCAATGGTTACTCGCTGGACTCCTAGCTCATGAATCCACCTAATAGCCTCCACCGCTCCGGTTGCCTCACCTTCTTGCGGGGTTGGAACACCGCTAAACTTCATGGTCTTCGCCGCAACGAACTCGCCCTTATCATTACGCAAGCACAAACCCAAACCGTACATACCTTGCGGTTCAAAGATCGCCGCATCAACATTGCACTTCAACTCACCGTGTATCGGTTTCGTCCAGGTAGAAGAAATAGGAGGGCGATGGACAACCGGGCCCATTCCACGTAAACGATGAACGGACTCCCAATCATGCAGGACCTCCATAGCAATCTGAACCGAAATACCCACTGGACGATCAACATGCTCCCACACACGTTCATTACCCCGCTTCCAAATACACCAGAAAATCATCGTCGTGGCCTTCACTTGGGGAGCGCTACCACAGCTAAGAAGAGAGAAAAATACCTCACGAAAGTCACCACCTCCTTGTACCTTTTCACGCACCATCGTCCAAAGACTAGCATGACGCCAGACATCCTCGACATGCTTGCAACCAAAAAACACATGAAACTCGTCCTCGTCCTGCTCCTCGCACTGAGGACAGACACGAGGGCACGGTACATGACGAGTATGAAGATTACACCTAGTCAGAAGACACCCACGAGCCATTCGCCAAAGAAGTAGCTTCACTTTTGAGGGATGCGAAGCCGCCATAAACTCATCCAATCACCAGGCTTTCTCAAATGCGTAGCATTAACAATATCCTCCATGATCATATAATAAGCAGAGCGGACCGAATATAATCCATCCCTACTTCGATTCCAAATCAGAGTATCATCATCATGTAGACATAACAATGGCATGCGTAAAATACAATTTGCCTCCTCACTATTAAAGATTTGGTGCACTAGTGTCTCATTCCAACGACCACCATGAGCATCAATTAAATCACCAACCCGAAGCTCCTCATGTCCCACTACCAACGGAGTACGCACAAACGGATCCCCCCTCCCACGGAGCCAAGGGTCCGTCCAAACATTGACAGATCTACCATTACCAACCTTCCATCGAGCCCCCAACCTCACCACTACCTGGGAAGAGTGGATACTACGCCATACATAACTGGGATTATGGCTCAAGCGAGCCCCCATAAAGTCCCCCAGCGGGAAATATTTGGCTTTGAAGACACGTGAAACAATAGTATCATGATTGGTTCCAAGCCGCCAACCCTGCTTCCCTAGCATGGCCAGATTAAAGCCATGAAAGTGTCGAAATCCCATGCCACAATGCTCCTTCCTCACCGATAACTTATCCCAGCTCATCCACTTAATACCTCCACTAGCACCAACATTCGTACTCCACCAGAAAGAATTAATCATTTTCTCTAACTCCTCCCCTAATGACTTAGGAAGGAGAAAAGTGCTCATGCAGTAAGCAGGAATGGATTGGGCCACTGACTTCACCAACACCTCTCTGCCAGCCTTTGAAAGATGCTTACCCGTCCAATTCTAAATTCTCTTCCAAGTTCTATCCCTCAGATAACCAAACAGCCGCTTTTTGCTACGTCCCACCATCGAAGGCAACCCCAGATACTTACCAGTCCCTAAGCACTCAGACACACCAAGAACACCCGTGAGCGACTCCTTCACCTCCGGAGGAGTGTTCCTGCTAAAGAAAACTTCTGACTTCTGGAAATTAATGGCTTGTCCGGAAGCATGCTCATATAGCGTAAGCAGCTCCTTAAGGGTCGTACACTCTCTGGTAGTGGCTCTGCAAAAAAGGAAACAATCATCAGCAAATAAGAGGTGTGTTAGGACTGGGGCGCCTCAACACACTTTAATACCATGAATATCACCAGTAGCCTCAGCACGCTTCAACAAGGAAACCCAAACCTCATTAAAACCCATCTTACGCATAACACACTTGAAATACTCAACACGGTCATAAGCTTTACTAATATCAATCTTCAAGGCAACTTCACCAACCTTGCCATTTACTTTACATTTCATGTGGTGAATAGTCTCAATAGCCACCATTACATTATCAAGAATTGATCTAGAAGGTACAAAAGCTGATTGCTCATTTGAAATACACATTGGGAAAACGACCTTTAATCTGTTTGCAAGAACTTTTGAAATAATTTTGTAAATGACATTACATAAAGAAATAGGCCATAGATCACTCATAGAAGTAGGATTATCTACCTTAGGAATAAGGACAATATTAGCATCATTAAGGTTTGGAGGAAACTCACCATTTTCAAGCCACGCCCTTCCCGTATGGAATAATTCTACACCACAAAGATCCCAAAACCGTTTAAAGAAGGTCGGATTAAGACCATCCGGGCCAGGAGCCTTATCAGAATGCATTTGAAAGAGAGCAGTCTTGAATTCATCAACACTTAACGGTGCAGTCAACACTATATTCTCAGCATCAGCAATACAACGCCGCATATGGCTCACAACTGGGTCATACACACTATCTTTACGTTGAAACAAGCCATGGAAATAATCACTAGCCACCACACCAAGACCCGCCTACCCTTCAACTTCCACACCGTCACTATTCACCAATTTCGTAATCAAATTACGTCGCCGTCTAGCACTTGCCATCGCATGGAAGAACTTTGAATTAGTATCCCCATCACGGAGCCAGTGTACTTTAGCTCGCTGCCTCCAGAACGTGTCTTCTTGGGCCAACAACAAATTCATACGCTCGCTAGCTTGCTTAAAACGTTGTTGCGAGTTCAGGCCCCTCGCCTCACGAAGTGATTCTAGGACTCTCTTGCACGCTGTTATTTCTTCTCCATACTTGGTGCGAAGTTTCTTACTCCAGGCATCAATATCTTCGGTGCACTTGCTGATCTTAGTAAGGAAGTCATGACCTGCTAATCTATTCCACCCGTCACTAACAATGGAAGGAAAGTCAGGCTCGCTCAGCCATGTGCTTTCAAACCGAAAATATCTAGCATAGGCCCTCCTTTCCCTATCATACAACTGTAACAAAATAGGAGAGTGATCAAATTTATTAGCAAGACAATTCTTCAATCTATTCCTCGGAAATGAGTCAATCCATGCTTGTGTAGCGAAAGCACGATCAAGTCTTTCTTCCTTGAAATCCGGAGTACCACGGCCACGATCCCAAGTGAACTGATAACCCTCGAGAGGTAAATCTTGCAACTGACAATCCAGAACTGCTTCTTGAAAACCCTGTAACAGCCACGGGGCCCTATCTGCGCTCCCACGCTTATCATCATTTGAAAGAAGATCATTATAATCACCCACAATACACCACGACAATGAATTATCACGAGATAAGGTTCGAAGAAGGTTCCAAGAATCCCTACGCCTACCACTCTGAGGGTAGCCGTAAAAACCAGTAAACCGCCACGTAGGGTCCCCATCCTTCGACACCTCAACATCCATAAAATTCGAAGAATACTGAATCATATGGCAGGTGAAAGGATGCTTCCAAAAAAGAGCCAACCCTCCACTACGACCAACTCTATCCACTGCAAAAGAAGCATCAAACCCAAGTCTCAAACGCAACTCCTCAATCTTGTTACCATGTACTAAAGTCTCACAAAGAAATAACACATCCAGTTGGTACGTCTGGACTAGGTCCCGTAATGCAGGAACTGCCCGAGGGTGACCTAAGCCCTGGCAATTCCAACTAATAATACTCATGGCTTCTGGCAGGCCTGGTCCCTACCAGGTCCTGCGAATAAAAAAGGATCAGTAATAATAGGTTGAGTCTCTGGGACAAAGGACTGAGTCGCAACTCCACTGCTAGTAACATGTTTTCCAATTACTGTATCAACACTATCAACACGTGACCTTTTCCTTTCTCCCTCCACTGCCACATCAGCATTGACCATAACTATTTCTGGTTGTTGGACACATATTGGCTCTTCATCCACGTGTGGCTTGTGCACATTGTATAAATGAGGATTCTTTAAAATATTGGGTAATTTATTAACCCTCTCCTTTTGCTTAACAGATGCCGTGGAATATCCATTATTGTTTTCGATGCTAACCGAATTATCAGTTTCTACGAGAAGACTTTAGGGTAGACAGCAACTAGGGGTGGACACCGGTCGGTTGCGGTCGGATTCGGTCCAGAAAACCCCAATTCGTCACAAACCGCGGTTGAAGAGATGAGGCCCATCTCCCACCGTTTTGTCTATCGGTTACTTCGGGTGGCGGATACGGCGGTTAGACGGTTGGTCGGGTGGGCTCTGTCGGTTACCAAATGAAGAAGAATAAGAGAAAAGAAGCAGATCTCTGCCAACTGGTTTTTTTCTCAAAACTGGAAAAACAGTCGAAGAAGATGAAGTATCGAAGAAGAAGAAGAATAGTTTTTACTTTATTACTTTTTTACATAAAATATAAAAAAGAGTGAAAAGTAGACCTACTTTTTCCAAATTCATAGGCCTGCAGAAACGTATAGCATTGGAATGGAGTGTTATAGCCTACAGCCTACACACTTTAACTTTAGTACCTACTGCACCGTATTCTAGCAGATTGCATTGTGGGGTCTTTTCAACTTTTGGTGTTGAAGTTGTACTGCACAAATTAAAAAACAATTAAACACCAGCTAGATTCGGTCGGTTACGGTTACCATTGGGTCATACTAGGTGGATCCGCTTCCGACCAATCAAATCCGTTTCTACCCTATTTTATTCAACCGAGTAACCCGATATCCGATTTAAACCGTCTGCGGCTCTAAAATTTTTAACGGATACTGCGAATTCGGTCGGGCATAATTTTTTTGTCCACCCCTAACAGCAACATTGGAGTGAAGAATGGGTTTAAAATAAAAACAAAAGACGACATCTCTTTCCATCGACGCGTCTTTGAACAATTCTTCACTCAACACACATTTACTTCAATTGCTTCATCTCAAGTCAACTACTCTTTCCATGATCATGCTAAATTTTCCAATTCTGCCGTAACAGAGAGGTTTATTCAATCAATTTTTGACTTGATGATTTAAGTAATAACTTGTAAGAAAAGGATTCAATTATCTAAACCAAGTCAATTAAAATTTTTTATCAACAATAATTATTAAGAAAACAATCGTTTACGTAGAGAAAAAACTATATCTCATAGCTATGAGTTTCTAAAAATGTTAAGTTAGATGATTAGTGAAAAAAAAGCTAAAAGTTTACATAGAATGTAATAGCAGAAAGTGAGAAAGACAACTTGTAGAAAAAAATAAGTTGTTTGATTGATTTTATGTAAGATTTAAGTGAAGTTTAATTTATATAAAAATTTTAAAATAAAGGAGAAGTTGAAGAAATTCATTCTAAATAAAAATAAAAAATTATGATGCTTCTGCAATTCACCACTTACTTAAAAAAATATAAGAATTTTTATAATAATCCTATCTAATGGAAATCGTAGCGGCAAAATCGAAAAACCGTAAATCGAAAACTGCATAAATCGAAATTTTGGATTTGATTGGTTTTTGGTTTTCTCACATGGAATCAATCCAATCTATATACATTTTTATTCTTACACTGATATTATAGAATCGGGTATCTTATTCGTATATGATACCTAATATTATAGGGAATTTTAAAGAAATTCTCGTGTGTCCATTTTTGTGCCAATTTTTTATTAAATTAAATAGATTGATTAAATTGATGATGAATAGAAAAAAGAAATTAACACGACATACGCGCTGTCCCGAACAAATATGACTGCAATAAAGTAAGAGACATAAATAGCTATAGTTGGGGTTAGATCTATGCATGTTTAATAAATCTTAGTCTTTTTACGCACTGCAATCGTATTCTCAAATTCTAAAAAAAGAGGTAAAAATATCTCTCTTCTTTGTAAATTCGAATATATATATATATATATATATATATATATATATATATATATATATATATATATTGTATAATTAATATTATAAATGTAATTACAATATTAATCACATGGGGTGTATCTTGTGAGATGAGTCTTAATATGAGAGTATAAGAGACGTAAATTTAAACCGTATAATAATACATAAGCGGTTATGATTAAAAAGCAAGTGTCTAGTTATCATATTGATTTTTTATTTTAATCTCAATCATTGACCATTTAATATACGGCTATGATTCACTCCTCTCACGATAAAAACACTCTCACTTGATACCCTCACTCACATTTAATATATTTTCCTATTTATTGCTTTTATTTTATTTTGGCTGTGTTTTTCACTTTTGTAATGAATTTAGCTACTTTTTTAAAACATACTTAGTTACTTTTTTGGTATAAATAAACTGAGTATCCTCTGTGCGCAACTGCATAGACTAATCCCTCGGACTGGGTAGGACCACAATGGGCGGAAAAACTCTCTCTCAAGAGATTTAACACTGCTGCATACTCAATGCTGGATTCGAACCCAAAACGATTTAACATTGCTACATGCCCAATGTTGGATTCAAACCCAAGATTTTGGTTGAGCTGGAAGAGACTCCTACCATCCCATCTAAATGCTCAAGAGATGTTATTTTAATTAGTGTACCTAGTGTTAGAATGAGCCGAAATAAGAAAAATTAGAAAAATAAAGAACAAAATCAGTATAAACTATGCGTTTTTTATAATTTGGTATGTTCATTTAAAAAAATAAATGACTCATGGAGGCAACTTCTCTTTTTTATGGGAGCAAAATAAAATTTATTAAAGAATCTTAACAAAAATAATTTTATCAGATGGGGGCAATTGCCCACACTAACTTATGTAGGACTTACATCTAACACAAAGATATTATGTAGGACTATTATTCTTCTCGGGAGAGATCGAGTGCCATTAGGACGAAAAATACACTCATATTTTTAGCATTTTGTATCTATCTCTCACCTTAAATATTTTTTTCTCTCATCCATTTCTCTCTATAACAAGTCTAAAATTAACAAAGACACCTAATACTAAAAGCAACTGATCCAAATCATATTCTTTTTTTTAATATAATCCAAATTATATTGTTATGATACTCACTGAGGTGATGTTAATTTATATTTATACGCGTTTTCCAATGGTTGTTTGTTGCTGTGCCGAGTTTAGAAAGAGTTGCTGTGTTGTTGAGTCAGAAGTCAGAGTCAGAGTCAGAGTCAGAGTCCAACAATAAATTAATAGTACCATCTTTTGTGCAGTGACAGACCCGCTACTAACAATCCTTCAACTCTCACTTTTTTCCTCTTTTCCATCAAATTTCCTTCCTTCCTTCCTTCCACTAAACCCCGACATCTCTTCCAGATAATCTCTCTCTCATTCCATTTCCACCTTTATTATTCTTATTCTCTTCTTCTTCATTCCTCGATGACCATGTTCTCTCAACTCAAATAAAATATACTCCTCCCAAACAGATTACAAAACAGACACAGCTAGAAACAAAACAACAAACATGGGTGGCAGGTCCAGGTATGAATACACAACCTCTTTCTTACTCTTCTTTGCCTTCTGTCCTATGGTTTTGTCTCTACTCTCTCAAAACCAAACTAATACCATGACCACTCTCTCCCATCAACTTAATCTCCCTTATTGGAATAATTCCAACAACAATCCATGTACATGGAAAGGTGTCACTTGTGATCTCACCAATTCATCTATCATCAACATTGTTCTACCCTCCTCTTCTCTCTCTCCACAGTCTCTTCCTCTCTTTTGCCAACTTGAAACTCTGCAGCACCTTGATGTTTCTAATAACCATTTGAGCTCTATCCCAGATGAGTTCCTTTCTGCATGTGGAAAGATTGATAGTTTAAAGCTTTTGAATTTCAGTGGAAATGTGTTGAGTAGTGATTTGCCTACTTTTCATGGTTTTGATGGTTTGGAATCTCTTGATATGTCTTTTAATGGTTTGAGAGGGACTATTGATTTGCAGTTAGATGGAATGGTTAGCCTTAAAGTTTTGAACTTTAGTAGTAATAACTTCAGTGGGAACCTTCCTATTAATCTGGGTAGGTCTAAGATTTTGGAGCACCTTGTGCTTTCAAACAATTATTTTCAAGGATCAATACCAGATCAAATTTTGAGGTATAAAAATTTGTCTGTGATTGATCTTAAGGAAAATATGCTTTCAGGGTTTATTCCTTCCAATATTGGAAATCTATCCAAGTTGGAAATATTGAGTCTTTCTTCTAATTTACTTCGTGGTAAAATCCCTATGACAATCTTGAACATCACAACTCTTAGAAGATTTGCAGCAAATTCAAACAGTTTTACCGGTGCTATTCCTAATGGAATTACAAAATTTCTCATGAATTTGGATCTCAGTTATAATCAATTATCTGAATCTATTCCAGAAGACCTTTTATCTCCAACACAGCTTGTGGCTGTGGATTTGTCTTATAACAAGTTACAAGGGCCTTTACCTGCAAATATTTCTCCTAGCTTAGTTAGGTTGAGATTAGGGGGAAATTTACTGAGAGGAGAGGTTCCTTCAAGTACTTGTAAACCAGATCATAATTTGACATACATGGAACTGGAAAACAATAACTTGATAGGTTTTATACCTTCTGGATTGAGTTCTTGCAGAAAATTGGCCTTGTTGAACTTGGCTGACAACAAATTGACTGGGGCATTGCCTCCAGAACTCGGCAATCTTACCAACCTTCAAGTCTTGAACCTTGAAATCAACAAGCTTAATGGTTCCATTCCAATTCAAATTTCCCAACTATACAAGTTGTCTACATTGAATTTAAGCCGGAATTCTCTGAGTGGACCAATTCCATCTGATATGTCAAGGTTGACAAACCTTAGATTGCTGCACTTGCAAGGGAATAATCTCGACGGTTCTATACCCTCGTCGATTGGCAACTTGAGATATATTATAGAAGTCCAACTTGGAGATAACCAGCTAAGTGGTGAGATTCCACAAATGCCTGTTAGTCTACAAATTGCCTTGAATCTCAGTAGCAACAACTTTAGTGGAACTATTCCTAGCAGTTTCGGCGATTTGGTTAACCTTGAAGTTTTGGATCTCTCGAATAACAACTTTTCTGGTTCAATCCCTCAGTCTCTTACTAAAATGGCAGCATTGACACAGTTGCAATTTTCAAACAATCATCAGCTATCAGGTGTCCTTCCATCATTTGGTTCGTATGTTAACGTAAATATGAACGGAACCAATGTCACGAAAATTAGTAATGCTGCCCCACCCAACAATTCTCCAAGACATGCAAAGAATAGGAAATCTGTTGTTGTGGCTGTTCTTATTGCAATTGCGTCTGCTGTTTTGGTAGTTGGCCTTGTCTCCTTGCTGGTTGTATCGATCTCACGACACTTTTGCAGGGTTGTCGATGAACGCGTACAGTCAAGTGAAGTCGAAGATGTTAACTTTCCTCAGGTCATCCAAGGCAATGTGTTAACAACAAATGGAATCCACAGATCAAACATTGACTTCTCCAAGGTTATTGAAGCTGTAGCCGAAACATCAAACATTACACTGAAAACCAAGTTTTCAACTTACTATAAGGCCATTATGCCATCTGGATCAATCTATTTTGCAAAGAAACTGAACTGGAGTGACAAGATATTCCCAATGAGCAGTCTTGATAAATTTAAGAAAGAGCTAGATGTGTTGGCAAAGTTGAACAATTCAAATGTCATGATTCCTCTAGCCTATTTTCTGTCCACCGACAATGCTTATATTTTATACGAGTTTGTCTCGAACGGTTCCCTCTTTGATGTGCTTCATGGAAACATGGAAATGGAAAACTCTTTAGATTGGGGTAGCAGATATAGTATAGCTGTTGGAGTAGCTCAAGGTCTCTCTTTTCTGCATGGATTTGCCTCTGGTCCAATACTTCTACTTGACTTGTCAAGCAAAAGTATTATGCTGAAATCTCTTAAGGAGCCTCTAGTTGGAGATATTGAACACTACAAGGTGATTGATCCTTCAAAGAGCACAGGGAGTTTTTCTGCAGTTGCTGGTTCTGTTGGCTATATTCCTCCAGGTCAGAAACTCTTTGGATTTTCATTCCAGTTAGTTATATATTCATATATTAGCTCTAAAATGCTTTGTTTGTTGTTTCACAGAGTATGCATACACAATGAGAGTAACAATGGCTGGGAATATCTATAGCTTTGGGGTCATTCTACTTGAATTGCTGACAGGCAAACCTGCAGTGACTGAGGGAACTGAATTGGTCAAGTGGGTTTTGCGCAATTCGAGAAATCAAGATTACATTCTTGATTTTAATGTTAGTAGAACATCACAGGCTGTCAGAAACCAAATGCTTGCAATTCTGGAGATTGCTCTTGTTTGTGTTAGCACATCCCCTGAAGCAAGACCAAAGATGAAGACAGTGCTAAGGATGCTGCTAAATGCCAGATAAAATCCTAGTCTTATGTGGTTAAGACTTCACAGGTTTTGTTTTGGTTGGTGTGTTGAATACAAATTATATAGAAAATATCTAGTAGGACTAATTTTGCTCAATCCTTTTATGATGATGTATAAATTAAGCTTTTCTTGCTATTCAAGGTATATCAGCTTGTAAAGTGGATCAGTTTGCTATCGCGGACATTTTTTGGCTCATAGCCACATATAATTAGTAGTTTTAAAGTTTTGTCTTAAAAATATAAATAATAGACATTTTGTTTCAGGTTCTAAGCTTAGATTAGAATTTTGATATACTTAAAGGATTGATACAAGAAAAATACAGCACAATCAAAACACTAAGTATTGTTACTAAACGGTCTTATTTTAATCGTTCTTTAAACAACAATTATACTGAAGCAACAACAATTTCTTCATCACACGACCTTTTATGTTTCTAGACATAATCATACCTCAATCTTCTGTTACAATTTTCTAGACAAAATTCAAATAGTACAAGTTTTATGCTCACATATATAAATAATGGACATTATTAGCAATAATGAGGAGCAAAAAAAAAAACTAATTTATAATCAGAGAGTATTAAAGAAAAATGAAATTGCACACTTGACTCAAAATCTAACTTAAGAAACTAGAACTCAGCTTTCCTATCCAAAACTCTGCTCCTGTTCTTTGTAAAATCCTGAGTGGATAGTAATTGGCTTCTCAGCTTCTGCTTGTCAGCGATTAATAATCCCATATAACCATCAGAAGAGGAATCATAAGTTTGTTGTTCCGTTGCATGAAGCATTAGAATACGAAAACAAGGGACTAGAAAGTAAGATCTTTAGGGTCCTCAATAATCTGTGACAGGGTTTGCAAGAATGAAGCCAGATCAGCTCCGTAGATTACTCGATGATCTGCTGTAACATTGACCTGCAAATATGCATTCATTCAATTACGAAAGAACAGAAGCCAAGACGTGAATTTACAATTCTTAAACCAAAAATAAGATTGGACTCCCATAATACCTGCATTTGGTTCTTCATGCCAATGCGACCATCCTTGTTAGCCACAACAGTAGGTTGTGATGATCCAACAGCCATTATTGCTCCCTGCAAAAATAAATCCAGAGAATAATCATATTCAAGTTGTCCGTCATGGTAACCTCTACTACAATTTGAACACAAATAAGATTACTCACAGTTCCGGGTGGCAGAATAGCATCAAAGCGATCAACACCAAACATCCCCAGGTTGGAAAGAGTGAAAGTACCTAGAACGACAAAAAATCAGTAAGGGTGGGCAAATTTTTTAGAGAAAGGGTCCTTAAATTTACCCAATTGAATGTCAGAGTTCAACCATAAGGACATAACGTAGCCTGTTATTTTATCATAAATTTGCATCTTGCTTTTTCAAGAGTTCATCACGGCAGAAACAATAAAAGCAAGTATGAGGTAGAATTGTACTAGCAGCACTTTATAGTCTACAAAAAAGGGCCCAACAATAGCACCATAACATAAAGTCTGCTTCCCCAACATTAACAACTCTAAGGCATGGTGTAACCCCAATAGCCCTAATGCTCAGACTTTCAAAGCCAAATTTATTCTTTCAACTTTAAAACACTCCTTCAAAATGTAAACCTCAAAAAATACAACTAAGGAACATCAGAATCTTCTACTGACGTACACAGTTTTTCTGTCATCATAATCACTGCCCCTTACATTATACAGCTTAGCATTCATAAAAAAAGAATGAAAAACACTCAAATGCAGCTTCAATTTTTGTCAATGAAGCACCAATTTAAACTCAAGTTTTCTTAGCATATAGTTGTAATTGTAACTTCAATCTTTATAATATGTTGATTGTCAGAGCTAGACTTCAATAATTTAGACATAGATTCATAAAAAGAAATGAAAAACTTCTCCTGAAAACAAGATGATCTGCACTGCGAATATCAACATCAGTCCAGAATCCCCACGAATTATACTTTATGAGTGTATACATTCCATGCCTAAACCTAACAGTTTAAAACTGAAGCATGACATATGTGCAAAGATACCCAGGGTTTTCTTTATCGAATTTATCAATTTCTATCATCTTTTCATTGATTTGACAGTTACAGTAGAATCCAGCCCAAGATGAACTAAACCAAGTTGGTGATAATCCACTAAACCATCCCACTACAATTTCCAAACCGGAATTAACTCTAGGCACGGCAGGCTAGTCCCTTTCTTTTTAAGAAAGATATTTCCTATGTATATACTTATAGTGATAGACTGACAAATTAATGTCAAGTCAACTATCAATATCCTTGTCCCCTACCTACAAATTTAAGGATTTTAAGATAAACTGGGAAATTCATTGAGATAAATAAAATCCCAGTAAAAATATAAAATCATTATACCCGAGTTGTATTCATGAGGTTGTAGCTGCTTGGCTCGGGCTTTATCAACCAATTCCTTCCACTTTCTTGACAATGAGTAGACATCAACCTAGATTATACATAAAATATACCTTTTTAACATTCGAACACCACATCTTATGTTAAATTATAAGCAGCTGAAAATAGAGTATTAAACACCTTATCAGCATCCTGAAGCACTGGCGTAATCAGTCCGCCTTCTATAGCCACAGCAACTGCAATGTTGATGCTGCTATTATATGTAAAGCTATTACCATCTCTACAACTAGAATTTATAACAGGGTGTTTAGCCAGGGCGAGTGCCGTAGCTTTGGCAAGCAATGCTGTCATAGTAACTCCCTTTGACTTGATCTGATAGTTTATAAAATAGAATAAATCAATTTCAATAGGTGATAATCCAGAAATCCAGGGTACTCACAGAATAATTTTAAAAAAAAATGAGCATATCGAACTATCATAAACTTCCTGCAGGCTGCAGCATGTTAAAATAAAGACTTCATGAAGAACATACAATCAATCATACATGGTTAGTAATTTTCATTTACTTAGCTCAGAAATTTGTTAATAACACTAAAATAACTTTTGCTAATAAGTTTCTTTGCCAGTTTTTTCAATCCTCTAGTGTTCTACGAAAATCTTAAAAATTTGTTAATAACACTAAAGTAACTTTTGCTAATAAGTTTCTTTGCCAGTTTTTTCAACTCTCTAGTGCTCATTGAAAATCTTAAAACCTTGAATCTAGCTATCTCAGCGACTAAACTACACATTTATCAGAAATCCCAATAAAGGTATCCCAAAAAGTGGTGAGTTCTTGAATTGGCTATAATACCATCATTACATATGACACAATCAGGGGTGACTGATATCTCCATGAAACCAATGTGATATTCATCTAGCATCAAGCATAATCACAAATCTAGAATAAATCCTAATTTACGTACAATTTAACATCCCCTGACAGATTATGAATGCATTACCAAATTATATGCCAAAGACCAAAAAGAAAAGGTTCAATCAGCATTATCAGTGTGATTCAGCCAACTACTGCGAAAAACAAAAACAAAGTCCAAAATTCACCTTCTTGTAGAGAGCATCAAGTGCATCAGTGGTGATGGTGTAACCAACTCTAAAAGTGGGAACAGCCAAACTCTCCACCATGTTCCTACTCACAGCATTCTGCATTGTAGTAAAGGGAACCACGCTTCCCAACTCCACACCGGCAGCCACACTAGTTGCTGGCACCGGTGCCGGCGCGGTAATAGTCTCAGAGGAACCTCCCGCAGCTGCAAATGCCTCAACATCTTTGGCCACAATCCTCCCCGAGGGTCCAGTGCCGACGATTTTGCCAAACTCCACCCTTAACTCCTTAGCTAGCTTCTTCGCATAAGGCGACGCGACCACTCTCTTCCCTCCCTCAGACGCCGGATGCCTAGACACAACCGCCGTCGCCACATTCTCCGCAATTTTCTTCGGTTGAGATTCAACAGGTGCTGGAGAAGGAGGAGGAGAAGATGAAGAGGAAGAAGATAGGGCTTTGGACCTAGCCTGATCGATTTCGTCTTCAGACTCAGCGAGAAATGCGATGGGAGATCCAACGGCAGCTACGCCACCTTCGTCAACGACGATGGCGGCGAGGTAGCCATCGTAAAATGTCTCGACATCCATATCGGCCTTATCGGATTCGACGACGACGACACTGTCACCCTTGGAGAGCTTGTCGCCTTCGGACTTGATCCAAGAGACAATTTTGCCCTCGGTCATTGTAGAACTGAGGGCGGGCATGAATATCTCCCGGACTTTGGCACGAACAATGAAGAGATTTGTCGGTGTTCTGGTTCGGAATGCGGTGGGGCTGCGGCGGATGACGGAGGAGGAAGTGAGGAAGGGAGTTTGGAGAAGGTGAGCCATTGGAGTTCAATGGAAATGAGAATTGAAGAAATTGAAGAAATGGGAATGGGAGTGATGAGAGTGTTGTTTTAAGTAAATGAATGAATGAACTAAAAAGTGGATTTCCTCGAGTTCATCGAAAGAAGGCGGAGCTTTCAACTACTCTCGCCACTGAATCTAACGTTCTCTTTTTAGTTCACCTGTGTTTTTTTTGACAGCTACTTGTTTGGTTTCAATTCTACTACTCTTCTACTATTCTATTCATCATTTCAATCATCAATCAATCAAATACTTATACAAAACCAAACCTAACTAGACGGTTCAATCAATTTAATCTTGAATTGACCTAGTTATTTATAGTTGAGTTGTTTGGACGGTTTGATCCGATTCATGTCCATCCATTAATTTAAAATAATTGAACTATGAGCGAAAGTTTCATTTGTGTTCGATTTATAGAAGATTTACTTATATTCCCATGTTCAAGTCCGTAAAAATGGGTCTTTCACCCTATGTATTGCGTACTACATGTTTTTTTTTGCAAGCGTTTTAAAAACCGAACCGGAGCGATTGATCCGATTGAACCATAACTCGACACTTTACATAGTTCGATTATTTCAGCAGTTAAAAATGGTTTTATGTGATTTTAAGCGAGTGAACCATGACTCGAATGTCTCACTAATTCAATGTCTAATTCGATTTTCACAACATTAGTTTTTTTTGTCCTTAATCTTCAATTGATACATGTAAAATGAGGTGTTCTTTTTGTATAATGTTCTATCACGATATCAAACGCTACTTGCAAAATGAGGTGAATTTTTATAAAAAAATAAAATTAGTTTATGGTGAGACGAATCTTAAGTTGAACTCCCGTGAGAAATAAACCAAATGTCGAGCAATTTCTTAAACCAAATCAAACATCTTTATAAGAGTAACATAGTTATCCGTAAGGGTGTTCATTGGTTTAGAGAAACCCAAATCAAACAAGCACCTCACTGATATTTTAACTTGGGCTCCATCTTCATAAGCTACTTACTCCCCCCAATAGTTCCTATGTATGGCTTACAAGTGAAGGTCCTTTTTTATTGCATCAAACTATGATTAATAGTGACAATTGGTTTTGTATCTGGAAGTTGAAAATTCCGAAAAATTTGAAACATTTTGTGTGGCTTATCGTGCACGTGAACCTTCTACTAATGATTTTTGGTACTATGGACATCTTACTCAATATGAGTCTGGTCATCTCTGTGGTGTTGATAGAGAGGATATTATTCTCATGTTGCAGGATTGCTCTAGAGCTCAGACTGCTTGGCGGTTATTGTCTTTTAACACTAATGTTGACGGGACTAATGATAATGCTCGACTTTGGTTTAAATATCAAGCTATTAGTGACCAATGTATTCTATTTATCTGTTGTTATTGGTTCCTCTAGATGGCTCGAAATGATGAAGTTTTCAATGATGCAAAATGGGTAACTTGGAAGATTCTTAATCGAGCTAAACAACTTTCTAATTAAGTTGTTCGTTTTTTGTCTGATGGAGTGTCTACTCGTCCTCCTTGTTTGGTTTGTTGGTTTCCTCCTACTAGTAATCGTATTAAACTTAATGTTGATGGAAGCTCAATTGGTAACCCAAATCGTGCTAGTTATGGGGGATTACTTCAGGATCATACAAGTGGTTGGCTTCTTGGTTTGTTGGGAAATTGTGGCATTGCTACTAACTTGAATGTAGAGCTCCATGAAATTGCCAAGGGATTGAACTTAGCTTGGTCTAATGGTTATGTGTTTATTATTTGTGAATCTGACTCTAAAACTGCCCTATCCATGATTGCTCGTGAGATTGAAGATACCCACTCCTATGATTCCATGATTTCCTAAATAAAATCTTTTTCTCTTAAGGATTGAGATTTGGATTATGTTCACACGCTTTGTGAGGGCAACTCGTGTGCTGATTGGTTAGTAGAGTTTGGAGCTAATGTGAACTATGGAGATCACGTGTGACCTCTTTGCCCTATCGATGTTTTGTCTCTCCTTATAGCCGATGCTACAGAGATAGAGCATGTTAGACTTTAGTTTGTTTTGTTACGTGTTTCCTATTATTGCTTTCTTTTTGATCAAAAAAACAAGCACCTCGCTCAAATCGAAGTGTCTGGTCTATATGTTTTACTTGTCCACTCAAACTCAACTCATCCAAACCTACGGTGGTTTGCTTTGGGGTCACGAATTTCAAACTTGTGAGTCCATTATTCGACTTGTTGATATTTTTGATTAAACTTTGTTTTTTGTTAACTAATTATTATTAGTTAACAAAACTAAAGGCAATGAGGCTTGTTATTTCATTTTTTGTCATTTATCTTTTACCAAAATTTTAGTTTAGCCATTTATCTTTTTTCTCACTTTAGTCTTTTATGTTTCAAATCTATGTCGGTGGTCATTTTTAGATCTTTTATGTTTTAAATATGTGTTAAATTGGTCATTTTTTTTTCTCACTTTGGTTTTTAATGCTAAACTGAGGATTTTGAAGAATGCAAGTTAAGGAGTTAATAAAAATATTACAGATTAAGATTAAAAAATATGATTTAAATATAGGTAAAAATAAATGACTAAAAATAGTAAAATCAAATTTAGGGTTTGTTCTCAATTCATTTTTCTTCTATTTGATTTAATTAATTTGATTATTGTTTATAAGTTATCACTCATTTACCATTAAAAAAAGGCTACCACTCATTCATCCCAATCGTCCATTTGATATAACGTAATAAATCTAATGGTTATCTGCCACGAGTCCACTATTGAACAACTTTTTCTGGTGCATATTAGATGACACCCCGTCGGAGGTGGCATGGCACAGAAGCATACCATACCTTGCCGGATAACACTAAAATAGAAACTGAAGCATAAGCAGAATAGTAAGAGAAGCGAAGATGAATATGAAAATGGGTGGTTCCACCACTTTCACTCACTTCCCATGCTCCTCTTCTTCTCTTTCCACTCTTTTCCCTTCCAAATCTATCTATCTATCTTTTCCCTCTACCCTTATCTACAACCAATTTTCTTCAAAACTCGCCATTTCATCCACTGCATGCCCTCTCAAGTAATTCCATTTCCTATCTTCTCTAACTACTTTTCTACTCTTTTTTTCCTCTTGGTTGAAAAAAAAGATTCAATCTTGAGTATCATTTATTCATGGGGTGCCTCATTTTAACATCTTTAATACTGAATTAGGAAATTGAACTGTGTTATCCGTGATTATTTTTCCTATTCCAACTTCCATTTATGTAGGAATGTTGAGGGAAAAGAATTCCCGGATTTCTAGTGTGTTACATATTCAAGAATTTTGGTTTTGTTACTTTCTTCTTAGAGGGCTCGTTTCCTCAGTGGCTTATTAGTTTGATGCATGGTTGATGTTAACTTGTAGCACTATTTGCAGAAAGATGAAAGCGTTGGGAATTCAGCAAATAGGATCCACTCCACATGGAGACAACCTTGATGCTATCAAGAGTAGGATTCTGCTCCAGGTTGTTTTGCTTTCACATTCTCTACACCCAAATTAAACATCTTATTACCTCTAGTAATACATTTGAATCTTTTGTTCCATCTTTTCCTTACTGTTCTTACTAATGCATTGATTTCTCTTCCTATTACCTGTCAAAATATTACTTGGTTTTGTCTAATGCTTAATTTCTAATACCATTATCAGTTCCATCTCGATCTTCAAGTATTCTAATGATTCATGTTCTTTGCTCACAACCTTAAGTTCTGGATACTGATTTTTCTTTTCTATCATGGTCGAAGACAGGTGTTTCAAAGGGCAATGCCAATGGAACCCCTTGTAACCCTTATCGAAAAACAATCTGAGAGTAATTCCCTGTTCTCTTTTTTACTTATTCATCAATTTTTTGCTTACCATGAGTTAATTGGTTTCAAGTGTTGTATAGAAAAATGGCAAGTTTGTATGTTTTAGATTAAGTATATGATTTTGCTGATATCAAGTTCTCCTGCATTCTGTTGATTTTTAGATACCAAGACTGGCCATCTGATGTTATCATGCTCTTATTTTGATAAACCTCTGAAGCATTGTATCTATATAATAATCAAGAAATGCTACACTATTGACTATTATGCCAAGATTAAGAAAACATTAAGAAAAACTATAGTAAGGTTTACATGGATACTGGATGAATTACCATGACAGTCTTATGCATTTGTTTTTACCAAAGTTCCTAGGTTAATCGCATGATTCATGAGCAAGATATTTATGCACCCTTCAGCTTTCAAAAATCTTTAAGTAGGTAGGTACTTGATGCGATCTTCCAGGAGCCTATAATTAACTCTCTTATATTTTTTTCTCCTTTATTTTAAAGGGGATCAATAATGTTCTCCACTTCCCCCCTCTATGAATTGAACCCATGGCCATTTAGTTGTAGGTGAAGCGTCTTACCAACCGAACAACACTTCATTGTCAACTCTCTTATATTTGAAACCAGAGAAGAATCAGCAATATAATCAAACTTGAATCAAACATTCTAAATAATGTAAAGTGCAATTACTATTGATAAAATTATGGTAGAAGACATTTTGAGGCAAATAAACATATCATGGCATGTGTCCTTCTTAGCTACATGCAAGTGAAAGAAGGGGTTCCAAGCCACCTCAGCCCGTGGATCAAGGGATGTGGATATAATTTATGGACTGAGCTTGTCTTTATGTAGGTAGAAACTACAAAGGGCTAAACAATTGGAATGGATTCAACCGAATTTGATAGCTCTAGGAGGAAAATAGAAATGTGATATTTTCCATTAGATGTGAATCATGTAATTGTTTCTATTGTTCTCAATATTCAAATCGTGAAGTAAAATCAATGAAACAATTGTCTGCCTTGTTAATTCGGTACATCGCGCTAAACTTGGTCCCAATGTTTGGGATGCCAGGCTGCCAGCTAATTCCCAAACTTCAGTATTGTTTTCATATTGAAATAACCACTTGAGACCTTGCCCTTTTTAATTTTCTCTTGCTGGATTCTCAGTGAATGACTTTACAACGAAAAATCTTCAAGATGGGAGAAGGGCATCCAAATGGGTTTCAGCATTCTTGTTTGGGCAAACTTTATCAGTTATTTCTCCTGCTGTTTCATATGCAAGTGATTCGGTGAAGACAAATGAGATGTATCAGGTTGGAGAGTTTCTCGACTTAGGAATCCAGCTATTATACTTGCTATTGTTATTGGGTTTGCTAGGTGCTGGTACTTACTATGTGATTCGTCAAGTTCTTGTCCGCAGAGAACTTGACCTTTCTGCCAAAGAGTTGCAGGTAAGAACCTATACTTCTTCCTTTCTGGTCATTTATATTACTAGATGTTTCTCTTTAACAACTTGAAGGATATCAACCCCTGAATTTTACATGTTCATTATATGATCTTTTCTAGTTTGGTACCATGATAAATATTATACACAGGCAACTTCGAATCAGCGTTTCTATGACCGTTTTTCCTTTCTCATTTTCTTTGATTGTCTCAGGAGCAAGTCAGAAGCGGCGATGCATCTGCAACAGAGCTTTTCGAGCTTGGTGCAGTGATGCTGCGGAGGAAATTTTACCCAGCTTCTACAAAGTTCTTACGTCAAGCAATTGAGAAATGGGATGGAGACAGTCAAGATCTTGCCCAGGTTAGATAACCTGGAATTGGTTGCTGATAAATTAAATAATGTGCTTAATTTTGAGATATTAAAATAAGAGAATGATAGTGATTGCTTGTTCTGATATGACTTGCTAACAACTACTTTGGTAATGATCACGCTGAATCAATCAACATAGGTTTACAACGCACTTGGTGTCAGCTATGTCCGTGATGGGAAGCTGGACAGAGGAATTGCTCAGTTTGAGACAGCTGTGAAGATTCAACCAGGCTATGTAACAGCATGGAACAATCTTGGTGATGCTTATGAGACTAAAAAAGAATTTAAGTTGGCTCTTAAGGCATTTGAAGAAGTCCTTCTGTTTGATCCTAACAACAAGATTGCGCGTCCTAGGAGAGATGCTTTGAAGGATCTTGTTGGAGTGTACAAAGGAGTTACTGTCAAATATACAGAGAAAGAGAAGAAATGATTTCCATTCTATCAAGTGACACTACCAATATGGCAGACTTAAATACACAGTTTTTTCAATCAATAACTTGGTTATGTTTGAAGGAATTTTTGCTCTATTGATGTAGTTGAGACTTAAGATAGATTTTTTCTTCTTATTATTTTGATATAATGATGATAACAAGATATTATGAACTCAGCAACCCATGCAAATTACTTGATGCCAAAAGCATAGGCTGAGGGAAAGTATTGCTGGGAATGGTTGAAATCATTGATGTTCATGTTCTGGATGTAGCGCTCCACTTTGTCCTAGTAATGATAAAACAGCAATAGTATTCGGTGTTTAATGTCTGAAAAGTGCTGATATGCCAGAATTATGAACTTCCTACAGAGAAGAGGATGACTGTTTGCAAAATACCACACACATTCTTTCTGTTACTTCTTATTACAAAGTAAACCCACTTAGAGTAATCTAGAAAAACAAATATTTTTTTATCCAATCAAAAGTTAGCCTATTTTTATAACAAATGCATAAGGATGAGAGACAATGGGCTCTTGTAACCGTTTGGACGATTGCATGGATTACGAGACTTGACTCTTTCATTTTAAACCCGAGATCTCCAGTTTGGTGTGTAAACTCCATATTGAGACAAAAGAAATATTTTCTAGTATTGGCGTAGGTCTATGCACCTTATCATTTTATTGTAATGGGTTGAAGTAGTTTTTTCTATTTTTTATTAATTTAGTCTTACTTTTTGCTGGGGTTGGAAATAGGTGCACTTTTGACCCAACCTAACCCACATCTCAACTAAATAGGTGCAATTTTGGGTAATTGAGTTGAGTTGGGTTGGGTTAGTTCAAAATAGACAAACCCATAGTATATTGGTTGGATGCTGGGTTTGAAAATTGAGAACCCTCCAAACCAAACCCAACACATAAAATATGTAATACTCACTCTGCATAATTTTAAGTGTCATATTTGAGTTGTGCACAATTCTTTAGAAAATGATTAATTATGTTGATTTCAATAATAAAATGGAACAAATTGGAAAATGATTAATTGAACCAAACTTTGGTGCAAGTGGTTGATGCATTCCATCTAAAGGGGCCGACTCGGTTAGTACAGGGGTTCTGATTCTAGGACTATTACAATATGTATCATGTAATTGTTTTTAGAAGAGAAAGTAATATTGAAGTTCTTATTATTTTCGAATTATCAAATAGTTTCACTACAATCCCAAGTAGGTAGCTCAGGGATACCGAAGAGTGCACCAAAAGACTGCAAGAAGGAGGTATCAGGTTCAAACCCAGGAAACTAACATTTCCCCCTCCCCCACTAGCATTGCTTTAAAAAAAAGTTTCACTATTACCTAGACTTCAATCTAAAACTTGAATTATATGTGTGAGTAATTGTCTGAGTATGGTGCATTAGATTTGTGCAAAACTAGGAGTTTCGGTACAAAAAAAATACTTTCACGGTGTGCAAAAGATATTTTTTTATAGAACATTGGTGCTAATATTTTTTTAATAGAAGTATTTGTACTAATATTATTTTTTCAGAGTGTGCGGCTGACCACCCTGGGCTAAGGGTAGATCCGCCCCTGGCCACATATGTGAATGACTAATTTTGGAAAGGCTTAAATATATGTTCGGCCCCTACAAATATGACCCTAATCCATTTAGGCCATTGAAGAAAAAAAGTTTTAAAATGACACTTACAAATATTAAGCGTTTACTGTTAAGCCCCTCAGTTAGCTTTCTGTTAAAAAAATGTGATGTGGCAAATAGAGATGACATTAGCAATGACATCACTGCCACGTGTCACCATTTAATTGGGCCTCTATGCCACGTGGCACTGACATGCCACATCATCCCATGTCACACTGTCAGCACCACATCAACCACTAATGGTATTAAGGGGTGTGTTTGATCAAAAGGGTCATGAGTGCAACACCCACATTCCCCCAAAATTCTTTTTATTTTTAGTAATAATGTCCCCCAGATTTCCATGTGAGCTGCCACTTGGGAGCCAATCATTGGTGGCTGATGTGACGTTGACAGTGCCACTTGGTAGTGGTGACATGGGGTGATGACTGGCTGTCAGTGCCACATGGCATAGATACCCAATTACATGATGACACGTGGCTGTGACGTTATTGCTGACGTCATCTCCATTTGCCACATACCTTTTTTTAACAGAAAGTTAATAGAATAATTGTAAACGCTTAATATCTACTATAGATTTATACCAATCTACCTCCAATGAAATTACCTATTGGCTCATTTGAGAAATATGACAAGTGTCAAAAATGAGGGTAAAATAGTAACTTACATTTAATCAATTATTCTTTTTTATTCCTTTTCACTTTTCTCTTACACTCTCTTTCCTCCTTTTCATTTTTCTCTTAAACTCTCTTTCTTCCTTTTCACTTTTTTCTTACACTCTCTTTCTTCCTTTTTTTACTTTACTTTTATTTTCCCCATAAACAATTATTCTCTTTATCCTATCATTTCTCACTTTAGTTTTTTTTAACTAAATTTCTAAACTTATACAAATTAGCTATAAAAATGTAAATTAGTCAACCTAAATAAAAATATCACTTTTTTAGAAAAAATTGTCCCGTTAAAGTTTTAATTTTCTCTCCGAAATCTGTTTTCACTCTTCTGTTTACACTTGTATTGATAATCTATTAACATCTCTTATTGATAATCTATTAACATCTCTTATTGATAATCTACTATCTATTTTTTACTATCTATTATAATCTATTAATAAACTAAAATAATCAATTGAAACTACAAGATAACTCCAATGATATATAAAAAAACACACGGGATAACTGTACTGATATATAAAAAAAACTCGACATTAATATTTGTCAATGATAATTAATTTTTTTTGAAGACTACTACTACAAACTTATTATCTAAAAAACAAGAAGACTTAATGACTATTTAAACTACTAATTAATATTTAAAACAAACATTTCTTATTAAAAATCTACTATCTAACTTTTACTATCTACTATAGTCTACTAATCAACTAAAATAATCAATTGAAACTATGGGATAACTACACTGATATATAAAAAAAACACGAGATAATTGCAGTGATACATAAATAAAACACAGGATTAACATTTGTCATTGATAATTATAATTTTTGAAGACTACTATAAACCTACTATCTAAAAAAATAAGAAGATTTAATGACTATTTAAACTGATTACTATTTAAAACAAGGGATACATATTTCTTATTGATAATCTACTATCTACTATAGTCTACTAATCAACTAAAATAATCAATTGAAACTACGGAATAACTACACTGATATATAAAAAACACGGGATAACTGCAGTGGTACATAAATAAAACACATGATTAATATTTGTCATTGATAACTATAATTTTGGAAACTACTATAAACTTACTATCTAAAAAAACAAGGATGTTTAATGACTATTTAATATGATTAATATTTAAAACATATACATTTTTCTTATTGATAACCTACTATCTATCTTTTACTATCTACTATAATCTTCTGATCAACTCAAATAATCAATTGAAACTATGAGATAACTGCACTGCTATATAAAAAAAAATACGGGATAATTGCCGTGATACATAGAAAAACACGAGATTAATATTTGCTTTTGATAATTATAATTTTTGAAGACTACTATAAACCTACTATCTAAAAAACAAGAAGGTTTAATGACTACTTAAACTGATAAAATTTAAAACACGGGATAAATATTTCTTATTGATAGTCTACTATCTATCTTTGACTATCTACTATAATCTACTAATCAACTCAAATAATCAATTGAAACTATGAGATAACTGTACTGATAGATAAAAAAACACAGGATAACTACACTGATATATCAAAAAATAGGGGATAACTACTGTGATATATATAAAAACACGAGATATATAGCTGCACTGATATTAAAAAAACACTACATTGATATAAAACTTACAGGATAAATGCTCAGATTTTTTTAAATGATACATTTACATTTTTAGATTTTAATATTTATCTATTTTTTATTTACTTTAAATTTGCATTTATTTTCACAGGATAATGTCAGACTATTTAAATACTGTGTAATTCATTCATAAAAAGAACACGACAGCACCCGTGCGGTATCCTACTAGTTTGTATGAATAGTTATTTTAAAACTTTTTTTTTACTAAGACCTAAATGGATTATAACCATATTTCTAGGAAGTAAACATATATTAAGCAAACATAAGGGACTGAATTTATTTATTTATTTCTGAGGAACGCAAAAATTGACAGGAGTTTTGAGTGGGAGAATCTGTTCCAAACCAACCGAACGACAGTCCCTAAACTCTCACTCGCTAACTCATCTTCCAAACCATTTTGGTTCTCCAAAACTCCTTCGAGCTCGACACAGAACAGAAGCTTCTAAATCACTCTCCGCAAAACCCTTCAAAACCCCACAAGAAGCAAAGATGATGAAAAACAAAAGCAGCGGCGGCGGCGAAGAACAAGTAGTGCAAACCATAACTACAATTCTAACCAGTCACGATAACAACCCCGAAAAGCTTCAATCCTTCATCCCCCACCTCACTCTTCCCATAATCGTTTCCATTCTTTCATGGAAACCACTCCATTCTAACCCCACCACTCTCCTCTCATTCTTCAAATGGCTCCAAACACACACCCCTTCCTCTCTCTCCATATCCCCTCAACCTCTCCTCACTCTCCTCCCTCCTCTCTTCTCCCACCGCAAATTCTCCGACGCCAAATCCCTCCTCCTCTCCTTCATCTCCTCCGACCGCCAACACTCCCTCCATTCCCTCCTCCTCCACCCTAATCGTACCATCCCCACCGTTTCCAAACCCCTCCTCGACACCTCCGTCGCCGCTTACGTCCACGCTCAACAACCTAACCTCGCTCTCCAAATCTTCAACAAGATGAAACGACTTCGTTTCACCCCCAATTTACTCACTTCCAATACTCTCATCAATGCTCTCGTCAGGTCCTCTTCTTCTCACTCTCTTCTATTGTCCAGACAAGTTTTTAAGGATTCAATTTCTCTCGGTGTTAAACCTAATACCAACACCTTTAATATTTTGATTTATGGTTATTGTTCTGATAATAAATTCAATGAGGCATTTCAGTTGATTAATCAAATGGGGGAATTTGGATGTTCCCCTGATAATGTTACATACAATACTGTTTTGGATGCACTTTGTAAGAGAAGTCAATTGGCTAAGGTTAGGGATTTGTTGCACCAAATGAAGACTAGTGGTCTTGTTCCTAATAGGAATACCTATAATATTTTAGTTCATGGGTATTGTAGATTGAAATGGTTGAAGGAAGCTGCTGAGGTTATTGAATTGATGACTGGGAATGGTATGTTGCCTGATATTTGGACTTATAATACTATGGTGAGGGGTTTGTGTGATGAGGGTAGGATTGATGAGGCTATTAGATTTAGAGATGAGATGGAGAATTTGAAATTGATTCCTGATGTTGTTACTTATAATACTTTGATTGATGGGTGTTTCCAGCACCGGGGTAGTGTTGAGGCTTTTAAGTTAGTTGACGAAATGAAGTCGAGGGGAGTGAAGCCGAATGCGGTGACTCACAATATAATGGTTAAGTGGTTCTGTAAGGAAGGTAAGATTGACGAGGCAAGCAATGTAATGGTGAAGATGGAAGACAATGGATTTTCTCCTGACTGTTTTACTTATAATACTATGATTAATGGTTATTGCAAAACTGGAAATCTGGGAGAGGCATTTAGGATGATGAATGAAATGGGAAGGAAGGGATTCAAAACAGATATTTTTACTCTTAACACCATACTTCACACTTTGTGTGTGGAGAGGAAGCTAGAGGATGCATATGAGTTAACTATAAATGCCCAGAAGCGAGGTTATATTCTTGACGAGGTAACATATGGAACTCTAATGATGGGGTACTTTAAGGATGAAAAAGCTGACAGAGCGTTGAAGCTTTGGGATGAGATGAAGGAGAAAGGTATTGTTCCTACTGTTGTCACTTATAACACTATAATCAGAGGGTTGTGCCTGTCTGGAAAAACTGATAAAGCTGTAGAAAAATTGAATGAGCTTTTCGAGAAGGGTCTGGTCCCCGATGAAGCTACAAGTAACATTATTATTCATGGTTACTGCTGGGAGGGAGCGGTAGAGAAAGCATTTCAGTTCCATAACAAAATGGTAGATAACTCATTCAAGCCAGATATTTTCACATGTAACATTCTTCTCAGAGGACTTTGCAAAGAGGGTAGACTGGAGAAAGGTCTTAAACTTTTTAACACATGGATCTCTAAAGGGAAGCCCATTGACATAGTTTCGTACAACACATTGATATCCTCCTTTTGCAAAGAAGGGAGACTTGAGGATGCATTTGATCTTATGACTGAAATGGAGGGTAAAAATATGGAGCCTGACCGATATACTTATAATGCCATCATTAGTGCGCTTACTAGTGCAGGTAGAACCAAGGAAGCAGAGAAATTGATGTTGAAACTTGGAGAGAAAGGGAAAGATGTGAAAAATGAGGACACTTCCCCAGAGGTTGGTTCTGGTGATTTGATGTACTCAGAGCAAATAAGTAGTTTATGTACTCAGGGGAAGTACAAGGAAGCAATGGAACTATTTCAACAGGCAGAGCAGAAAGGAGTTAGTCTAAATAAATATACATATATCAAGCTAATGGATGGGCTCTTAAAGAGGCGAAAGAGCACATCAAAGGTTGCCAAATCGTAATGACCCAATAGATTCTGTAGGCATTTATTTTTGGCAACTGGATGTATGATGTCCATGACGCTGAATCACGATGTAGAGACAGCGTTGTGATGGCATCCAATGATTTCATGTAAGTTTTCATTTTCCAATATATAATACTTAATTTTTTCAGCTTTTGTGACTATTTGGTCTTTTTCGGTTTTTCCTACATGTGGATTTTTGTGTTGTTTTGTTGGTTCCTAAATTAACTAATCAGAATTAGGAAATGTTACTGCATTTGGAGTACAGAATTCTCTATGACATGAGTGTAGATACTGTTGTCATGGAATATCTCACATTGGCAGTCACATGTAATTTGTTAGGCTTGTTGATTCTGGTTCTTGCACTAAATATAAGTGGAACATCTCACATTGGCAGTCATGTGAAATTTATTAAGCTTGTTGATTCTGGTTCACTAATGATAAGACTCAGGTTCTTGTACTAAACTATTGTGGAGTGTGAAGAAGCTTAAATAACTAACTGATCAAACTTTGCTGGATTGTTTCCCAATGTGATTTCAGACCTGCATAAATCTCCTTCAACACTATTTTGGTGACAATCCGTGATTCATTTTCCTTCTCCAAGTTTAATGTTGCTTGTGTGTTGTTCAAATTGAGTGGTTTGGGGGTGGGAATGTTCAGGTACAAGAATTCATAGGCTTCTATTGTGTTAGATATTGAAGACTTTCAGTTTTGTTACCCACTTATAGTTATAGGGCTTGTTTCTTTAGTGACTCACTATGATGCACGGATGATTGATAACCTATTTGCAGAAAGATGAAAGTCCGGGAATTCAGCAAACAGGATCCACTCCATGTGGAGACAACATTGACGCAATGACGAGTAGGATTGTGCTCCAGGTTGATTTTCTTTCCCGTGCTTTACAACAAAATTAAGCATTTTATTACCTTTAGTGAGACACTGATCTTTTGTTCCATCTTTTCCACTTAATGATGATCTCACCCATTTTCTTACAGTTCTTACTGATGAATCAATTTTTTAATGGCAAATGTATTAATACTTTTTATGTTAGTGGGGTGGGGAGGATTTGAACCTTGTACCGTATACCTCCCACTTCTTTTCTCGCACATCCCAACCACCTTATAACTCCCTAATTTAGCTTCTATTTACCTGAAAAAAACAACTCAATCGCTTGGTTTTGTCTTATGCTTCATTCTTAATACCATTATGATTTTAGTCTGCTGTTACCCAGTGATGATGATGCCACTGATGAGGATGACTCTCCTGGATTGGGACTGAATAATGTCTTAGATATCTTGAATTGTAGTTATCTGGAGTTGGATTGACTATGAACTTATGTTGTGTGCTTGTATTATGAACTTATTTTGTGTTTTATGTTTTGGATCTAAGACTTTTGAGTTATGATCATATGATAATGAATTGTCAATTTAACTTAGTTTAATGTTGTGATTTAGAGGTTATTTTCTTGATCTGTGTTCTTTTTATGCATGATCTGTGTTATGATAGCCTGCAGTCGCAGCATCACTACCAGATCTAATGTATTTGCTCCGCTTGATTCTAGACTGGAGGGGTCAGTCTGACCCCCTCGCTCCGACATGAATAGCTTCAAAGCAAGAGGTTCTTCTTTTTTCCTCTTTCTGCTATCCCTGGAACTGCAGGAGTATCTCTAATTAACTAATGAACTTTCTTCCCTGATACATCAAATTTTACCCTCTCCCAATACCTCGAGTTTGACAACATTGGTTCCCAGATAGAATAATATTTACCCAATAACCCACTCATGTCTCATGAAAATTAAGATACAAAAACGTAGAATCCCTTTCATATTTGTTTTCTGACATGGGTTTTAAGCAGTTCTATTGCCATTTCCCTTTGAAACGTCTGTCTTCGCTTATGAGGAAAGGTATTAAATAGTAGCTAGGACTTAAGGCGTGAAAGAAGGAAGGAAGGGGTCGCTAGCAGAGGAAGGAAGCTTCGCACAAGCTGCAGGTTGCAGCAGAAAGAATGGAGAGCAGATTCACAGAGAAGATAGGGAGCTTTGCTCAAGAGCATCTTCACAGAAAAGAGGCATCTGGCACGAGGGAGCTAGCTTCGCAGAGAAGAGGGGGTTAGATCTAGGAACCGTAAGATGAGGGAATGAGTTTTCTAGCAGAGGCTGAGAAAGTAAGAAGAGGGATTTTTTTAGAACCTGGTCGTTAACCCCGATCCGGAATTTCGCCTTCGTAAGTTAGCTCTCATGTTTTACATTAATAAGGAACTTTGCCCTCCTGCTCAATTCCCCCCCGGCGATTGGTTGAACCTGATTCGTCAATCGTCTTTTCCACTATCACTATTTTTAAGCTCAATGAAGCTTTTTGATTTGAGTTTGATCAGATTCAAGTAAGAAATGTGTGTTAAGTGTTTGTTAGGGTGCAGAGTTGGTATTGTTGTTTGGGATTGGTTGATTTTTTCGTTGAGTTTCACCATAATTTGTTTTTTGCGGGTGAATATCATTTTCAGGATCAATTGTCATTATCACGTGAGTCCTTGAAGCCCCCACTGATTCACAGTTTTGAGGTATGTTCAATTTGCACATTCATTACCATGTGCTGCTAATGTCATTCATAAGTGGCTGGAATGCTTCCTTTCCATCACTGGGAAAATGCTCCTTTTTCTTTGTCATACATCAACCATAGCCTACCCATGCTCGCACTTTTTCGATTTGTGGAAGATAAGATATTGTGATTATACATTTATTTGAAAAGTGTCATTCATGATAGAAAACTCTCGTCAACCCCTCTAAATTCAAGTATTAATTGAAATAATTGTCTTCTAAACCTGACCCTCCTCCTCACCTAGATTCAAACTTATCCAAATAATTGAAGGAGCTCTTAGTTCTTTCTAACATTCTGCATTTGGCATCTTACATTACATCCAAATAAAGTTGTGTGGACCAGCAAAACTAGATAAATGAAAGTGCATAGCCAGTGTAGGAAATCTTTGCAGGAAAGATGAACTACATAATGTGAGTAGAAGCAGACTGATTACAGGGGAGGTAAATCTTGGTGTAATTGAAACTGGAAAGGGGGAATTATAATTAGCTAAGTTTTGCAGTTACACATCAAAGTCCCATAGAATAGCTAGTTGCGCCGCAGGAGATTGCTCATGCTTGGAGATAAAATGAAAGGTTGTATGCTTTACAATTAGGAATAGGCAACGGAATCTCAACAATAGAAAAGTGATAAATATCATTTCAGGCATATTTCAGTTCATTGGATCAGTGATCCAATTTCTAACGAGTGGTACATTCAAAATGATGCACAATTTGGGATATAGAAAAGTGAGGCTTTCTCTACAAATGATTTTCTCAACATATTTTATTTAAGTCTCTAGTTATAGGCTGTGTTTTGGATATAAAATAGAAAGAAAATAAATATAGTTCACAATTATGTCCCAAAACAATAGAGCTCATTATTTTATTTAGGTCTCTATTTATAGTTTATGTTTCTTACAGTTGCAATAGAGTTCACTAACAAATTAAAAATACGTTCGGCCCATGTGATATCACTGATTTACCAGAGAATAAGTATATAGTTGTAATTTGTAAAGTGTAAATGCTGTTATATTTATAGAAAAAGGGTGCTATTGCAACTGTTATAATATGTATCTACTCAAATCAACTTATCTTTGACCATTAGTATTTTGATTGACCAAGTCAGATATATCCACTTCAGAGGCAAGATCATGACAAAGGTGTCCATTCTTTGTGCAACACCACTTGTCTATTTCAAATGAAAAATGAGGAAAAAAAGAATCTGAAAGGCTCACTGTGGTACTCTACTGTTTAAAATAGACTCACCGTCATGCATTTGGCAATCAAAATAATGTGAAAGAAGACTAATTGGAAACGGAACGTTGCTTTCTTTTTAGTTTTTGAGATAAACTCACTGTCATGCTGATACTCCTTCAGATCTTGCATAATTTGATTTATTGTTACTATTTGATGTTTGGTTTCTGATTTGAATATTTGATATTCCTTGTATTTCTAACATCTGAAACGTTATGTTCTAAATTAAGGAATAAGAAATAAGACAACAAAATGGGTAAAGTTAATCAATATATACAGATAGTTCCTTAAGCATACACAGATAGACCTTTTACTTCTGCAGCAGTTTTCAGCGCTTTGTTTATGCATTGTTGTGTTTATGAATTTATGCTTGGTTGGAGAATCGGATTAAAGGCCTATGTTATACTCTGGAACCGAAAGTACTGTGCACCATGTTGTATTTTTTTGTTTTCCTTAAAATGTAGTTGAATGTTTTTCGCTGTAAAGACGGTGTGAGGGTGGGAAGGACCACCTATCTAATGCTTTTTGCATTGCTTCTCCTCTCTATTATTCCTCTTTGAAACATATATATCTCTATATCTTATCTTGATTGGTGAAAAAATGTCCATTAGAAACTAGTCCATAGTTGCTAGTTATTTTATTAAGCTTTGAATTCCCGGTGCCTTGTTTAGTCCACTTGGTAGTTTGGTTTGTAGACGAAGTGGCAACTGCTACTAGAAACTCATGCACACAATTGTGAGGTCTCGGGTTCGAACACGGACATGATATCTAGCCTAGCAATTTCAACATTTGCTAATTGAATTAGGCCTTAAGGATACTTGATAGTTTGGTTTGTGAGGGATACAAAAACTGATCAATATCAGTATTATGTTAATTATAGTTCTATTGTCCCGATTTTTTGTAGGAAATACATTACTAGTATTTACTTAAATTTTATATTACTTTCTTTTCATTAATTGCTGGTACATACTCAGTAGGTAAAAAAACATTTGTTGAAGGAGGAGGGCGTAGAAATTGAATCTGATCATTGTATTTTACTGGTGAGATATACATGAATTTCAGTTAATTATGGAGTGAGGGTTGGAAAGAGAACCTACAAAAGTTGATGTCAAATATAGAGAGAGAAGAAATTCTCTCCATTCTATTTTTGTACAAACAATTCTTTACATTCTATGGTTTCACAATACGAATATGTCAAATACACGGTTTTCAATAACGTAGTTGTGTTTGAAGAACTTTTGGCTCTATTTATGTAGTTGAGGCAGGCTTTCCTCCTTTTTTTGGCCCTTTTTTGGTTACAATGATTAAAACAATGTATGAACTTATCAACTCATGCAATTTAAGTGTTAATGGTATAGTTAAGGTAAATTTACATAAGACAGTTCAGTGCACAATTCTAAAATGGGTTACCATAGCCTTGTTCTGATACTGATTATTGTGTGTATTAATTTCAAGTGTGAAAATTCCTCGTTTTCTTTCTTTTATAAATGGTCGTTTTTATGTGTTTGTTGAAGTGTTTCTTTCACCAACTTGGCGTTTCGTCACTGCTTAAATCATGTTTTTAGAAATCATTGGTGTCCATGTTCTAGGTCTGGGTCCCCTCTTTGTACTAAGTAGAATATGGTAGCTCAAAACAGTGGAAAACAAAAAATATTTTAAGAAAACAACAATGGTAAAGATAGAGACAAATTTTCTTTGACACATCTTTGATCTCTAAGTTTACCGATGATTGATAACAGTCTAATACTTAAGATCTGTTAATTAAGCATTAAACTCACGCGTCTTCATTCTAAATAAAAATGTTTGTGATATTACTTTTTAACACACTATTTCCGAACATTTTATATTTTGATTAAAATTTCTGTGGTGACACTAATTTTGAAACGAGACTCATTTGAATTTCAACAGTTGATAAAGAGAGTATGGCAAGCAGTATTTTATTTTCTTCAAACTTTTATGTGATAGAACTACATAAAACTTTTGTATTTACAAGATTTTATTTTATGAGAATTCATTATAAAAAAATAATTTTTATATTATAATATAACTTAAAAAAGCTATTTGCTTAAGATAAAAAAATGTATTTTTGACGAAAAAGTAATTATTGGTAATTTTTTTTTTTTGAGATTTTTTTAAACAAAAAACTAATTTACATTTTTTTACAATCACAAAAGTTACTTTTTTTATATATTTTTTTCTAGGCTAAATTATAGTTTTGGTCCCCCTATTTTTAAAAATTCAGAGATTTGGTGCCCCTATTTTAAAAAACTCAATAGATTTAGTCCAAATATGGGTTTTTGACTTTTTTTTTGCTGATTTGAAGGTTTGTCCAAAAAAAAACAGCTGATGTGGCCCATCATTTAATGATATGGCACTTGATGTTGACACCACATGTATCTGCCACGTCATTTAATGATCCACATCAGCATGCCATTTCCTTTATTTTTATTTAATAAAATTTTACAACCAAAATGTAATTACAAAAATAGAAAAGAAATTATTTTAAGAGTAAAACTATCCAGATCTGAAAACAACATCTCATGTTCTCTTCTAACAACAACATTTAGAAGCCAGATCGAGAAACGAATTGTTCTTCTTCACCAACAACAACATCTCCCATTTTTGACCAACACTAGTTCCATTATTGACCAAGATTTCAGCAAGCTTCGATTTCTCACCAACATCTCCCATCTCTCACTCATCATCTTCAACCAATATTCTTCTTCTTCTTCACCACAACAAGTTCTGGTTTCTGCAAATTTCTCGTTCCCAAATTTATTCCCGTTCTCCCCACCACCAATACTCTTCTTCTTTGTTTCTGATTTATTCCCGTTCCCAAATTTCCCGTGAATCCAGATTTACTCAAAAGTAGGGTTTCTGATTCATGGATTTCTGGGTTTCTAATTTCGGATTTCCGTTTTCGTTGTTGGAAGAAGAAGAATGAGTTGGAAGAAGAAGAAGAAGAAGAAGAAGAAGAAGAAGAATGGAAGAGAGGGGTTTCGAATATGAAGAAGAAAGTTGGATGAAATCAACTATGAAATATGAAGAAGAAAGGGGATGATTTTCGAAGATAAACTCTGAAGAAGAAAGGGGAAAGATAAGATCCAGACATTTTGTTTCTTTTAATTTTAGTTTAATTTAATAATTTATTTTTTAAAATATTTTAATAAATAAATAAATGACATGGAAATTTGATGTGTCTCATTAAATGACGTGGCAGCTATGTGTACTGCCTATACCAGCTGCCACATCATTTAATGAGAACCATGTCAGCTTTTTTTTTGGACTTGGCCTTCAAATCAGCAAAAAAAATGAAAAATCCGTTTTTAGACTAAATTTGTTGAAATTTTTAAAATAGGGGGACTAAATGTCTGAGTTTTAAAATAGAGGAACCAAATGTCTGAATTTTTGAAAATAGGGGGACTAAAACTATAATTTAGCCTTTTTTCTATCTGTTATATATATTTTTGGTATCGGACCCTCGCGGGCGACCCACGCAGTGTCCCAACGCTGTCAACGAAGGACTAATCTGCGCTAACTACTTGGGCCTCTTAATCATTTCGCTGGCCAACACCCTATTTGCCGAAGGTGGGAATCGAACCCGGGAGCAAACCGGATCGACCCCCACCACGCCCCAACAGGAGCCTGAACCACTGGTCTAGGAGTGTTGGTTTCTGTCTGTTATATATGCTCATCAAATCAGAGTATTTTTCATCAGTTACTAAAAATAGTTTTTCATTATAACTATATTTTAGTTTTTTATTTTTTATTTTTTATTTTCTTACTCCTAACTATTTACAAAAGCTAAGTTTTCTAAAAAATTATGTTTATTTTAAAAAATTAATTTTTCATTAAATATAAGCTTAAAATCTAATATATATATATATATATATATATATATATGTGTGTGATTAAATTTCACTTCACTTTTCAACTGGTTCCCACCACTTGTGTATCTCATATATTCATATTGTTTAATTCTATTCTTGCGTCAATGGTTCAAAGTTCTGGCGTCAATTGTTTAATTATTTTTTTGTCAATTAAGGTTGGCTTAGTTGGTAAGGAGTTGATTCATTATTCTCCACAAGGTCGTGGGTTCAACTCCCGTTATCGATGTGAGAACCTCGATGATAGGTAAGTACCTTTGAGAACCTCGATGATAGGTATGTTTTATTAAACCTATCAAGATAAAACACACTTTAGCAATGAGTATTCTAGTGTCGACTTTCTATCTATATTAGTTGAAACTATGGATTTAGTGCATTAAAATTTTCCAACCACTCCCTCAGTATATTTTTTTTTTTGTGGGATTTAGTGCATTAAAATTTTCCAACCACTCCCTCAGTATATTTTTTTTTTTGTGGGATTTAAAGCGATATATACACATGAAATTAAATGATCATCTACTTTCAATTAGCAGCAAGTATACAATACAAATACAAAAGAACTTCTTGTAGATAATGTGGTGGAGGTGAAGATTTTAGAGAATGGGGGAGGGGCTCACACGTCTAGCTAGTGGGTCCTATACCCCTAATTACTTTGTCTTTTTATTCCTTCCATTTCTCATCCAATTCAATGGACCAACACCAACCAATACACCAAAAAAGAAAACTCATCGCATTAACGAGTCAAAATTTTCTAATAAGACTTTACAAGAAGTTACTCTTCTATAGTCTAGATAGATGTTGGGCCATTAAGAGAACAAAAATGGTGAAAGTAAGAATATCTCGTCCCAATTTATAACTTATTTTTGAGGCATTTTTTTTTGTCTCTTTTTATAATTATATAACTTTTAAATTACTAGATGTATTGATAATTTTTTAGAAAAATATTTTTAATTACTTCATTATCTCTCGCTCGAGGATTGAAGAAAGGGATGAAGTGGTGATTCCTAGTAAAAGTTGATTAAATGATAATCAATCATATGAAAAAAGTAATAATGATGAGTCCTAATATTTTTCAGATAATTTTGTAAATATATATAGAACATATTAAATTTTTAAATACATAACTATATTAACAATTTTCTTAATTGTTGTTAATTGCTCAAAAGAGATCTATGTACATATGAAAAGTGCTATATTCGTTCTGAATTCATTTATAAGCCAAAAAAAAAAAACTAAATTCACATGTATTAAGAAAATTTATTCTTTCATTTAATATTCTTAACTTCATATAAAAATAAACTAAACTTTTTAGCATACCCTTATTTTCTTATATGAGCTTGCAATGCTTTTAAAAATAAAAGTAGTAGTATGTAAGCTACTTCAAAATAGTAGATTAAATAAATTCAAGATAACTAGTTAATATAGTTGCTTATATTTGAATCCAACAATTTTTTTGCTTATAATTGAGTTAAGAGGGAGTAGTCTCCCCGTTCCATCTTGTATGTTATTTAAGGTGTTGGCTCATTAAGCAAATTAATTAATAAAATTAATTTTGAAAAAAATGTTGCATGCTCCCTTGACCTTCGAGTATCAACCAAAAAAAAAACTATGTATATGGTCTAAATTTGGACTAGGGCATTTGCTTATATTTAACGCCGAAGTTTGTAATATGCTATTTAACATTTTATCTCTCATAACAAAATAGCTATGCCTATAGAGAGTAGATTTCCATATTTATGATTTGTTAGTATTTATGATTTGTTAGTATTTTATAAAGTTCTACTCCTGGTTATTGATCTTTTTGGCTTGTTACACATAAATTAAGGTATCATTAGTTTGTGTTAGCTAAGTACTAAAATACCTCATTTGTAGTTGTTTTGGGATAATTGAAACCAAAATAAAAGAGTATTGTGACAATTAATTCATACTTTGGGTTTTTAAAACTACCATTGTTTTGAAAAAAATAAAAGACCAAACGTATCAAAGATCAGGAAAGGACGGAGTAATAAATTACTAATGCACACATAACATTGTTTTTATTTTATAATCACATAACAATGTTTTTGTTTATTAAGCCTCTTGGTTCAACGTATGATGAGATGAGGAAATGTAGGCATATGGTTTGTTTTTTTTGCCCTCACCTCTTCCCTCTATACCCCCAACAAGAATCTTTTAGACGAAAATACCACTGCCTAAAATAAACTCGCTCGGATTTACCTAGGGGGGATAAATCCGATTTGTTAATTTTAGCCTGTCGAATGTATCTAGTGGGGGTACATGGATAGATACATCCGACTTTAAAAATAACAAATCGGATTTACCAAGGGGGATAAATCCAATTTGTTATTTTCAAAGTCGGATTTACCTAGTGGGTATAAAAATCCGAATTCCCGGAAAAAAGAAAATCGGATTTACCCCCAGTGGGGTAAATCCGATTTTGTTACTAAAAAAATTGTTTTTTATTTAAATTTTTAAAAAATGTTATAAAAACGCTACTAAAAATTCATTAAAGAGTCAAAACTAATCAAAAAATTATAAAAACACCACTAAAAATCTAATAAAACCAAAATAAGGCTATGCAAAATTATTTAGATTTTTTGGAGACTGTGAAAAATTTAAAAAAATAATAAAAAATAGTAAACGATTGAATTTTGGACCTTGATTTTTTTCGGATTTAATGGTTGTGATTTCATTACAATCGGAGTAGGTTGGCCGAAAACCGATTTTTTAGCCTAAATTATTGGCCGAAAAATATAATTTTAATTTTTTAAATGATTTATTTATTTATTATTTGGATAAAAATTGGACTTACCTATGGGTGGGGGGGTACAGCCGATTTCCAAATCGGAATTACTCCCACCTTAGATAAATCCGATTTTAATTTTTTAATTTTTTAGAGGAAAATCGGATTTACCTAAATCCGATTTCCAATTTTTTTTAATTTTTTTTGAGCTGGAAATATGTTGGGGTTTTTTAATTTTGTGAAGGGTATTTTAGCCTTTTCGTAGAGTGCGTAGGGGTATGGAGAGAAGAGGTGGGGGTAAAAAAAAAACCGCATATTATATATACTATGAACTTAAAAATATATGTAAGCGCGTTGCTTCCCGGGAAACTCACTTCCTTTCACAAGTTTCAGTAACCCCAGCTCAACACAAAGACACGGTTTCTTTAATTTCAAAGCAAAGTCTTTTTCTTTTCATGCGTGCATGCATGTCCATCCATGGAGACCAAACATGGAAGAATCTTACCGTCGTCGTCCTATGTATGTTGGGCACATCCTATCACCTCTCATAACAAAATAGCTATGCCTAGTTATAGGAAGATAAAATGAACAAAGAAGATAGAAGAGCATCCGCATACTAGATTACTTTATAAAAAAAAAACACACTAAATTCATAATAAAGTAAACGATCAAATTTGTTGTGTTTTGATGGGTAACCCTTTGGGAGACGGAGTCCTATTTTATAATTGTATTGATTTCTCTATTTTTATTTTAAATGTTATTTTCAGGTGGCTGGGTCTCATTGTGGTGATGCCTTCATATCATTTTTTTATTAATTGTTTGTATTCAATATATTTTTTTTCAAAATAAATGGATATGAAGTCTCGTTAAAATTTTTTGATGCCAAACTATTAGGGCAGGGCCGGCCTGGGCCTAGGCCGGAGGTGCGGCCGCCTAGGGCCCATGTTACTAAGCCTAAATTATACTAGTGTTATAACCAAAAACAATTAAGTAAAAAAGGCCCATAAAATCTACATCGATTATTTCTCTTAATTGCACCCCTGATGTGAGCCATCAAGAACAAATGACTCTTCTAGTTCGTTGTGTGAGTGTGTCAAATAATAAAATAAAGATTGAGGAATTCTTTTTAGAAATTTTAAAAGTTGATGATATTAGAACTTTTTAATGAATTACTAAATGTTTTGCTGTAAAAAAAATGAATTACTAAATGTTTTAAAGGCTCGTAGGTGTTCAAAAGATATTTATTGAGATTAATCCTTGAGCATTATACATGTCATTGTTTGTCATAGTCTTAATCTTACTCTTGGTGATATGGCACATTATAAAGCTATTTCATTCTTTGGAGTTACAAAAACGCTTATATTTATTGTTTTCGGAATCTACAAAGAGATGGAAAATTTTGCTTAATAATGTTTCTGGTTTAACTATGAAATATTTGTCTAATACTCGCTGGGAAACTTGAATTAATAGTGTTAAAACCATGAGATTTCAATGTCCTCAAATAAGATTGGGTCTGTCGAAATTATTTGGCCCTTAGAGGTTTTAACGAGACCCCCTGATGACACGTTGTAAGGGTTGGAGTACCCCATTTTGTACTCCCTGTAAGTTTGATTATCTAAAAAAAATGATGCAAAGACAAAGAGTGAGACAGAGAGCTTGATTATATAGAAAGTTTTGAATTTTTGCTTGGGGTGGTTATTTGGCATGATATTTTATTTGCTATGAAATAAGTTATTTTTTTTATCTTTTATTTAAATTTTTTTAAACTAAAAAATAGTTATGTAAAGGGGTTTTTTTCTCACAATTTGTCTAGGGGCCCATAAAATGTCAAGAACAGAAAAAACATATTTTTTTCTGATTATATATATATATATATATATATATAATATTATTCTATCCCTTGGGACTTAGCCCCTTTTGTACACAAGAAAAGAAATATTATATCCCTAGACAAGGTATTGGATACACCACCGACTACCTTCTTGTCTTAAAGTCCTAGAAGGGTAGCTCACATGGTTGAGTGAAAGGGACATCGTTGGTGGAAAAATGTAGGCGTACGGGGTTCGAACCCCGCTCCCCGCTCCCCTCTAACAATTAACACACTAATTACTAACCACTTTGCCTATCTAAAAAAAAAAAACCTTGTCTTAAAAAAAATTATACTATGCATATAGAAAAATACAATGAATACCGAACATATATAGTAGAGGATACACTCATAATAATAGAGTAGATGATGAAATGAGAGAAAATTGATACAAGAGTGCTCATTACTTATAGCAGAACTAAAAGGGTGTAGGGATCTAATGATACAATACAACTTAGTATTAGTTATTACATCAAAAAATAATCCTACAGGATAAAATAATGAAGTAACTAAAGTGTGACTTATGTGAGTGAAATCCTAGTGACATATAACAACCTTATTTTCATCTCTCAGGTTCAATCCCGGAAACTAACATTTCCACTACTTTTATTAATGTTGCCTATAAAAAAAAACCTTATTTTGACTCAAACTTATTTAACAACCCGAAATCACTAATCAAAGCATAGTATATCGTTTGTCTTCTTCTCTAATCTTCCAAGTTCCAATGAAAAGCCACCAACGGCTGTGATTGGTGGATGCAGAAACAAGGTGATAAGAAATGCCCCCACCATAGTAGACCCCATGTAAGCGTAAACAATAACATTGACCCAACAAATGGACGGCAGTTAAATGGGTTTGACCAAACTATGGTTCTGTTGTGTTGTGTTGTGTTGCGTATTGCTGAACTGAACATGAGTTAAGCAAAGCTAAGCTGCTTCTCGGTAATTTCCATTGCTTATATAACCATTCACTTCACTACTTATGTTTTCTTCCTCACACATCTCATCTTTTTTTATTTTCTCAGAAATGGAGTTTTATGATTGTTAAGAGCATCCATTCAGCTTTGCACTTGTGATTGTAAGTTCTTTTTATCCCAAAATCTATCTTTATTCTGTCGATCTTTTTTTGCTAGGGTTTGGTATTTTCAATTTTTTTGTTTCTTGTGTTGATACCTTGAATGGTTTGTTGAATCTTTTGAAGGGTTTTTCCCAAAATTGACTCTTTTTATTGCTTATTTTTCTGGGTTAAAATCTGATTTGATGTTTCTTTGATGGGAATTTTTATATGTTGGGATTTAGGGTTGTTTATGATTGCAAAGAACGCGAGGTGAGAGTGAATGGGTGGCAAGTGGACATTCGAATATGCATGTTCATATAGATACCTAGGGTGATGATAGGGATAGGGCTTTGTTATGATTGTGTATGAAGATTTAAGTATTTATAGAAAGGGGAAAAGTGTGAATTTGGATCTGGAGATCCATGAACTGAAGAATAGCTTGGTCTTGACTCATGAGAGTTGAGACTAGGGTATAAGTGTTGACAGCATTGAAATCTTAGCTTTTACTTTATAATAATTGGCTGTATGGCCATCAAAAATTGATTGGTTTTCTGGAGAGATTTGATTTCATGAATTTAATACCAATTATCAATCTTATTCTCATGGACACGTATGTTGAATGGTATATTTCTTATGCCTTTTTTCAATTGGTATGTTTCTTCTTGCCGAGTCGGGATCCCATATGCATTTTCTCACTTCATCATATTAATTTGTGTCCTTTTACTGGCTGCATCTAGTTGGATCTTTAAGCAAGCAATCTGATTCGATATGGTTATTTCTTTTGTTAACTTTTTTGATAAAATAGTTGATGTAAATCGCCTGTTCTTTACACCGTATCTTTGCTTCACAGAGACACTGATTCCTCAGATAATCGTCGGAAATGAATCCAGCAGGAAGCTTGTGTGCTAACAACTGGGCAAGGTCTTCTTCCTTAGTCCCTCCCATGAATGGACTGCCGACCAATTTGTCCTCGGCTCCTCCCCCTTTCTATGGGGTTGGCATTGAAGCACCTTTCAAAGAATTCAGCCAACCCTCTCAAACTCAGCCGGTGCTTCCAGGTGAATCTAACAAAGATATCAAAGTCCTCAATCAGGAAAATTGTCTGCCAAGTGACTCATCGCAAACCAGTAAACTCCAAGATTGGGATCCCAATGCGACGTTGAATAATCTTTCCTTCCTGGAAGAAAAGATTCATCAGCTACAGGATCTAGTGCTTTTGATTGTTAATAAGAAATGCCAACCTTTTGGACAAACGAATGAACTTATGACTCAGGAACAGCAGCTCGTCACAGCTGATCTCACGTCAATTATTGTTCAGTTGATCTCTACTGCAGGTAGTCTCCTCCCCTCTGTTAGACACACCCTTACAAACACAAGTCCATTGGTTGGACAGCTTGGCCAGCTCCGTGGGATTAACATTCCTTTTGGATCAGGCCCAAGTATTGGTATTCAGTCACAAAATAATTTTGGGAATAAAATGTCTGATCAGTCCATTCAGGCTGATGTACCTAACAATTGTGAAATGCAGCAAAGCCACAATATGGAAGAACATGAACATAAAGATGAAGAAGATATGGATGATGGAGAGAACCTTCCGCCCGGTTCCTATGAGATTTTACAATTAGAAAAAGAAGAAATCCTTGCACCGCACACTCATTTCTGTACAATATGTGGCAAGGGGTTCAAGAGGGATGCAAACCTTCGAATGCACATGCGAGGCCATGGTGACGAGTACAAAACTCCAGCAGCCCTTGCAAAGCCACACAAAGAAACTGGGTCCGAACCGAAGCTTATCAAGAGGTATTCCTGTCCCTATTCTGGCTGCAAGCGTAACAAGGAACACAAGAAGTTTCAGCCTTTAAAGACTATTTTATGTGTCAAAAACCACTACAAAAGAACACACTGTGACAAGAGTTACATTTGCAGCAGATGCCACACCAAAAAGTTTTCAGTCATTGCAGATCTCAAAACTCATGAAAAACATTGTGGTAAGGATAAATGGCTCTGTTCATGTGGCACAACATTTTCAAGGAAAGATAAGCTTTTTGGACACATTGCTCTTTTCCAAGGCCATACACCAGCTATTCCTTTGGATGACGTCACCAAAGGATTTGCCGAGCCAATTGATCGCGGTGACACCAAAGAAAACAGCACTAAGGTGGGAAATATGAACTTCTCTTTTGGATCAAATCCTTCAAATGAAAATGAAATAGAAAACATCATGGATGTGAAAGGTAATGTTGACGATCCCGTCAATTATTTCTCATCATTGAACTTTGACGGCTGTAACTTTGGCGGGTTTAGCGAATTCTCCCAACCTCCATTCGAAGATTCAGATGGCACTTTCTCTTTTCTCATGTCGGGATCGTTTAACTATGCTCCTAAATCTGGTGGTGAATCAAGTTCTGACAATCTGTAGGGACAATTTATGATGATGATGATGATGATGATGATGATGATGATGATACTCTAGATAAAATAATATCTGTGTTTTCTTTTATTTAAGGAATAAATCTTTTGTTGCTGTTGTATTGTAAAGCCAGCCAGCCAGGTTTCATGTACTCGCCATATCTTAATTTAGAAAGATTAATTCTCTTGAATCTTTCTGTGCAGCCATATACCATTTACCATTGATTTTAGATTTCAACTTCAGAGGATCTATTCTTTACTGTAAAAAATTATTTGCTTTATATATATAGCATGCAATTGAAATTAATTGCAGATGATCCTGATTGAGATTATATAACATTACAATATTGACGAACTTGGAACTGCTGTTTATTGTTTGTTGCATATGTGGATGTGGATGGAGTTTTTTCTTGAACTATTTCTACAACACGGTTCTAGGCTCAATCATTCAGTCTTGTATTTCATGTGTTATGACAGAACAACCCCTTTTTAAAGGCTTACCATTTTTTCCACGAAAAGTATTTTGAATAAATATGCATACACAAATATTAGATGTTTAGGAGACTTTTTTTTCTTGGTACTAAAAGAGGGCAATTGCCTGAAAGAAAAACAAAACGAAATTAACGAGTCCTAGTTTCTCGAGGCACAGGCGCTTCGAACACGTCATCAAAAATCTTAGGGCGGAGGCCCTCTAGGAAAATTGTCCATGATGTCGACTTGAAAACTGAAGTTCGCTAACCAATTTGCACAACCGTTCCCTTTCCTCCAAGTATACATTTTTTTTTTTTAGATAAGTCCTCCAAGTATGCATTATTTCCACCTCCCAGTCACCAGCCAAGAGTCTCCGTATACGCTTAACAATCGTGGGAGTGTCCTTTGCATCTCTATCTTCCTTGAGTAGCATGTCTACGAGAGTTTTAGAGTCACTCTTAATCACCAACTTTGCAGTGCCAATTTGTCATGTCATCTCTATTCCAATCAACATCCCCCACATTTTCGCATTCAATGCAGAGCAAGTGCCAAGTCTTCTAGCATATCCTCTAATCCCCCTCCCGTTAGCATCTCTCAAAAGACCACCACACCCTGATTGGTTGTCTCCACTCTTGTAAAGAACGTTTCAACCTCCTTGGACGGTAAAACGCGCAACCATGTGCGAGTGGCATAGACATAGTTCCGAATGGCATGCATTTGGGTTTCCTGCATTTAGGAGACTTTGTTTTATTCACCTGTTTCCTCCCCATTATCTGTTTTTGATATTAGGCGATAATTTAGGAGGGGAGTTCACTTCCTCACTTAGCTTGACAACTGTGGTTTCTTTCGTGTGTTAAGAGAGTAGTACTTTGATAAATAAACTGAATATTTATGTTTAACTAAAAGAAAAGTAAAATAGCCATCATAAAGATCCGTCAGGAAAAAAAAATACCTAAGAGAATAATAGTGTGCATTGCCACTCCTAGAAGTATATAAAATTGTAATTTCAAAGCAGAATTGCTAAATGGTGTGAAGATTCTATGCACAAAATTTGTTTGAATGATACACTGTTTTGTTGTTATTTTCTTCCCACCTTCTGTGAACTAACCAATGTTGTATGTTTTTTTTTTTAACAAACCAATTTTGTATGTTATATTATCTACATGTGACTGTGATTGCCTGAAAAAGATTTATCACTAGATTTATATGATACCGTATTATTATTCATAGAGCAATTTTATTTGTTATGGCAGCGCTAAATTGTTTTTTCACAAAAACAAAACTGTTGAATGGCATCTTTTGACTACGAAACAAGGCAGTTCCCTAGTCAAATGTGCACTTGCTTAAGATCGGATGGTTCTCGAATTTTAAACTCGGTAAATCAGATTATAAAAGAAAAAAACTCAATTATATAGTATATGTTTGTGATCTTAATCAGACAAATTTTGACTTGGAAAAGAAGTCCAAAACACGCAGTTAAAATATTGACCTTTCAACCAAAATTGAATGGTAGATTCATTACAGATCGACGGCTGAGATAGCTTGCTATAAGGAAAACCCATTCCTTATAATTGTTTCAAAAAATGCTAAAATTTGAGATAAACTAGAAAAATTCCCTCATTATCATCATTCAACCTAAAAACATTGAAAGATTTGGAGTTTGAGAGCAAACTAGAAAAACGAAAATTGAGACTACTAATTACAATTGCAAGTGTTGAGTGATGAGCTTCAAACCAGCCTTTGATGACAAACCACAATATTTCTCCCTTAAAACCACATCATCATGGCAAGTGTTGAGTTGATGAGCTTTAAACCAGCCTTTGATGGCAAACCAGAATATTTCTCCCATAAAACCACATCATCATGGCAGGACCAAGTTAGTCCTCGAGGAGCGCTTTTTGCCCACATGAACCTATCTGAGAAAGGGTTCACCAAACTCTTACGGAATTGCTGCACTGTCTCACATAGCAACCCCTGCACATAAGAGAAAACAGTTATTACTATATTAAAAAAATATGACAAGAGATAGTAGTAGTAGTAGTAGCAAAGTTGTCAAAAGTGAATCAAGGACCTTTGCCATGGATTTGATTTTCAATGTGACATCATTACTAAGAAGGACAATTTGTCCAGCATTCTCCTTTCTTCTATATTGGAGAGCATAGTCAAGGATGTCATCTTCAATAACCATTGAGCTTTGGATATGAATCCACCACTTTGTATTCTCCATGCATTCTTTGATCCATTGCAATGCCAAATCAGCCTCTGAAGTTCTTCTGAAAAATCTATATTGTTGCTTCATGCTGCCCAATTCCCTTAAGACTGACAAAGACAAGTCTAATTGAGAACCAGTGTTGTGAAGAAGAAAAAAAAACAGTTTCATTATAATGCTCATTACTCAAAAGTACCTGATTCAGGAATGATCAAGCGAGTCCCTTTGAGACCTTGTAGTAGCTGCAAAGCTTTCCTTGACTCCTTGTCCAGAAGAGAAGCAGTGTCTACTACAACCATGTCCCAGCTCCTCTTTCCTTCTTCACTAATGTGCTGCAAAGAAAACAGATGCAATGTAAGCATACAGACATTCAAATGAACTCTTGAGTCATTCACAATCAGAATCATATGTTGTTTCTTACAGAAGGTTTAGTGTGCTTGATTGAAATCTGTCCACAATTACTGGCTCCAGCAGTGGCACCATCAAGAGTTTTTGCAGCAGAAAAAGGACTAGAATCCCCCGATTTGCAGATCCCTCCAGCAGAAAAAGGACTAGAACCAATGTCTACAACCAGCTGCCGACTCCTCTTTCCTTCACTAATATGCTGCAAAGAAAACAGATGCAATGTAAGCATATACATAAAAATGAACTCTTGAGCCATTCAAAATCAGAATGATATATGTTATATCTTACAGAAGGTTTAGTAGGCTTGTCTGAAATCTGTCCACAAATACTGGCTCTAGCAGTGGCACGATCAACAGTTTTCGCCGCTGAAGAAGTACTAGAATTCCATGATTTGTGGTTGCCTGCAGAATTCATTAGTGATTGTAAGGGTACCCTTTCCACTGGCTTCTTTTTTAATTCCATAATATCTTGACACTCATGCGGCTTTCTCTTCCACTCTTGGGCTGATTTTGGAGTCTGGTTCTCTTTGTTTGAAGTGGCACTTGTACTTCTTTCAGCTAGATAGATGCTGGGACTAAAATCAGCCTTCAAATTATGTAAATTTTGTGACATGGAATACACCATACTTTGCTTCTTTGGAGTGAACATTTCTTCTTCATCCAAGACAGAGAAAAGATCCTTTGGAGTGAACATTTCTTCTTCATCCAAGACAGAGAAAAGATCCTTTGGCATTGATCTATTAATAATATTGGTACCCTTCAGATTACTCATTTCATCTTTAGTATCAACACTAGACGTGTTTATAAATTTACTTTTCCTGGTTTGATCCTGATGTGCACTGGCAGACATACCACTTTTTGGCCAAATATTACTATCAAAGGTTGAATTTGAAATTCTACCAGTTGCTTCTTCTTCTAAACAGGTTTCTAAGACCTCCACATCGAACCATCCGGCCACAGATTGTGGGGTCTGTCTCTCTTCCTCCCTTTTTAAGTAAGCTTCTTCAGGTATTGAAGGATTCAGTGATGATTCTATAGGAAATCTATCTTCAATTATTTTCTCCAATGAGTAACCTTTATCACAGGATTTAGGAGTCATGTACGAATTCAACTCCCAGTCACATTTGTTTTGTTCTTCTCCATCAGATAATGAATCCACAGCAAATTCGCGAACAATCTTTATTTGTAGAAGCTCTGTCCTGGGAATTGCATCCTCATTTGGCAAAGATGTGTTTTCTTCAGAATTGAAAATTCTTGCTCCAGTTGTGAAACTATCCTCAATCCTGTCATTATCTAGAACTGTGCATTCAAATTCGCACTCTTTAGACATCACAGTAACTGCCACTTCATTTTCATCAAAGGACTCAGGACCTTTCTCATCATTGCAAGATTCAGCATTCAGGTCGTGCAACTTTGAGTCATCCATTTGGCAACATTCATCTTGTTTTTCTCCATCAGAGAGGAAATGTGAATCCACAGAAGCTCCACTACTTAAAGTATCTTCCACCTCAGCACCATCTCCTAATTCAGACTCAATAGGAGTTACAGCCTCTGTAGCAGCACTTTTATCAGCAAAAGATTCAGGATCGGTAGTTGGAGTAGGAGAGGTGAACCAAAAGTCTTCCACAGAAGATGGTTGTTGTTGCTGTTGTGCAGTAAAAGTAGCAGGGCCTTGAAGTTGGTTCAATTTGGTGGCCTGGACTGCTTCCATAACAGGCATACATATGTTTTGTGTAACATATTCCTTCAATGTGCAAAGCAAATTAGTCTCTCCTCGGGGAATCTCCTCTTGGGAACAATCTTCAATTGTCTCTGTGTCATCAACTGAATGCACAGAAGGTGGAGCTAGAAGATGGTACAATGTTTCATCAAAGCATAAAGAATCAACATCCTGCAGTCCCAAGCCAAAAGATGAAGAGGGGAGAAAATCAAGATAACATTAAACATGTCCTGAATAAATAACCAAGCTTGTAGACATCACCAAATTTGTGTATCCCTTTAAACCTATACTATTAGATTAGAATTGTGAAAAATTCATGATCCTAACTAATTAACTCCCAAAATTAGAAAAAATAAAAGGAAAAGAAAAGCCAGAACAAGGTCATTAATCATGTAACAAATAGCATAAAGATTAAAATTAAAAATAAAAATGGTAGGTTGGGTACCTTGACAAAGCGTAGAAGATAAACCCTAGAGGAAACCCCAATTTTGATGGTATCACGTTCCTTGAGCTCAACCCTGATTCCGGGTTCAAGCTTCTTACCACAGAGCCACGTGCCATGAACTGCGACCAGAAAGAATGAAAAGCAATAATTAAAGATTCGAAGATTCAAGAAAAGGAATGAAAAAGAAGAGTAACTAACAAACTAACTAACCAGAAGACAAATCTTCGATTGAAAGGGAACGAGAAGAAGGAGTGAAGCGAATGATGAGGTGAGAGCGGCTGATACTAGGGTGTGTTAACACTATGCTGCAACTCGTATCCCTACCAACCACAAGGATCTGATCATCATTCTTCTTGTTGTTGTCAAGGATGATGAAGATGTTCTTGATGATTGCGTTCTTCTTGAAAACAGTTAACACTGGGACCATCATGCTTTCTTCTCTTTCTTCTTCTTGTTGGTTCTGTCTCATCTTCTTCTTATTGTTATTATCTTCCATTGAAAGAGCTGGAGAAGAAGAAGAAGACGAAGCTTAGTGTTGGAGATTCAGAACTGAGAGAGTGAGAAATAGTGGATTTGTTATTTTCTAAACGTTGATAACGGCTACTTTTAAATTCAATTCAAATTAAATTCTTAAACGTTCATTAGAATTTTAAACGTTGTTAATATATTTCCTTTTTTCTGTTTGACAAATATTTCTCATCAGTCAAAAAAAGTTTTTTTTTATATGATAGGAAACAGCTGGAGGCTTTATTTGCTAATTATTTAATTTTATTTTTTAAAATAATTAACACACATTCACTAAAATAAAAGCACACACAAATATTGCTCTGTAATTAAATAATACATCTTTAGGTGAAACAATAATAATAGACCTTTAGAGCAGAGTTCAAACTCAATACATTATATAGAGTCTCAATATAGAGTCTCAAGAGCATAACCTAGTAGTAAAACACATGTAAGTGTTATATAGACTTTGGGAGCAGGGTTCAAACCCAATACACTTCACCCTTGCTCATCCCTTACCCGGACCGCTTGTACTAAGAACAGGAAAAAGACATAAAGTTTGTGTATTTTGACGAAAAACACATACACCCCCTCCAGCTCATCCCCTACATTCAGTGAATATCAAATCCACATTCTCTTGTCATGGAAGTTATGGGCTTCTTTTCTAGTATCCCCGCCACTCTGTTGACATTTAGTTCTTTTTGCTGGTTGTTCACACACAAAAAGAAATATTCCAATCTTCCCTGAGTGTATCTCACAGCTCCTTCATTGTCAAACCTTGGTCTAGTTACTGTACTCAAGAATATAACCTTGCATATAAAGTTTTTGCTCTTGCATATTCTTTGTGAGGGTCTTTTTTGCCATGTAAAACCACTTCTCGTCAATAAAGACAATATTATGCATTGACTTAAACCTTAGATTTCTAGGCATACTACTTTCGTCAAGCATTGACAGACAATACTTTAAACGAGCTATCTTATTGTCATATTTTAAATATGGGTTAAGTGCACTTGAATGACGTTGTATTACTTCGGCCTTTTGAAATCTTATCAATGATGTCTTGTCAATGCCTAAAGCACACACTAGAGATCGAAGAGTTGTACGCTTTGATAATGGGACTTCAAGTAATTTCTGAGGTTAGAATTGAATTTTTTTCCTTCCACAAGTTGTTTTCTTATGACCAACATCACCTATTTTTTTACTTGACTCTAAATACGATAGATGACACTTGAATGTACATTGTACAACAAACATAGTCCCCTTATCATTCCCCGATATAGATTCCCATTATAACTTGATTTCATTAACATATGGCATATAGCTAGCCTTCCCTAATCATTTGTTAGAAATTAAGTTGCATTTACTTAGAGAGCTTGGTTAGAGGAAGCCTAGTTTGATTCATTGTGAAGTTCATTCTCATTAAAACTTGGTAAACTTGAGCCCCTCTCATCATCACCAAGATATGGGGGTTGGTTTGACTCATCATGAACAACTTCATCCTCATTAAAACAAGGGAAACTTTGGCTAGTGTCGTCACTACCAAGACATGAGGGATAATTTAAATCAAACTGTAGCTCATCGAGGCGTGGAGGATGATTTAAATCCAATTGAAACCCATGTGTTTCTCCTTCACTAGTGTTGCTCAAAGGTACATTCAGGTCTATACTTAGAGGCATTTTTCAATCTTGATAAATTGAGAGTGACTATGTCTATTGATGTAGTCTCTGATTCTGAATTTGTTTTCATTTTAGAGGGAAATTTGATTTTTATTTTACCTTAAAAAACATTTTTACTTGCCTTCTATTTAGTGAGAATTTTGTTTTCATTCGGTTAACAATTTTTTTTTTCCTTTCAGATTCTTCTTAGTTGCCTTCAATACTCTCAATGTCGTTTAAGTTTTCTTAATGTCATGGAGTAGTTGTTGCCTTCATATTTCGTGGAGTAGTTGCGTTCAATATTTCTGAGTGTCGTTTAAGTTTTCAAGGTAAGATGACTTGAGGGGAGTTATTTCACATGCGGAACTGAGTGAAGGGTATTTTTGAGACTTTACTTAAAAAAGACAAAACTAAATGAGCTCATTGATGATGATAATTTTTGTAGTTTTTTTTCTTATAATAGGGACCAAAAGGAGTAATAACTTATAGTAATAAAATGGGTCAGAAGACTTTGAATTGTATAGTCAAGAAGTCTAAGTAATTGGATTTATTTCATGTGTCCTTGTTCCATACTATCACACGACATGGATGACTTTCCTTTGCTCATAAAGTCTCAAATCATAATAATAAAGTCTTCAAATCATAATAAATGAAAAGTTCAAATGGATGACTTTCCTGTTATTCAGATCACCACTACTTGTTACTCATTTTGGTTGAGGGTCTTTGACCCCGCTCCCATGTCTAAGGGGAAAGAGGCCGTAAATAATTCGGAGTTCGTCTAGGAGGTAAGTAAAGTCTGGCTCCAATTTGTTTTATCGTCAGGATCGAACCAGGGTACTAGCCGAGTCCACCCCTTTAAATGAAGTGCATTAACCACTTGCACCCAATCTCAGAGTTACCACTACTTGTTACTCTATTATTTCCTTTGAATTCTTCCTTGATGTTTAATCATAATATGTGCCGTATTCCTTTGAATTCTTCTTTTTGGACCCATTACCTGTTTCCTTTTTCCCATTCCACGCACATTTAGCTTTCCACCATTTATAATTGAGAAAATGATTTGAGCATTAATTAAAAAATACGTGTCTCTAAAATGAGCAGAAAGAAAAACACCTTACCTTTCTTGAACACAATTATTATATAAGTGTTTGTTTAGCTCTTGACAGTATCAACCGAATATATCACTGTATTTTCTTTTAGAAAATAATAAAATGAGAAGCTATATTGTTCTTATATTGCATGCATTGTTGGTTTTTTCCTCTATTCTAGAGAGGGAGAAAATTGCACTCCTCAAGTTCATAGAGAGGGAGAAAATTGCACTCCTCAAGTTCAAACAAGGCTTCCAACATTTGTCAGATATGCTGTCAACATGGAATGACATTCCAAATGCAAATTGCTGCAAATGGTATGGAATTCAATGCAACAATCAAACAGGTCATGTTCAAAGGCTTGATCTGCACAATTCAAATTATGATTTGTTTGGTGAAATCAATCCTTCAATAACTGTCCTAAAACATCTTACATATCTAGACCTCATCTTCAACACCTTGACCTTTACGAAAACTTCGTAAGAAGTACCATTCCTGATGATTTTGGCAACTCAATGCATTCACTTGAATATGTCGTTATCTCAGGCAATCATTTACAAGGCAAGATTCCAAAATCCATTTTGAATATATGCATGTTACGATCATTTTTGGCACCTGATAATCAATTGAGTGGAAAGCTTTCGAGTTTTATTCATAACAACTATTCCAAATGCATTGGAAATGTATCCTTGTTAGAAGAACTATCTTTATCAGGAAATCAGATTTTTTGCATATTACCTGACCTTTCAATCTTTCCATCTTTGAAAGCATTAAGGCTTGATAGGAATAAACTAGTTGGAGAAATACCCACAAGCATTGGATCTCAATTAGAGTTACAGAATTTGTTCCTAGGTGGAAACTCTTTTGAAGGTTATGTACCGGATCGACCCCCACTACGTCCCAGAGGGAGCCCAACCACTGAGCTAGCTAGGAAAGCCCTCTATTAGCAGGCTTTCATATTTAACTTATGACTTAAATATAAATATGACGTGTTTTGGTTTTAGTCCCTCTAAATTTTTTTATAAAAAGCCCCTGTAAAAACAACTTTTTTAAAAAAGTCCTTCTGTGAACCAGACGTTACAAAAAACGCCTACGTGGCAAACAAATATCTGACTTGTCATTTTTCCATTTTTGTTATTGCTGACTTGGACTGCCACTTCATTATTATATTTTTTTATTTATTCATTCTTTAAACATTCATCATTTCTCCTCCTTCTTTATGTCTCTTCCTTTCCTAGAAAAGAAACTGATATCTGCTTCCACCATTTCTTTGTGTCACAACTCCTCTGTTTCTCTTATTCTCTTAGACTCAAGTCACTCAGCCTTTTCCATCCTTCTTATTACCAACTCTGTTACTCTTCAACCAAAACCCTCTATTTCAACGCAACAAAACCACTCCACCATCACAATAGAGTTATTGAGAAGAAGAAGAAAAAGCCCCCAAACACCCAACACAACACAACAATCAGAACAACCCCAACCAACCAGCAACACAACTAAGAAGAAAAATCCCAACAACACAAACAATACCAACTACCACAACCAGATCTGCCCGAACATACCCAGAAATCATAGCTCACGCCGCCACCGCAGCAGAGACAAACCCTAATTAATTTGGGGATTTCATTGATTCATCCATGTCACCATTTTTAAATTTTAAATTAAATGAAAATTAAAAGTAACGACTTAGCAAAGCCAAATGGCAATTCTGTTAGACAATTCAGCAAACTACTAATAGAGACTTAACAGAAGGACTAATACCAAACAAAAAATATTTGCAAAGAAAAAATTTAGAGGGACTAAAACCAAAACACTCCATATAGTGAATGACAGCAGCAGTTCCGCAGTATTGGAGGAACACACCTTATAGTGAATGTCATAAGAATTGGACCCAAAACAATTAATCTTTAGAAAAGAGTAAATTGGTTATACTGTAGAAATTACTGTGATTACCATTGTCCTTTGTGGTGGGCTGAGCTTGAGTTGGTGATTGTTGCACAAGGTAAGGAATGTCTCTTCTTACTGTAAAAGTCATGGTCATGTACATCTGGACTTGACCTTGGAGAGGAATTTGCACTTATCTTGGCGCTGGCAGATTCTGTTACTTGCATGAATTGGGGAAGACAGTTATTGTTTTGCTTTAGTCATTGCATTTTCCTCGCATGTTGGCTCACTTTACTTTTTTATGCGTTTGTAGAAAATTCTCTACCGTTGGCTCACTGTTGTTGATGTAATTTGCTTTTATCCTCAACTTTACTTTGTTTTACTCATTGCATGCTTCGTGTTCTGAATATGGGGATTTTTTGGTTAATTAAATTCTTATTAAACTTATCTTATTGTGCAGACAAAACCCTCGCAGTTTCAGTTCTTTATCTTGCCGAATTGAGTTTACTAGATTACAACTGTGTTCAGTTCTTTCCTTCCCTGGTGGCAACCTCTGCCATATTTGTTTTTCGGTTTATATTAAGCCCGAACACATCCTTGGGTAATGATAGTATGATACATTTATGTTAATTAATGTCTATTAGGATAGTGTTAAATTCGGAAGCAATTACTAAATTATTTGGCATTAACTTGCAGAATCCAGATATGTGTACCGAATGATTTAAAGTTAGTTGGTGGAGAGATCACGATTCTGCAAGTTAATGTTGAATAATTTAGTAATTGCTTCCAAATTTAATACTATCCAAATACACATTAATTAACATAAATGTATCATACTATCATTACCCAAGCATGTGTGTCCGTGGGCTTAATATAAACCGAGCAACAAATATGGCAGAGGCTGCCACCAGAGAAGGCAAGAATTGAACACAGTTGTAATCTAGCAAACTCAATTCGGCAAGATAACATCCGAGGAACTGAAACTATGAGGGTTTTTTCTACACAATAAGATAAGTCTGATAAGAATTTAATTAACCAAAAAATCTCCATATTCAGCACACCCGTAAATTCAAATGGGTGAGCACTAAGCATGCAATGAGTAAAACAAAGTAAAGTTGAGGATAAAAGTAAATTACATCAACAATAGTCTCTTGAGCAACAATAGAGAATTTTCTGCAAACGCATAAAAAAGTAAAGTGAGCCAAGATGCGAGGAAAATGCAATGACTAAAGCAAAACAATTCAACAGAATAAAAAGAAACGTGCCTTAGAGATGTCATTACGGTAGGACCTCCGATTCCCAAATTATTAGATTCTAAAAATAGCTCAATATCCTCTTCCATGGCGGCAAAACTCTTTTGTTTTGAAAAACACAAACGAAGGTATCTAAAATCAGCATCTGTCATAACTAAACAAATGCGCATAAATAAAGCACAAGAAAGAATAACCTGTATGTCAGGGTATCCATTGTCAGTAACGTAGCGACAATCCTCCAACGTAAGTGGCTTAATCTCCTTCCGATGTTTTCTATTGGTAGGGTAGGAACCAAAAGAAAATACAAGATAATTAAAACAACATCATTAAAATTAAATAAACATTGATAAAAAGAAAAACAAGAAATGGAAGAAACACCAAGCAGTTGAAGCCTGAAGCTACGTAGATGATTCCTCGAAAGATACATATCCATGTAAAGAACACAAAGATAAAGGGTATCCGAAACAACCTTATAGTCATCAGCAACACCAACTAACCAAGCAATCCACAACAACACCTCTCTTTCTAGCATCAATATAGCTCTGAACTTCAGCAATATAATCATTCCATGGTGGTCTTTTACTAGGATCCGCCTGAATCATGCATATACACAAAATAAAAACCTAATTTAAATGGATATCCCCAAATTGAAAACTAAAACCCTAATAATGGAATTAAATTGAAATACACTAGTGCAGTACCTCAAACTGACGAAGGGAATTGTTGTAGCGACCAAAAATTTCGGGTAATGATTCCTCGAAGTTCGAAAATGAAGCTGCCACCAAAGTTTAATTTAAAGGCAAATATTGGAAAATCCTTTGAAATGGATAAGGGTCCTTGAGACCAGATTAGGGTTCGGGAGTCGATTATGCATGGGGAAGGTGTTAGCACCCCCACGGCATCATTCATAAAGAAGGTTACGCGCTAATTAGTTGTATTTTGAAAATGCTTATTTTAACCTTTTATTGTGAATTAAAAAGGCTTAATAAAAATTTTAATTTTTTGTGCTTGACAGGAGTGGGCCCCCGCTCCTACGTATCTCCAGGTGTGATGGAGAAATCAAAGCTACAGTCTACTTAGTCCCCTATTTTCTGAAAATGGAGTTTTTGAAGTTTGAAAAATGGTTTGATGCGTGGTGGTTTGATTTTATTGAAATAGGGATTTTAGGACTCTTGAGTCGTACAACTCATTTATCCTAAAAAGCTGATTAACCCGGTTGTACAACTGACTTAATCCCCTATAATTATTTTGGTAAGTTTGCATGAAATGAATTAAAAATGACTTAATGAAAGTTGTTTATTTTTGCGCTTGACGGGAGTGTGCCCCCACTCCTACGTATCTCTCGAGAGAATCAAAAGACTACGTAGTTCTTAGTAAAAAAGTTTGTTGGTGGGTGTTTTTAATTGGTTTTTATAAATGATTAGTTTATAGAGATTTTGGGGCTCTTGAATCGAACGACTTCATTAATCTCAAATGATTGGCATTAGAGAAATATTTATACTAACAATGGATACATTGATAAACATTTCTAAAGTGTTTTTCCAAATTAAAAATAAACACGAGAAGATAAAATTGAGAAAAAGAGCTTAGCGCCATATATACATGTACAAAACTAAACTGAAGTAACTATAAAAATATAAGAATGGGCAAGCCCACATTCAGGTTCAATAAAAAGGTAATAAAGCCCACATTTCATTAGTGGAGATAATAATAAAAGAAATATTAGGGGAGGTATTATTTTTACTGTCAAAAAAACAGAGAAAAGAGAGAGTTGTGCGAGAAGGACAGAGAAAGAGAGAGAGATACAAACAAAGAGATGTGATAGAACGGAGGAGTGTTGTGCGGCGGTGCACCGGAGTGGAGCGCGGACACGGCGACGGCAACGGCAACGGCGACGGCGACGGCGACGGCGACGGCGCCATGGCGGAAGGACTGGATCTGGAGCTTACAGGGAAGCCTTGTTTTCTTTTTTCTCATTCAGTTTGCTTCTTTTTGCATTATTGTTTCTACAAGTTCCATCTTTTGTGAATGATTTTTTTTACTCTAATACTCTATCTCTTGGGTTTTTCGGTTTCTCTCTCTTCTCTACTCTTTTCCCATTGTGTGATCCCCTCATTCTGAAAATTGAAGTTGAATTTATAGAGAGATTCTGCATCGAATACTCTATTGAGAGGTCAATTTTACTTCTACCTCTCAGTTTGTATTTGACCAAGGATTTCATGTTTTAATGTATAATTTTTCCTGAGCCACTGATGTATTCACGATTTTTGGCATATGAGCTAGTCTCACTTGACTTTTGTTTTATTGTGTTTCAGGTCTGCACTCTGGCTTGCACCATTTTGGCATGAAGGTCTCAACTTGAAGAAAGCTAATTTGGTTTTAGTCCCAATCAAGAGAAGAACGTGACCTTGCTTTGATTCCTTTTCTATTTTGCATATTTGTTTTTTTTATTATTAATCTTTATTGTAAAAATAATAGTGTAAATGAAAACCAATTAAATCTATTTCTATTTTTCTTTTATTTTTTATCGTTTAGTCTTGTAACTAAACTAATGATAGATTTTTTAACTAAATTTTTCTTGCAATAAAAAGAAATAAGTCTACTAATCACAATAGAAATGACGCACAACCGCTAACGAAACGAGCACCAAATGACACGTGTCAACAATAAGCAATATTTTTGACTTTTTCTAATAAATTTTAAATTAGCTGGACAACATTAGGGTACAACAATCGTAATCGGAAATGTCAATGTTGCTGCCTTCTTGGTGGGACATTTTCGAAAATGGAAGAAGAGGAGGGGGGAAAAGGAAAGAAAACGAACGAGCTTAGGGTTGGAATTGGAACTGAAACATTTTATGACCTTGACAGTTTAATTGGGCACAGAGTGCTTCAGCCTCTCCTTTAGCCTTTAATACAGGCATCCCAAGTAGCTCAATAAGTTCCTATCACCAATCAACAGGTAAAACTATAAGAAAAGGCCTTGCGAAAAAAACAAAATAAGTGTTGTGGATATAAGATTTAGAAGTAACACTTTGGTAGAAATATTGGATGAATCCACATGTGTAGCAACTAAATGCCAAAACAGAAGCAGCACAAGAGTTTCAAGGTGAAAGAATTACACACCAGACGTTGTTGAATACAAGTTGAAAATGAACGGTTCCTCTTCTCAGCTGAAAGACCTTTTTCAACAACAAACACCGGAAAGGCTCCAAACTGCAAAAATTAGAATATCATCACGAAATTACCCCCCATTCCATTCATTCAAATACTACCAAGAAAGTAAGCACTTCAAATTTAAGACATGCACAATTACAACAATGTTATTCAGACAACTAGGTAATAACAAATTTTATAACATCATATGATTAAACTAATCTAACCTAACCAATCAATCTCTCTATTTATTTTCTTATTTCATCAAAAGGGTCCCTCCCTAAAAAAATCAAAAGGGCGTGAAGGGAAAGAGAGAGAACCTTAGTGAAGAGTTCGATGGTACGGAAAAAGATGAGTCTGAGGTGAGGTTTGGTGACATGGGTCTTGATGTCATTCCCATTTTGAACAATGAAGAAGGAGAGGTCCACAGCAACTCGCTTATTTCTCAAGAAATCAAAGCCTTCGTTGCGTGCATAGGGCTTCAACAGATCCCACAAATTACCGGCAATACCCATTGCTTCTTTTCTGCTTAATCGGAAGAACACGACGAGAGCGTCTATTGTTTTTTTGTTGAGCAAAGACGATAGACATAACTAGAGCAAAGGGCATTTGTGGAAAAGCATATTATACTTCCTTCAAAATGTAAAACAACAACTATTTTGGGACAAATTGATTTTGCTAAAAACAACTTATAAAATGGGACAAAGATAGTATTCAATTGTTTTACTGACTTTGTTTCGTTCAACCGAGGGGAAGGGGAGAGGAGAGGAGGATTTAAAATATGTTTGTCTTTAGTTCAACAAGGGGAGACAACTGACTATGTAATCTGGACACAGGGAGAAGTCGAATAATGTGATTTCAAGATTTGTAGCTGCTAAATGTTGCTCTCAAAAGTAATTCTCTTCTAAGCATATTCAACACCATATCATCTCACTCAAATAAAATGCAATGGTGCTTCCTTAGGTAAGACAAACCAATGATACTTCTATAATTTAAGGGGATGATTTAATAGGAGCATATTAGTGCAATGGTGCTTCCTTAGCCTTCAATGTGTTATATATGCCCTTCAATCTATCTACATTGTGATTAGTTTACAAATATTTAATATCAATTTTTCTCGTGGGAACTGGGACGGAAACAAGGAAGAACAAAGTTACCTAACGTTGACAAATACGCCATTTAAGTTACTTAACGTTGACACCGTTGACCCTTTTAGTAAAATGTCATATCGTTGATTACATCAAAATACACCAAAATATGTTTGGTTGCATCAAAATACATAAGCTAGAGTAATCACAAAATATAAAGTAACATTAAATCAAAATACATAAGCTAGAGTAATCACTAAAAGGGCCTATTTGTTACACACAAAAAACTTAAAGGGCCAACTTGTTACAAATAAATAACTTAAAGGTCATCTGGTGTAATTTTGCCAAGATTCTATTATATTCTCAATTTCTTGGAAGTTTCATATTGTTCTTCATCATTCTCCCCGTGTTGGAGGATACTCGTCCTCGAGTCAAAATCTTCTTCATCATCAAAGTACGGTGAAAGATCAGCAACATCGAAGACTGCAGAGACTCCATAGTCACCTGATAGCTCGTAGTCAAATGTGCATTTGATCAAGATTGGATGGTCCGAATTTTAAACTCGCTAAATCGGATTAAAAAAGAAAAAAAAAACTCAACTTGTATGTTTGTGATCTTTTTTGTGATCTTTTAGTCTTGGCAAAGAAGTCCAAAACAGGCAGTTAAAATATTGACCTGTCAACCAAAATTGGATGGTAGATTCATTACAGTTGAGATAGCTTGATAGCGGATACTCCTTATAGTATGTTTTCAAAATATGCTAAAATGTGAGATAAACTAGAAGAAAAATTCCCTCATTATTATCATTCAACCTAAAAACATTGTAAGATTTTGAGTCTGAGAGTCAACTGGAAAACAAAAATTGAGACTACTAATTATAATTGCACGTGTTGAGTGATGAGCTTCAAACCAACCTTTGATGGAAAACCACAATCTTTCTCCCTTAAAACCACAACATCATGGCAAGTGTTGAGTTGATGAGCTTTAAACCAGCCTTTGATGGCAAACCAGAATATTTCTCCCATAAAACCACATCATCATGGCAGGACCAAGTTAGTCCTCTAGGAGCGCTCTTTTCCCACATGAACCTATCTGAGAAAGGGTTCACCAAACTCCCACGAAATTGCTGCACTGTCTCACATAGCAACCCCTGCACAAGAGAGAAAAACAGTTATACTATATGAAAAAATATGACGAGATAGTAGTAGTGTAGTTGTCAAAAGATGAATCAAGGAAGTGAATTACCTTTGCTATGGATTTGATTTTCAATGTGACATCATTACTAAGAAGGACAATTTGTCCAGCATTCTCCTTTCTTCTATATTGGAGAGCATAGTCAAGGATGTCATCTTCAATAACCATTGAGCTTTGGATATGAATCCACCACTTTGTATTCTCCATGCATTCTTTGATCCATTGTAATGCCAAATCAGCCTCTGAAGTTCTTCTGAAAAATCTATATTGTTGCTTCATGCTGCCCAATTCCCTTGTGACTGATATAGAAAAAAGTGATACTCAGAACCAATGTTATGAAGAAATAATATAATGGTCATTAATAATATAATATAATATAATGCTCATTACGCATAAGTACCCGATTCTGGAATGATCAAACGAGTCCTTTTGAGACCTTGTAGTAGCTGCAAAGCTTTCCTAGACTCCTTGTCCAGAAGAGAAGCTGTGTCTACAACAACCATGTCCCAGCTTTTCTTTCCTTCTTCACTAATGTGCTGCAAAGAAAACAGATGCAATGTAAGCATAAACAAACAAATGAACTCTTGAGCCATTCACAATCAGAATGATAAGAGTTATATCTTACAGAAGGTTTAGTGTGCTTGTTTGAAATCTGTCCACAAATAATGGCTCTAGCAGTGGCACCATCAACAGTTTTCACAGCGGAAAAAGGACTAGAATTCCCTGATTTGTGGTTGCCTCCAGAATTCATTAGTGATTGTAAGGGTACCCTCTCTTTCTTCTTTTTTAATTGCATAAATTCTTGACACTCAAGAGGCTTTATCTTCGACTCTTGGGCTGAATTTGGAGTCTGGTTCTCTTTGTTTGAACTGGCACTAGTACTTCTTTCAACTAGATAGATGCTGGGACTAAAATTAGCCTTCAAATTATGTAACATTTGTGGCATGGAATGTTGCTTACTTTGTTTCTTTGGAGTGAACATTTTTTCTTCATCCACGACAGAGAAAAGATTCTTTGGAGTGAATGTTTCTTCTTCATCCAAGACAGAGAAATGATCCTTTGGCATTGATCTATTAGTAATATTGGCACCCTTCATATTACTCATAAATCTACTCTTCCTGGCTCGACTCAGAGATGCACTGGCAGACATACCACTTCTTGGCCAAATATTACCATCAAAGGTTGAATTTGAACTTCCATCAGTTGCTTCTTCTTCTACACCGGTTTCAGCGATTTCCACATCGAACCATCCGGCCACAGATTCCGGGGTCGGGCTCTCTTCCTTCCTTGTAATATTTAAGTCAGCTTCTTTAGGTACTGAAGAATTCAGTGATTTTATATGAAATCTATCTTCAATTATTTTATCCAGTGAGTAACTTTCATCACGGGATTTAGGAGTCAGGTATGAATTCAACTCCCAGTCACATTTGTTTTGTTCTTCTCCATCAGATAATGAATCCACAGCAACTTCACGAACAATCTTTATTTGTAGAAATTGGGTCCCGGGAATTGCATCCTCAATTGGCAAAAATGTGCTTTCTTCAGTAGTTAAACTATCCTCAATCCTGTCATTATCTTGAACTGTGCATTCAAATTCGCACTCTTTAGGTATTACAGTCATCGTAGCCACTTCCTTTTCATCAAAGGACTCATCTTCTTGGCAACATGCATCAATGTGAATCCGCAGAAGCTTCTTCAACAACTTCTGCTTGATGAAATTCAGAATCATCAATGTTATCAGAACTGAAAACCGTTGCTCCACTAGTTAAAATATCCTCCATCTCAGCACCATCTCGGAATTCAGACTCCCTAGGAATTACAGCCTCTGCAGCAGCACTTTTATCAGTAAAAGATGTAGCCTCTACTTGGGAACGAGCTTCAATTGTCTGTGTGTCATCCTCAACTGAATCATGCACAAAAGGTGGAGCTAGAAAAGGGTACAATGTTTCATCACAACATAAAGAATCAACATCCTGCAGTCCCAAGCCAAAAATGAAAAGGGAAAAATTAGAATAAGATTAAACATAGCCAGAATAAATAACCAAGCTTGTAGAGTTGTGAAAAAATTCATTTTTTTCTTGACAATATAATTGTGAAAAATTCATGATCCTAACTAATTAACTCCCAAAATTACAAAAATAAAGGAAAAGAAAAGCAAGAACAAGGTCATCAATCACGTCACAAACAGCATAAACATTAATTTCAAAATTAAAAAAAATAAAATCAAAAAGGTACCTTGAGTTCCTTGACAAAGCGTAGAAGATAAACCCTAGAGGAAAGCCCAATTGTGATGGTATCACGTTCCTTGAGGTAAACTCTGACTCCGGGTTCAAGCTTCTTACCACAGACAAATGTGCCATGCACTGCGACAACACAGAACGAAAAGCAACAATTAAAGATTCGAATATCGAAAAAGAGGAATGAAAAAGAAGAGTAACTAACTAACTAACTAACTTACCAGAAGCTTTATCTTCGATTGAAAGGGAACGAGAAGAAGGAGTGAAGCGAATGATAAGGTGGGAGCGACTGATGCTAGGGTGTGTTAACACTATGCTGCATTTCGTGTCCCTCCCAACCAGAATTATCTGATCATCATTCTTGTTGTTGTTGTTGTTATCGAGGGTGATGATGATGTTCATGATGATTGTGTTGTTCTTGAAAACCATTAACACTGGAATCATGATTTCTTCTTTTTCTTCTTCTTGTGAGTTCTTTTTCTTCTTAGTATTATTATCTTCCATTGGAATAGCTGGAGAAGAAGGAGCTTAGGGTTAGAGATTGAGAATTGAGAGAGTGTGAGTTAGTGAGTGTGAGAGAGATAAATAGGGGATTTGTTATTTTCTAAATGTTGGATAATAACGGCTACATTTTAGTTTTTACATAAACGTTATTCAATTAAATTCTTTTTTTTTTTGACCAATTCACTCACCAATTAAATTCTTAAACGCCCATTCGAATTTTATTAAAACACACAATTATCTATTGAATTGGTTTATGTTGCTCGACAAACCCAAAACACTACACCAGTAAGCCAATCCAATCTAATTTGTAACAGAGAAAAAACTATTCAAAAAAAAACATAAAAATGCGGGTTTGGTCTCGTTCATGGTCAAATAGTCTCATTATTTCTGGACCCCTATTTTCTGAACTCCATACAGGACATTCATTTTTATATCCAAAAATAATGGGACCATTTGACCGATGGACACCTCTAGCTCCAACCCTCGTTCTAAATCAGGTTTTCATCATTGCTTTGATTGGAAGAATATCTTTCGAAGAGGTTGTTAACCAACTAAACCAAGAAAGGCTTATCCACTGAGAATAAAGAGTGACCTATTGGGTCACTACAAAAAAAAACACTCACTAGCAAAAGACCTTTAGCGGTGGACGTGTAGCCGTAGGTAAAAAGCTTGTTAGCGACAGACTTTAGCCTGGTTGTTAAATAGAAATTAGCAATGGAATGTAGCTCGAAGGTAAAAAGGCTAGTTAGCAATGGATTTTGGCAACAGATTATAAATGAGAGAATCTGGAGCAAAAAAGGGATTTTGAAATATTTTTCTGGCGATTAGGGACGGATTTGTCCGTCGCTATTGTTCACTAAAACAACTTCGTAGTATTTCATTTCTCTTTTCTTCCCTCACTCTTCTCACTCACTCTCTCTATTCGACCATATTCTCTCTTTTCTCCCATCTTACCACCAACCACCACCACCATGTCATAGCTTCTTCCCTCACTCTTCTCCCTCTCTCTCTATACACAAACCCTCTTCCCATTTCACCTCCATCACCACCACCACCACCATGGCATACCTCTCTCTCTCTCTCTCTCTATTTATCTATCTATCTCTCTCTCCCTAAAGGTTAGTTTTTGATTTTTTTTGTTTTTATTTATTATTTTAGTTTAGGTGCTAGGTGGGAAGAATAAGGATCGCCGGTATGGTTCATGGCTCTTTGCTCCATTTATGCAGTTTGGGGTCGATGACATCAACGACAATGGAGCTTCTACCAGTCGACCTCCTCCTTCATAGGTTGCAACTGAGGTAATAGAGCTTAGGCAGTAGGTGGAGACTCAAGATCAAACTACTAGCTAGGACTCTGCAGGATAACATAGCGAAGATGAATCGCCAGCAGGCGAAAATGCTAAAGTTTTACAAGAGCATGCGTCAATACCAGCAAAGTCACTTCCACAACAGCTATCTGAGTCCTATGGGACTGACCCTGAGTCCTATTAGTTCGACATTTCGGTATTTTGTTATAAACATTTCAGACTAATTTATGACGATTTAGATTTTATTTAACTATTCCCTGAATATTTATTTTAAATTGTGTTGTTTATTTTACATTGTAGTATTTATTATTAGTAATATAAAAAAAGTAGGTTTTGAAAGAAAAAAAATTAAACCAATAGCTAATTAGCGACGGGTTTGGCAGTCGCAGATAAGAACACATGTCAACTTTGTTAACAATGGAATTAGCCCATGCTAATTAGCGACGGTTTTTTTGGTCATACAAAATTAGCGACGGTTTTTGTCGTGGCTAATTTGCGACAGATCCCAAAATTCCGTCGCTACGTGTTAGCAACCATCCTTTTAGAGAGAGAATTTTTTCATCATAAATTTACTACTGTTAGAGATGGATTTGGCTGTCATTAACATCCTGATTTTTTAGTGGGTGGCCACATATATTCAGAAGACCCACAATACTGATGGTATCTTTTCTTTTATAAAGCTATAAGGTCAAACATAGGCAAAAAAGTTAGTCAACTCTACGTATTATACGTATTCGTATACATGCCAAGAAAAAGACAAAAAAATGGAATGACACTTTTGTAGTTTTGCAAAAAAGGGAGGCCAATGATTTGAGGAATAAGACAACAAAAAATAATTGCAGTTTTGTAGTTTTGATAAAAAGTGAGGGCAATGAATTTACTTAAAATACAAGGTCAACAACTAAATCTTGATAATCCTGATTGTGAACTTTAACTACAACCACTTTTATAGAAGTTAAAATATCAACGAGGTAATCTACTTAAAGAAATTATTTTCTTCTTCATTGAACTCTTATCAGGTGTTTCAATTGCTTCTCTGAGAATTTTGTTGATGACATCTTCTGCCTCTCTTCTTTTACTTTTTTTTACTATATATACATATATATATATATATATATATATATGTATTATTCATAGGAACAATTTACTGTCGTCAATCATCCTCGTGCGGAGCACGGGTGAGAGTCTAGTATGACATAATAGTTGAGGATGATTTGGTTGACATGTCACAAAATGAAACATAATTCGAATCCCTTGGAAATGTATTCCACAAGTTAAAAATGTGTTGCAGTCATCATATCATATATCTAGACAATGGCCCGTTTGACGATTTGTGGAATTGTCTCAATGATAAGCGCTTCTAGTTTGTCCTCCATGTAATTCACGACTTTGAAGATCTAGCAATATTCTTGTTCTACCCTTACAGGAGCAAATAAAGGATTTGTCTTTCCCGTGAAAATATCCCCATTTCACTTATCCATTGATATATCCTGCAGTGCTCTTGACACTCGGTACTAACAGAGAATATAGTCACTTTCAAAAAGAATAAACTCTCATTCGTCAATTTAGTCCCTCCCTAATATTTCTCACTTAGGGACTAAATACTCTTCAATTAAAGTGGCTTAGTACATCATGTCTATGTTCCTGTATCTAGGGGTGGATGTGGGTTGCGTTGGATGAGTTTTATAGCATGTTTGGATACACGTTTGTAACTCAAACTCATGTTCTTAGATGACCCGGCCGTGGAAAATCTGCGGCAAATATGAAGCTAGAAAACGGAGTTTTAACTTGACCGTGATAATTTCATCGTGAGTTTGAGGTGACATGGTTCGGGGTATCCACCTAGCTCACCCAAACATACACTTAATGTGTTTAAAGACCTGATCCAATCAGATACATACTTATGAAATGAGTTCGATAAAATCAGACCCATTTCTCTGTGTAACCCGAACCAACCTAACCCAACCTCAAGTGGGTTAGGTATTAGGTTCATTAGTAAAATATCATTTTTTTTTAGAAAAAAGCAAAAAAAGAGTAAACAAGACTATAACGGTAGAAATAAGAAAAACAAACAAACATCAAAATTAATGCCCTAACATCAACGTAATATGAGCTCATAACTCAAACTAATTAAATCTCATTATTTTTTTTCATTCAATTCCCATTAACCATCTAAGTAACGAATTAAGATACACATATAATCAATATTTTGGATTGTAGTCGTGGTATCAGTCTTTTTATGGATTCAAAGTATTAGTCGTTAGAACCATTTGACGATTCAAATTCGTTAAAGACTTCAATATTACATTCTTTTCTATATACAATTGCTTGCTATGCCTTAGAGTAATCCTAAACTTTGGCTTGACATATGTAAGCTCACATTTTATGGGTTGCGTTCGGTGGATTCTCATTTTTTAGACCCAATATCCAACTCATACAGTATGAGTTTGTCTATTTTGCTATCTAAACCTACCCAACAAAACCTATAGGACGAATAGAATTAAATTTTAGATAATCTCTAATAGGTTTTCTGCTTCAAAAAAAATAGGGGTGGGCATGGGTGAAACTATTTTGCAGAACTTATTTTGCCCAATTCCCAACTTTGTGTAAGTTTTGAAATTGAGTCAGTGATTTGGTAAGTTGTTAACAAGGCGGGCCCAAAGCCCAAACCGAAACTCTAAAGTAAGGATTTTAGCCCCTAAGTACTTCACGACTTATATGCCTAAAAAGTAAATTAGTGTTTGCGAGAAATTCTGTATTGGATTTTGCTTTTCCCTGACACAACACAAGAGATTCCATGCAACAACAAAGTAGAAGAGTAGAAGGTGTTTGCAGATGATTGTCATTGGTTCACGATCCCCCAAAGAGATAGCAAATTGTGATCCACAAGCTACATATATATAGTAGTTAATGCTTACAGTACACAAACAAGAACTGAAATGCACAGAATTAATTAGAAGAATGACACTTATATCTTCTAAAACATCCCTATGACAGATAGACTCTTTGAGTATTCTAATTCTCTTTTCCACAAATTAACACTAGACAATTACCAAATGTAGCTTACAAGTTATAACAACCATGGTGACACTCCGAATATATAGATATAGTATGTTGGTATAGTCAGCAGGAGAATTAATTAAAAGCATCCCAAACCAAAATATATAGAGTACTACAGGCAACCTAGATTTACATAGAGAATCATATATAGCTAGCTAAGCTAGGCACATGAGTTTCCAGAACACATTTCGTGTCTGTTTGGGTTGTCTTTGTTGGGTGGTAAAACAATTTTCAGTTCTTATATATACTACATACACTATATTTCAAAGGAAATATTTTAGAAATGAGTTTTAAAACTAGCAAGTTATATATATATACCATCTCTTTAAGATTTGCTGTGTGCTCTTGCAAGAATTTTGTAGCCATCTGGTTATACTTGCTGTAGGTACGTAAAAATTCTCGTTCTAACTGGATCCTCATTTTTGGGGTTCTTGATTCCGAACTTGAGAGGGAGTATTAGGAAGTTGGTTTTAGAAATTAGTTGAAAATAGTAATAATTTTTCATATACGGTGGTTGTGTAATTAATTAGATTCTTACATTTACTTTCACTAAAAGGTTATAATATACAAACATATCTTCCTATTCTATTAAGTTTTTTCTTCACACCTGATCATAATCAATTCAAATATGGAGTTGTAACTAAGTTAAAAATATTAAAATAGATTTTTTTATTGAAAAAAATTAAAATTAAAAACAAAGTATATGAAATAAATTGAATGAGTATATATACATATATATAATAAATTAATAATTAATATTTAGTCAAGTTACTCGGGGCAAGGGCTGTATCGACAACCCCAAACATACCACTATTCCGTTCAATGAGAGTTTTCCCATCAAAATCGGGTTGGGTCGAGTTGCAGAAGGCGCTTAAAATCATATACTATCAAACTAATACAAGCAAATATGAAACACCTTGTGCCACCTTTGAATAAATTCTTTTAGCTTATCAAAAAAAATATAGGAAACACCTAGAGGTATGCCCGAGCTGCTGGATCATAAACAAAGATACACCCTCAAACTTAAACTTCCATTCTCTTCCTTATGGAATTGAGATGCTTACCTTTCTACCAACCTTGTTTAGTAGATTAGTCGATAGTGATTTAATCTTAGTCCATTCAAATCTTTTATAAATTTTAACTTTAAATTTTTCAATTATATATATGTATGTATGAATTTTTGCTTGTATTTCAGTTTCAAAATTTTTACTCATTTTCTTATGTAACTTTAAGTGTTTTCTAAAATACTTAAGGATGTTAAAACTGACTTATAAAAAAAAAGGATGTTAAAACTGTTTGGTATATATCCAAGTGTGTGATAGTCATACATTGTTAAAAATAAATAAAATAAAAGTATATAATTGGTTATATCCATTAACTTATCACAGTAAGATTTTAAGAATAAATGTGATCAAAATATCTTATTACCCACACTAAAAAACAAAAAAGAAAAAAAAATATAAAAACCAATAAGTAGTCTTAGAGCCCGTTGGTATATGACTCAACAATAATATTCAGACTCTCATAACAAGGTCTCACTCAAATGAGCCAAGACTCACACTTGAGAGAGATGTTGAGTATCTAAGTGTTAGATAGTCTGACATTAATGAACAAAATAAATAGTATATAAATCACTATATCTACTAACAAATCACTTAAGTTTATACTACCTCCGGACTCATATATAAACAACAAACAACTTTTTAGATTCATTGAAAAAGTGATGTATCTAGACTATATATAGTCCAGATACATCACTTTTTCAATTAATCTAAAATGTCGTTTGTTACTTATATATGAGTCCGGATGTATTAGTAAATATGGTCTAACTCTCCTATGACCCACCATAAAAATATGTAAACCCTAACAAAAACTACTAATTGTTTTCTTTATTTTCGCTTTTCCATACATGAACCGTATATGTTTTACAGCCTCTAAATTTTATTTCAATTCGCTTGTGTGATGCTAGTTATAAATGTTTTCGTGTCTTTCTTTTAAAAAAAATATCTACTCACAAGACCATTTTCTACTTGCAGGTATACATCTCGTCACAACAGTTTCCCATAGAAATGAAATATTTTTTAATTCTATTGAAAGCAAGATGATTCATGAAGTCATCACGAACTTTTAAAAAATCTTTAATTATACATAAAATGACATCTTAGAAACCGCATCTTACTCAAGAAGTATACATGGGTTTCACAAAACATATCTTCATGACTTAAACTAGGGTTTTTCCACTTTCACCCAAAAAAAATTTGGGAAATTAGGGTTCATCATGCTAAAACAAATAGGAACAGAAATGAAACATCAACAACATTCCTTATCAAAATTAACATATATATATATTTATATGCTTCATATATTTACCTGAATCCTTACTTGAACAATCTACCAACTACTGAAAAGCTCTTAAGAAATGATTAAAGACATTAGAGAAAGAAAATAATGACAAAAATATTAGCTAGGTTATTATTATTACCAAAATGATGAAAAAGGTTAGGACATAAGATTTGTATCTATCATATGATGATGAGATCAGATCAGATCAGACTGGTTGCCATGCTGACACAGTGAGCAGAAACCTGTTTTGCCAACCTAAAGAGATAGCCCTTCCTTCATCTCTTTCTGAAACCCTGAAACCACCACCTCCTTCTTCTTCAAACTGAAGTGGACAATAATGTGTTCTCATCTTAAGAAGAAGTTTAGCTTGGATCACAGATTTTGAGCTTATTTTAGTAGCAACAAAAGCATGATTCTCCATTCTAGCTTTCCATGTTTCCATCCTTTCATATTTTGGACAATCCACACCATCAACATCATAGTTAAGCATGCTTTTGATTTCCTTACCTAAAAGTTTCTTCTCAATTCTCAACCTTTCAGTGCTTTCAAGTGGAAGACAATCATCAAGTGAATCAAACATAGCTGCAAAATAGTGTAAAGAGTCTGTGAATCTTGATAAGAAGGTTCTAGGACTCCTACTACCTTCTTGTTCCACTAATACTACAATGGAAGGGTTAAGAGAATGAACAAATCCCAATGTGTCAGAGATTTTCATAAAACAACTTAAAGTGTTTAAATAAGAAACTAAGTTAACTGCCACAGTTTCATTTTTCTTCTTCCTTAGGTTAATCACTCTTGAACCTCTTAACAAACCTTGAAACTCAAACACAAGATTTCCAAAACCCTTTGAGAAACTAACCAATCTTGACTCAGTTTCTTGAAGCTCCTTTAGATTCTTTCCAAATCCAGTTATTCTGAGTGATATTCTGTTACCACTAGTTGCTTTTTCAGAAAGAGATTGAATAAGAGAAGGCCATTGAAAACCATAGGAAACATCAAAGTCAATGACATGTATAGCTTTGTTGTTTCTCTCTTCTTCCATCTCAAAGGCTTCTAAGATAGCTTGGTTAGCAGTGAAATGAGCAAATTGATAGTAAGGTGAGACTCTATAAAGATCAGTGAAAGCAAGAAACTCTTCATCAATTGTTGGTTCTTCCATAACCATATCATAAAAAGGAGATTTTCTAGTTAAAAGCCTAGCAGTAAGACCATCAGCAAAATAAGCAACTACACGTTGAACTGAATCACCTGTTAAGGAAACAGTTGTGTAAAGATCAGTGAGATTATCAAGAGATGAATCTAAGTTGTTGTCATCAACTGAAGTTGCTGTTGTGAGTAGTAAATGGATTAAGGGTAAGCCATTTCCATCTTCAACAATTCCTTTCATTCTCATGTGATGATCTTGTCTTAGCATATGTTCCCTCATTTGGAGTAGCCTAAAGATCTTCCCTTCATAGCCTTCATAGTTGTTCCTATTATTCATAATAGAAACATTATTATTTTCTTGTTCCCTTGTTATAATCTTTCCCTTCTTTTTCCTTTCTCTATTAACTGAAGAAAGGCTTAGATTCAGAAGCTCATCTTCTTCTGAATCTTCCATATCTGAAAAAGAGATAAAGTTTTTGAGTGTGTGTATGTGAGAGAGAGATAAAGAGAGAGAAAGGGAGAGTAAATCTATCTATGATCTTCTATATGATCTATGACATAAAATAAAAGGCTGTTATGGTTGTGGACTTTTATGGGGGAGAAGTCACAAAAATTCCATTGTGTCATGACATGGCTATATATAGGAGGAAGAGAGATTTGGTGAGGTATAATAATTTATTTATTTTATTTGTAATAAGACGGAGAGATTAAGAAGGGTATCTTTTTATTCTTTACAAATCAGTGTCTTGGGTCAGGAAAACACATTGATTTTTTCATTATTAAAATATTGGACTGCTTTTATTTTTTATTATTATGGGTTTTTACTCCTTTGGTAGTTGAGAAGGCTTGGAAGATGCCATATGAATTGGACAAGAGACAGCGGTGTCAATGGGGGGAATCAAACGTACCGTCCTTCAACAAATTGTCTTTTTTCTTCTTCTAATTAATTTCCTTTACAACTTTTCTTCATCATCCTATTCCTTTTCTTCTCTTTACATATTCCTTGCTTTTCATCAATTAATTACCTAGCTAGATATATAGATAAGTTCCATTCCATGTGTGAACTTTAGTATATGCTATATGCTATATATGACTATATATATTAATAATATATACTATGAATCATATATATTGGAAATGGAATACACTAGTCAACGACATGCATCTAAAGAAGTGGTTGATCAGTTAGTGACATTTGAGATTGTAATTATTTATATATTGTCTTTGATGGAAACAAAGAAATTTGGATCCCTTATTCTTGTCAAGATATATGCGCATGAGTTCTAATTGGCAGAATTTAGAGAGATTTACAAGGATTTTGGATTTCTTATCATATATTCCTTAAGTACATAGGGATCCTCTGCAAGGGAAACTTTTTGACACTTTCTCGTCATAATATGCCAAGACAAATGGATGCTAACAAAAAGTGACATAACTTTACCAGTGTGTTTGTGTGTGTGTGATAAAAGACTGTGATTTTTATTTTTTATTTTTGTGCTATATCTAAGAAATATAAATGCTTATTTTCAACTTCATTTTTCTCATTTTGGTAGTAAAACGTGGACTGTGACTGTTTTGGAGAAAAGGGTTTACTTCAAACCATAAAAGCATCTGTCATTGTGAATATTAGGAACTTCTATCACAGTAGGCAACATTTATTTCACCTTTCTGCCCTATCTCTCTATATTTTGCAGCATACAGTGAATCCATTGACAACTCTAGGATGTCTTTTTTTTTTGATAAGTACAACTCTAGGATGTCTCATGTTCATAATTGCACCCTTTTCATCCAATATCAAGATTCTTACATAATACAGTAAACACATGATGCCTAATAATTAAATAAAATTTGAGTTCAACTATAAGATGTTATTATGTATTGTCTTCCTTTGCAGGAAGTAAGTGGGGGACATAGGTCATGCAAAGGATGTCCAAACTCAATTCCAAAAACTAGCTCATATAATAAGGATTATTTCCCTCACTTCAGATCATATATCATTATCCATTCTAAGACTTAATCACCGGAGCATAAGGACTAAACATATATCAAAGCTATATAATAAAGAGAAATGGAGTTTCAAGAATTGAAAATGAGGTCTCCTATGTGAAATCATTTTGTATAGACCACTTCGGTCAATTTTAAATCCAAATGTTAGTTTGTATTCTTAGAATGTGATTTGGCTTAACTGAACTCTACAAAATCGGTTTGTAAGAGGTGAGAGTTGTCTCTTCATTATATACCCTCTTGAGACCTTGTCACTAGTCGATGTGGGACTTGGATTTTTCCCAATGTCAAGCACTATTGGGCTTGGAGCGTGAAAAATGGTAGGTGACGTGACGGATCTAAGACAGACTCTGATACCATCTTAGAATGTGGATGGGTCTAACTCAACTCCGCAAAACCGACTTGTAAGGTGAGGGTTGCCTCTTCATTATATATACCCTCTTGAAACCTTATCACTAGTCGATATGAGACTTGAGATTTTTCCCAATATCTATTAGGGTCGAGCCAATATCCAAGCTACTAAACAAGAGTTTAGGCCTTAGGGTCTCATAATTTGTCAATATATTTGTTAATTAAAAGGCCTCAAACTTTTAGATTTTTACTTGATATTAATATCAATTTTTTTATATTTAAGATAAGCTTGATAAACTCAATGTTCATTATCTTGGGTTCAATTCCTATTTCAGATAGTTTTGTTGTAAAATTTGAGATTTTTTTGTGTGAGAGTAAATAACTAAATTTGTAGGTCATTTTAAAATTTTTTTTTAGGTGAGCGTTGGATCGACCCTGATTTGTAGGACGAGGATGTCCCTCAACCTTAATCTTACTTATTAATGTGATAAGAGAGTAATTACTAATTTATTTGTCAAATATATTAAAATCAAGGAATTTAACTAGATATATTTAAAAGTCGTGATTAATTATTTGAGTCAAAAAAGGTTGTTATTAGTAGTAAATAATCGGATTAGATAGGTTTAACAATCAATTTATCGATGGTTCCGTGAAGAATCTAGGTGCAATAACTTTTTAGCCTATCAAATATCAATCATTTTCCTTACAACGAAAATCATTGTTAATTAATTTGGCGTATAAAAAAAGAGAGGAAGAGTTAATATTTCATTCATGGGTGTGTGGGAGTTGGTATTGGTGTTTGAAATAGTCATAGGTAGCAGCGCTGGATCCTCTTAAGGTCACATCAAAACATGGAAAGGTTCTTAATTCTTCATTGTCTTGTTAATGGAGGACACATAAGTTGCCATTAATATGCTCCAAATAAGGCATAATGAACATGCCCTTTGAGTCTGACATATGGCACTTTCTTGGATGCCCTAACTATGTATGATATACAAAGTAGAGCAGGTAACATTTATGAATAGAAACAAGCATCTAATATACCACTTTTAACTGTCTATATATTTTTAGTTTATGTCTCAAAATGAATTTGTTTTAACAAAATGAATTTGTCCCACATTAATTGTTGTTTTACATTTTCAAGAAAGCATCTAATATATTTTTTCACTATTGCTCTTACTAATCATTACAACTTTTTACATTTAATAAATTATTCACGTTTATCTATGTAGAGAGATAAATGGTTAAATGGTAATTTAGACAACACTTCTTTTTTTTTGACGCAGCACTTTTTTTTTTTTACGGAAACCAAACTACTTCATTTCGACAAAAATAATGTCACGAATACATGTTGGAATACATGGTAATTTAGACAACACTTTTTATAAAATCTAGATTACTAATCTTTTTTTTAATATGTGTGCAACAACCTTAAACTGCATATAAAATAAGACGAATGTAGTATTATATATGAAAATTGTGTTGTACCAAAAAAAACTCTGTTAATTATTTTTTTCACAATATTCGTAAATATTTTGTTGGAAGTCTATGATATGGTCTAGAAAAACGTTTATAACTGGGATACATTCGTCACTTTATAGGCCGATTTTATAGGGTTGTGTTAAACTTAACCCGCCTATGTCCAAGATCTGTTAGGCCATCGGTATGGGCCACTTAGGTCACAATCCAATTGTCTAGTCTTGGCCGTGAGAGAGTATGTTAAGAGCCTCACATTAGCAATGATGTAGTCTGAAAATAGTTTATAAGTTGGAGACATCTCTCGATCTACGATCAATTTAAATTGTAAGATATATATATTGATAACATTATTAATTAGTCCTTAATTTCAAGCAATTCATTATATTAAGGGTATTTCAATGAATAAAGATTAGTTTATCAAAAAAATAATTATTACTCCCTCCGACTCAATTTAAGTGTCCTCTTTGCCAATTTAAGTGTCCTCTTTGCTACTTTTTCTTGTCTCAAATTATTTGTCACTTTAGAATCCCAATGCAACATTTATTACTTTTTTCCAACAATACTCTTACTTTTATTTGTATTTCCAACTTTTTCATTCCTTTCTCCTCATAATAACATAGGGGTACTTTAGTCCTTCAATGCTTTTTAAACATAAAAAATAGCATCTCCAATCATTTTTTAATATCCGCGTATAACCTTAAATGACAGTTAAATTGAGACGGAGGGAGTAGTAATCAATTTCCTATAAGACTTGAATGGCAGTTATAATATTAATAATATGAGATGGAGGAGATAAAAAAATAGAGAATGAAAATAATAATAATAAAAATATAGGAGTAGTATGAAAGGAAGAGCAAAACCCAAATGCAAGAAACCTCATTTGTCTCAACTTGATGAATGGAAAGGTAAAACAAGGAAGGAAAGAAAGGAAAAGTAGCAAGGTAGAAAAACATGGCTTGCTGTCAGATAAACCCACGTGAGCCCTCTCTCTCTGCTATATATACCCCATCCCTGGCTCAAAGATTAAAAAATAAACTCATTTTCTTTTTCTTTTGCGTGAGAAAATAAATAAGAAAAGAAACAAAGAGAAAGCAAAGGGGTACGTGCGTGTGTATAATAACATGAAGTGGACTAAAGAGAAGAGATGGGTGTATGTTAGAAAGAAAGGTGTCGAGCAAGGACATGTACTTGAATTTCAATATGCATTCTCAATCTCTCATTCAGGTTAGTAGAAAATTTGGAGTGTGTCAGACAACCCCACGTGAGGGTTTTACATCTATCTCATTTTTCAAGAGACAAACACATTTTTTAACATTATATATTTTCTCTATTTATTTTATATATCTGTTGTGTCTTATTTTTTTAGAATAAAAGTGAATAATTCGAAAATGTAATATTCACTTTGCGTGAGCATAGACTCATTGCGTGTTAAGATGAAAAAGAAGAAAAGGGAAAGTAAGGAAGTAGTGGTGAGGGTTGAAGGTCGGTTCTGCATATCAATCGTGTCAGTCATCAGAAAGAAATATTGATGGATGGGGAAACAAAGAAAGAAAGAGCAGTGCAGTAGAGTAAGTAAGTCATCACTCCAGTGTTATCAAAACCAAACCGCCCAGTCCGGTCGAACCGGCCCGACCGGGAACCGGTGCCCTTCCCGGTCCGGATTGCTTGCATAAACGGCTCAATTGCTTTTAATTTAATTTTTCACGTTTTTTGTTACAAAAAGGCTTGCTGCGGGAAGCGAACCCTGCAACAAAAGATGGTGCCGCACCTTTTAACCACTGCGGCAGCTTCATATGTTAATAAGTTTACATACATGATATATATTATATATCTTACGTAAAGTATATGTAATTAGGTAGTCATTATGATTTTGGATATCTTGAGACCATTATTATTTCATGGTTGTTTATTTAATTAGGTACTTACGATGTAGTTATGGACTTATGGTCCTTATGGATTTGAACTTGTATTGTAAATTTGAAGAATTATGTTAATTTTGTGTTGAGAATTTGTTTTATAGATTACTAAGATATATTACAATTTTTTGATGGGTTTGTTATGTACAAATTTATTAATATCAGGTCTATTTTTAGTGTGTCCGGCTCATGCGGTCCGATCAAAGACCTATCGGTCCGACCAAAGACCCAGTGACCCAGTGCCTTGACCGGCTCGATGACCAGTCCGGTTTTGATAACATTGCATCACTCATCAACCACTGTCTTATACTACACCACCACTCTTTTCCATTTTTAACCTCCCCCTCCATATATATATATATATATATATATATATATATATATATATATATAGTTTAGTTGTCCTAAGTAGAATCATGATGATAGTTTGGAGATATGAATTGTTTATGCATCAATAGATTCACAGCACGTGTTGTCTTGATGATCATAGTATTTATTTAATTATGTGCTTAATTAATGTTATTATTTTATTTTTGTTTTGTTATATAGTACAATATTTCATATAGATAGATATACTAGTAATTGACTAAAAAATAAGATGGTGTAATGAAAATTGTAAACAGGAATGGGGTGTGGCCCTCACATTCATATGACATGATCCGGGAAATCATGCAGTGTAGTTTATTGAGTAATGAGAATAATTTTAATTTATTAGAAACACCAGCATCCAGATGTTAGTTGTCTGGATCCTAAGATGCAAACTATTTGCTTCTACAGCTGTTGTCTTCTTTCAAAATGATATAGTTAGTGGATGTAATTATGAACAGTAGTAGTATTGTAACAAGTTAGGGGATCTTCCGGATATTACGATTCTTGCACTCCAACTCTATCTTGGCATCTTTGACACTCTCTCTATATAGCAATCATGACTTTGTATGTATTATCATTATCATTAGAGAGGGATGGGAGAGATGCTATGCTATGTGAGTGAGTGGAGGATAATTTAGTTACTCTCATTATCTTGGACATCGCAATATATAGCAATATTTGATCATCTTATTACAACTTTTCAACGGGTGCTTTCTTTTTGCTGCTTTTGTGTATCTTTCATATACATTATTTACTATTTTAATATATATTTTTTTGATATAATATATTTTAATCTACTTGAAATTATATTGTAAATTTGACGAGTCTGATATTTTTATTTCAACGTTGAATTTATGAGTATTTTCCAAATTAAGGCAATCGCGCTGACTTGAGTCCTACTGTGGGACCACGTGCTGGGAGAGATGGCGTAGAAAAAAAAAATGATAGTGTTAAACTTCCAGATTACCAAAAGAAGTTGGATGCCTTGATATCCACCGATGTCACATATAGACCGTGAGAGGACCACATGGATGTGCAACCACTTTAGTCTATTTTTCTATACAGAAGGTTTATTCACAGGTGCAACATCGATGTACCTTACATGTCAGATAAGTGCCTTTGGTAGTTTGGATACGTCCAAGACATCCCACGTCAGTCGCTTGATGGTCTTTCACACGATAGAGACATCGACATGAGGTGATCATACTTCGCTCAAACTACTGAAGGTGTTGTTGGTAGGGCTACTTAGACAACGGTCTCAGCCTCTCAAGTGAGTGCCATGGGAGTTACCTCTGTTAGATTAATTTTTTAGTTAATCAATTGTGGATTGACATATTCAATTATTTAAGAATTATTGTTAATATATAATTTTAGTCAATTATTATTAAGCACTAAATATTTGATGAATATTTGTTGGGCTTTAGTTCTGAATGAACTGTGATGAGTTGGATCATTCAGTTAAGCTCAATGAGAGGTCCATGCCCACACACAACCTCTTAGTTATTTAATCGTTATCCCATTAGAAGATTAACCCAAATCGTGAAACCTAGACGACAATGAAGGTAGTTCGCTCTCACACTCTCTTTCAATCAATCTTTCTTCAACGTTTAACGCCTCAGGTACACAAATCTTGATCTATAAAATTATTCTATATTTGAAATTATATGTTATGATTTATATCTACCATTGACATAATTATATTTAAATCCTTCAACCTCCTACCCTTGGTGTATTTTTTAAATTGTTGACTTGAACTCTATTTATTGTATAGTGAACGGTACTTATATTTATGGTTGTTTTTTTATAGTACGGTTGAACTAGCAGAAAACATCTATTTATTCGAAGCTGAATTTTTATTGATACAAATGTGGTAGATAGGAACGACAACACAGACAAACATAACAAAAACAAATGAAGAAATGTCAAACAATCTAGTGGAGACATATTTGTCTACTGTGAGGGTGCTTATGATAAAAGGAAAAATAATCTCGTGAGACTCCGGATGGTCTCAACGTACAACTCCAAAGGACCAAAATTTTTATATGCATCATGGATGTCCAGCATTTCTCATACTCCATCATCGTTCCCAACATTCATCTCTGCCCAGTGAATTTGACCATCATCTCCACGATTGGGTTTGTGATGAATATTACTACTAATGTTCAGTGGAATGCGCTTGTTGAACCTTTCCTTCTACTTTATCCTTTAACGGCCAGAACACGGTGTCCTTCTTGATCCTACAGAATATAAAATTTAGACATTGAAACCAAACAACATTTTCATTTCTGGCGATTAGTCCACAATGATGAAGGACAGTGAGTGTGTTGTCTATTGAGAACTAGGTTGAAAGGGTGTTCATTTGGGAGGGCAGTGGAATCGAAATAAGAAGTGTTTACTAAAGTAGAGGTAAATGTTGGTATGAAAGAAATGAGGGTAAGTGCGGGTATTTATTGCAACTTTTTTTGATTGGGTGCCATTGATCAATATTGTGCATAAGAAACACCGTTGAAATTCTATCAATTGAGGCACACTTATCGATGCATAAATGCAAGTACTATGACTGAAAGTAGCCTGTTGATCAAAAAATGTTGGTAAGATCAAGGCCGTCAAAAGTGTCGGTGGGATCTTGACCGTTGATCAAAAATTAGTATTATTACATTAAAATTATAGTTTAATAATTAATTCAAATAATTAATAAAATATGGATCGATGTTTGAAGACATGAATCCAGAATGTATATTTTTAATTCCAGATTTATGTTTAAAACGTAGATCTGAAATATAGTTTACATTACGAACTTATGGCTTGAAACAAATCTTGAATTAAAAAAAAATACATTCCGAATGTGTTTTAAAACATAAATCGAGAATTATTTTGAAAACACCATTCCGATTTAAGTTTTAAGTGGTAAATTCAGAAAAAATGATATTCTAAATTAAAATTTGTTTATTTTAATAAACGTAAAATTGGAATAACACACAAAGCTTTTCTTTTAAACATGAAGAATTAGTTCCAAGATTTGAATGGAGTGTCCTGTACCCAAGATGCTTGTGTAAAATTCTATTTGAGAGTTTTGCTTTTGGGTATTTACATGGGTTGAAGCCCGTAGCGGTTAAATATCAGCTTGCTAGCTGTGTGCACGCTACGTTTTGATGAATAATCAAACAATACGCAGAAAAGCTTAATATACCAATACCAAAAAAACTTAATAGAATAGAATAATCAACTATATATAGGTGCTTTCTGTTGTTGAAAGACATGATGGAAGCTGACTAAATCAGTGGTTTAAGGAAAATAACAAATCAGTAAAAATTACAATTAATTTCACCATTAGCTTATAAATGGAGATTTATCCAGATAGCAAGGCAAATAAATAATATGACTAATATTTATCATTATTATTATTATTAATGTTACACATCTACAGAGACAAATACAACAATAATATATTGAGATCATGAAATTATCTTCGGTCAAAACCACCCGGTAAGATATTCCTTAGCTTTTTCCCAAACACAAGATATAGGGCTGAACCAACCAGTGGCCAACTTGAGTTGATAGCAATATAAACCAGTAACCAGATGGACCATCGATTTTGTCGAGATAACTGGCCTAGGTATTTTTTGAAATGTGTTGTTACATCAAGGGGTGGTATTGCATTCTGGGGAGTTGTTTTTTGTGCAGCGTAAGAGGAATCACCAGTGCCTGTATTAGTCACAAGCTCCTCTTCTTTGTTTTCTTCTGGAACCCTGTCATGATCATCATGATGCATATCCTGGGTTACATGTATTTCTTCTGCATTTTCTTTCATTGGTTCATTGTTCAATGCAGCCACCATTCCATCTTCGGTAAGATTGACGTAAGGGCCCTGATCAATAGACGATTCCGATATTTTGTTTGCTGTAGAGATCTGCATCATCGTTAAGATAGAAAACAGCAGTTTCAGCACTCAGTACTCAGATAAGAATAAGACAGCCTACCGTAATCTTGAATGGCATCTTTTAATAAATATTAGTTGATAAGAAAAATAAGAAAATGCAGTAGCATATCTAGTAGTACCTTCTTCTGAACATGCATATGATGGCTAGAGTGTAATACATCAAGGAATTCATTAGCAGCTCTTACCCACCTGCAAGAGCGAAGAAACTTGATCCTCAAATTTTAAATATATTTATGACTGTTAAGGTAAGATTCAGGTGTACAGAATGTGTCAAGTACCATAGGCTAGATGCAGTTATCCCTTCAAAGAAGGCCAGATGTCCTCCATGCTTTACAGTGGCCAACACAACATTTTTATTAGCCCTGTGAAAACAGCAGTGCATCAAAAGCAGTTGAAGTAATGCAAAAGATGGCATAGTTATCAGAACTCAGGAAAACAATAAAGCAACATACCTGCATTCATCCCAGGGAATGGCTTCCCTTGTACAAACTGGATCATCCAAAGCACTAATACAGAGAAGTGGAATTGATACAGATTGCACATAAATTGAACTGCTGCAGCGTCTATAGTATGTATCAACTGTCTAAAGAAACAAGATAACTTCTTATAACGGACTCGAGGAACTACAACAACATAAGGCATGGAAATAGAAGATTATAAATCTTCTGTGCTACTTAAGTACCTCATACTTCCCAACAATGCGAGTGGCATGATTATCGAAATCTCGAATAGTATGTGACTGCAAAGCAATTAAACATAACAATGCGCTCAGAATCAAGTAAAATTTTAAAACTTGAGTAATCAATAAAATGGGGCACCCAGCATTTAAGAATGGGGTATATAGTTTTGGCTATTCACGAAAAAAAAATGCATTATTCAACCACTTGATCAATGTCCTTGACCAGTAAATATAAGCATGACCATTTTAAAATAACAGAATCAAGAGGAATAGGGAATGAATACCAATGACCTTTGTAGTCCTATGTCAATAACTTCACACCCTTCACATGCATCTTCTTCATTTACAAATGTTGATATAATTTTTTAGTATTGCTGAACTAATATCACTTGAATATGGAAACAGAATTATGGTTTGCTTTGGAGATATTTATCAGTCCCCAACTTTAAGAGATTTAGGTATTTGCGCTGTAATTGAATTATGATAGCTTATGTTCGTAGATTTGAGAGCTGAGAGGGTTTCCTTCAAGCATTAATACAGATTAGTAACTTGCCTTGAAAATGTGAACAGAATTATGGTTTGCTTTGGAGATATTTATCAGTCCCTAACTTTAAGAGATTTAGGTATGGTTTAAATATCTGTTACCCCCTGCAAATGTAGCCATTATCCATTTACCCCCGCAAAAAAAAACACCCTGCAAAATATAAAATTATCCAGTTACCCCACTCTTTTAGGGGGGTAAATGGATAATGGCAACATTTTTGCAGGGGGGTAATTGAACAATGTTATATTTTGCAAGGTGTTTTTTAAAAGTTTTTTTTTTGCAGGGGGGTAATGGATAATGGCAACATTTGCAGGGGGTAACATATATTTAAGCCTTTAGGTATTTGTGTTGTAATTGAAATATGATAGCTTGTGTTCATAGATTTGAGGGCTGAGAGGGTTTCCTTCAAGCAATTCAATTTCAAGCACTAATACAGATTAGTAACTTGCCTTGAAGGCACAATAAAAACTTTAGCTTTATTTTTCTATTAGAGAAAAATTCAAACAAAAATGTGTATCAGATAGCAGAATGAAAACAGAATAAACAGATCACTGTCACATAAATGTAAAATAATCGTTAGATTTTATTATCATACCAACAGTAGTTATAGATATGAAATTATAGAGAGTTAGGCTACCTTTTCTATCCCTTCCCAATTAGCGAGGCGAGAAAAGTGAGGCTGGTGTCTGTAATGAATATTGGCAAATATGTCAAATCGAGTCTAATTATGAACCACGGAAACTTTGGTTTGCCTGTCTGTCTAGAAATGAAGAATTTAATAGATGAAAAATCAAGAGCTTATTGGAAAGATATTTAAACTCAACTGGAAAGGTACAGACATACAATTTTGCATAACCTTGAAGCCCAAATGCTAGTGCTTTATCATAAAACTTCTGTACTAGCCTACGGGTTATAAATCTGTCCCCTATCTGCAAATGTTATGCAGGTTACATAATATTCGGTTAAGGTACAATAACAGGCAGCCAAAAAACATTTCAAACCGTCAGTAATGTTGAATAAGTAGTGTGATTCAATTATGTTATGCTAGCATATCAAATAGATTGTATAGAACAATTTTGAACCAGAAACACATGTATCTTGTATGGTAAAGGCCTGTACACGTATCCCAGATTCCCAAACTCAATCTAATTCTATCATGTTCACACAATTCAAGCCAACGTGTCTTCAACTTATTCAATAAAGCCTACATTTCCTCCCAAACCCACTCTCCCTACTCATGAAATATTTTGCAATTTACACACTCCGTTCCTAAAGTTAAAAATCTTAGACCAATAGAGAAATGCATGACTTGTGCATGAAGCATAACTTAAATTAATGAATACAAGAAAACCAATAAACTAATCTAGGGGAACGATGGAAGGACATCACTATTATACAAGTCATTCAATTACAAGATTTATGGTTATTTTAGAAATTACATAGCAATTAAGTCACATTATCAACTTAGTTAAAAAATGTCAGATTGAGGACTATATTACTCAGATTTAGGAGACGTTTGGAAGAGTTTATTTGGACTTACCTCATAAGTTTTTATGTTAGTGTTCGGATACAATTATTTGGCCATGTTCATAGGTTGTTTTTCGTTTATTTTAACAAACTCTCCAAGATAGTTTATGAATATGCGCTTAATTAAACTACCTAAAACGGCTTATTGTTTATATTTAAAAAAACGGCTTATTAAATAAACACTTTTTAAGTTGTTCAATCAAATGCATCGTAGACTCCTTGTGTTAAATTATATAATTGTTCCGAAGTATGGTTATAACTTATAAGTATTACAATACATGCGAGTTGTATCTCGATTCAGAACAAAACTGAACCAATCGATGCGAATCTGAGAGTATCCATTTTGGACATGAGCCTCGATTCAATATGATGAATCACAATACATTATGATGAATCACAACTGGCCCCTGAACTTTGTAGCGACTCACTTTTTTTTATCAACTTTGAGAAGTCGGCAAACTTTTTATCATTTTGATTTATGACTTGAATCTTAAATTATTTTAAGATTCATATATGATATATCAGCTTATGTTGTTGCATATATCACTTGTTTTCAGTTTTTACTTAAGACGATTTGAATCTCGATTTTAGGTTCTGAAGATTGAATGATTTTTCAGTTCATCCTCCACAAACAAAAAAAACTGGGTCCAAATTCAGATGAAAGATATATAGTGGCGATTTTCCATAACATAATATACGCACATTAAACAATGCCATTTGAAATGCAAAAACTAAACTTTCAAATTAAAACACTAACCAAAAGGTCCCAAGGACTACAAATGGCCACAGCTCCAGCAATAGGAGTATTCTCACCATCCTCACCAAGCAATTTTGTCTGCAAACAATCTTTCAAATCAGACGGTGCAGTGCCAAGAAACAAGCTCTTTGCACATGTGAGAACAAGTTAACATTTGTGCAATTCCTGGTTTTGCTGTAGTTTGCAAAGCAGATAGAGTATGTACCAAATGTGACATAAGTGAACAAAAATAAGTATTAACCTTAGATTTAGAATTCACCATAAACACCCAGTTAGGAACCAGCAAGATGTCTTCCCTATATTCCATGTTTCTAGTTATCTTATCCAGTTTTTCTTCATGGGGAACAGGGCAGGGGTGTTTATGGTGTAAAGAATATCTGAGCAATAAATGTTTAAATGATTGTGTGTTCCGTCTTAAAATCAGTTATGTTTGGGTTCCGTAGATAGTCATTACAAAGCATAATCATAATCGTTAAGCAGAGCAAATGGACTAAAGCGACAAGTCCAAGTTCACATGAACTGCAAAAGCTTGAATATCCAGTCTCAAACCAAAATTAATACCAATAAATACAAGCAAGAGGAAACCTTAAAAACTTGTGCCTAACCAACAAGTAAAAGGGATTGGAAAAAGATACAACCATGCGAGAGCAATTTGGAGAAGAAATAGTGAGCAATTTTGAAAAGAAATAAAGATCAATGCAGTGAAGGAAGAAATTTTGATCAAGCTCCCGCCAGGAGAGTGTATTTCAGAAGAAATAAAAGTCAATGTGGGAAGCCGGCCGGATCCTTGATAAAATTGGTAGCACTTGAAGATGTATGTGGTTATATGGAAAATTATAGGTTTAGACCATTTGAATTAAGCAAATAAACTAATTAGTAGATTGAGTAAAATGTTACGATATTTGATGCAAGCATTGCGTAAGATTCGAGCTATGAATTTACCAGAATATTAGCTCCAATACTAGTTCCAACTACAAACAAAGGCACCCTGGGATTCTCTTTGTGAAGATAATTGACCACTGTGCGGGTATCCACGGTCCACCCAGCATTGTAGAAGCAATCAGACTGAAATAATTGTAATAGTAAAATTTATATTACTGTAAGAAAAAAAAAATCAAAACCGTTACACCACACAATGTTCACAGTATTGAGATGCACATCAATCATAATGTCCTAAAAAAAAGAAACGGAAAAAAATTTCAAGGACACTTTTAAGCTTCTTCCATTTCCTTGTTTTAAAGTGTTTCCTTAATTTCGTTTTTCTTCTCAGCTAAAGGCTATTTCAACATATTTTTCTTGACAAGCCAATAGATTTGTAAGCCTCACCTACCTGATGAGTTTACTAAGCCAACTTATGGGGAAAAAAAAACCTAAAATGTTAATATTATAAATTGATAGGTGGGAAAAGGATACCAAGCTTAAAATCTTATAGGCATATAAAACCAATCCCATAATAACTTATTTCAGCTTGACTAGATGATTATAAGTCTTGAAAACGTGTCAAACATGTTAATCTATATAATTTCAGCTTGCAGATAAACTAACCGTGATTGAAACACCCCCAAGTCCACGGTGATTACCGATTACAACTTTCCATCCACGCTTTGCTGTATGATATGCAAGATGTTTGAGATACTATCAAGGGGAGGCGAAGAAAAAGAAACAATAAACTGTAAGATACCACCATAATATAAAGGAATATCCTAATCAGTAAAAAGAAGGGAATACTTAAAAAATAATAAACATTTTACAAGGGTACAAGGGAACATCTAGCGTATATGCTACCTAAAAATGAATGAACAAATGCAACGACAGTGCTGAATAGACTTTCTCTGTTTTGACAGCTAGTATTGTTGAGGGATCCAATATCAACCTGATATTGTTCTTGGCTTTCCTCTAAGTACTGTTATTGAAAACCTGATATGGTTCTTGTTTGTGCTCTTGGGAAATTAGTTTACCATTAAAGTCATCCGTTTGAGATTTATAATTCCCAGCCATAAGTCATAAGTCGTAACATTAGCACGTGTAAACTTTTTGTTAGGCCAGGGCTTTGAGGAGAACTTCAATGTATGGCAAGTAATAATTGATGTGCATTTTCTCAATATGTAAATTATCTAACACACTTGCATACAACTCACTCGCTAACTCACTCACAATATATAAGGACAACTTGGCCTATAAAACACCTGTTATGGTGGGGTTCCTTGCAGGGAAGAGTTGGACTCATTGCAGACAAATTGTAAGCAGCTTTACTTTGTGTTTGCGAGAGTTGTTTTCTCGATTCGAACCTATTGACCTCTTAATCACACGGCTTATGGAGTATTTTCTATATCAAACTATAGCCCAAATGGATAAGCCCCATCAACTAAGACAATCATAACAGTAACACAACACAAGCCTGAAGCCTTTAGCATAACACCCAGGTACCTGTCGACAAGGCTAGGGAGTTTCAACTTCAAACCAGTGCTATATAACAGAAGGATAACAGTGCACAATCAGAGATCACAAGCCTTGTGACCTTGCAGTGAAGTAACTTCCAACTTGAGTATAAATATATGGTTTTTACTTTTTCCCAATTAAGTTGACCAAAAAAAAAATAGTGAGACAAATAACACTAACATTTAAGCACACAGAGAAACAGAAGCATGATACTACGTAACTTACAGGAGATGCAGAATCACTAGTTAAACCAGGTATGATTAGAACAATCGGAGTAGTTTGGTCTTTAGAGTCAACATCACTCACATGGAAAGCACTGCCACAAACTATAAAACAGGTCAACGAAGCTTTCTAATTTAAAAAACAGAAATTGATAATTTCAATATTTATATGTGTAATGATTATACCATCGGAACTGGTTAACCAATCCAAAGCAATAGTTCCTCCATCAGGAGTCCTAAATAATTGTCTGAAATTGAATATATGAAAATTCGTTAGATCAAACCAATTTAATTGGAGAAAAAATTGATATTATATTATTATGTATGAATATGAGTGACCTACCGGTTGTATTTGACAGGTGGAGGATTCCCGAAGAAGTTCAAAAAAACAGTTTGAAGGTGAGGACTAGAGAGCCACGGCGTAACGGAATATCTGCCTTGAAGAATCCGGCATTTGGAAACGACGTCGTCGTAGATTTTGGAGCATGAATCGTGAGTGAAAACGACGGTGGAACCTGAGAATCCGGAGAAGAGATCTTGGAGGAAATGAATTTCGAGGAAATTGTAGAGAAACCAAATCAGAGAAAAAGTAGCGGCGAGCGCGTAATGTGAGATTGGAATCTGAGATAGTGCTTGGAGGAGGAGTGTGTAGGCATTGGAAGAAGACGGTGCATCGCAATTGCAATCCATGGAATATTATTGTAATGAATTGAATCTGGCAGAGTGAGAGTTTGTTGAATGTTATTTTGGAGGTGTGAATGTGAAAGAGAGAGTTGGTGTGGCGGAGCTTACGGTGGTGGCCCCGCGTGAGGAGTGGACTTGAGGAAGAAACAAAGCGTGTTATTAGGAACCTTTCTGGATCCTCCACGTGACCCAATCCTCTCTGCTCAACCTTTTTTTTCTTTTTTCATTCAATAAACTCTGCTCAACATTTTCAACCATGCATCTGCATCATCATCATCATCATCGTGGTCGTATGATTATTATACTTTTTTTTGACGGAATTATCGTATCAATGCAATCATCGTATGATTATGGTTTATATTTACTGGTGCGCAGGACCCGTGCGATGCATGGGTATACACTATCTTGTTAATAGTTTAATTAGTCATAAAATACTTTATGTACATAAGATATTTATAAACTTTTCATTTTTTATTGTAATTGTTATATTTGTAGGTTTTATTGAATAATTTAAATGGTTACCTGCACTATACACGGTGTATGGAACATATAAATTTATACTAATGTGTTATCTTTCGAAAATATTTATCTTTTAAAAATTATGAATAGTAATATGGCTTGAATTACTGTTAAATTCATATTCATTTTTTATTTTTTGTAAGCATGTAATTTTTATTAAATTGTTCATACAAAAGTATTTTAAATATTAATATCGTATTTAATAGTAAAACAACCAATGCATATGTTTTAATTCTATAGTTCAATGACTAATAGATTTATGTGTACATATTAACATATTTTATGTAAAACAGTAATTTTCATTCAAAAAATGAAAAATAGCAATATCTATCTGATATATATTTGACTTATATTTAGTGATGGAAAATATGAAATCTCTTTTTAATTGTCTAACTATATTTTAAGATGTAAAAAATAGTGACAAAGTTAATTTTCTCGTGACTAATTTTGGTTACCAAATTTGATTTTTTTTTACTAAAAAAAAACTAAATTGGATACTTAAGTAATATTTATAGCTTAAATATCAATTTAGTACTATTTAGGAATATGATTGTTAGTCAAAGGAAGATGTTCTATTTAGGAATACTTAAATTGATATTTATTTATAACTTAAGATCAATTTAGTACTAAATAGTACTTAAATAGAACATATTTTTAACTTCACATTCCCGTGTGATTCAATAATCAATATTTTACATCTAAACCTCGGATTGAATAACAATCATGTGCCTGTTCTTCCTTTGGAAGTTGCAAATGCTTGTTTCTCATTTCGATATGTTTGCCCGTCGTTGAACAAAGAGAAAAAAACTATTGTTGACTCTAAAACCCCAATCTGATGTTAGCTCAGAACAACACCAAAATAATAGTCAACATCAAGATAAACATTGAGAACACTATCAAGATATACCTCAAAGTAAATGCTATGTGGCTACTGGACAATGTCATGTCCTAACTTAGTCTTGCAATAGCTCACTCTAACTCCAAGAATAAGCTCTAGCTCTGAAATAATGTGGTAAACTGTTTTACTACATCTTTCTTTTATATATAGTGTAGAAACATGGGAGTAATTAATTTTAATTTATTTATTTAATATATAGTCTTGCAATAGCAATTACATGGGAGTAATAAGTTTTAATGTGGTAAACTGTTTAACTACATCTTTCTTTTATATATAGTCTACCAATAGCTCATTATAACTCCAAGAATAAACTCTAGCTCTGAAACTGATCTTGAAATCTAAAAGATCAGCTAAACCTATATGGAAGAATAGTAAGCATGTGTTACATAAATAATCCAAAGAAAGGAAATAAAAGAATCGTTAATCAAAATTTAGACACTAATTTTGTCTAGGAAAAATGAAATCCAAACGTTACAAAATCAGATTAAGATCTATTGAAAAAATAAAAAGAAAATCACATCATCGTATCAATTTCGTTGCTCTTCTCTAACCCAAAAAAAAATAGCCCAAAAGGGTAATCTAATCACTGCCCGGGAGTTCTTTCTATCGATGGGTCTAGTAATTGACATGGCTTTGGGGTGAAGATAACATAAATCTTGTTGGAGAATATTTGGATCCCAACAATTGCACCTAAAGTAGGATAATGAACTATTTTTCCATATCTTCCCCTTACTTGCTCACTTACTTCTCTCGAGGTCTTGTACTCTTCATTTCTATAGTACAATCGTAGTACTTATTAATTAATGCATAAGTGTGAAAAAACATCAAATTTAAAATCAGAATTATATTAGCACACTCTAAAGAGTAAAAGAATTATTCTATCAAGGAACAAATTATATGCAAAATTATGAATATAGGCATAGTACAAAAGTCGTATTTAATCCTATTATAGACACGAATCTCTAATTCATAACAAACATTAGGACTATTGGGCATTGCAGTTTGGCATGCTGCTAAAACTCAAAGATGGGTTACAAAAAGGGCTGGAACCATTTAATTCAACAAATAGGAATTACAAATCTATTGTCCATTGTGACAAATCATTCTATAAAGCGCTTTCTATTATAGAATTATGTGATGGATTCTAATTGTAAGCGTTTTATTATTTTTTTATCAGCACTTGTAACCAAAAAAAATTATTTGCATTTATTGTAGGTTAGAAGCTTGTGAAGGAAGGTAGCATTAGGTGAGAGGAGGGAACCGTATGTTACGCATTTTTTATTTTTTATTATAAGCATTAATAGCCCTTCAACTCCCAAAAAATAAAAATTAACAGCCCTTCAAAATTGCTCCCATTACTTTGAAATCTTTCCTTTTTAAAAAGTTGGCACATTTACAGGTTGAATTCAAATTAATTCCACGTCATTAGTTACATTACCATTTATATATTGCTTATGATGCAAAATTATTTTTATGTATTAATTGTTTGTTTTAAAAAATTTCTTTATTGAAATTACATGTCATTTAATTACGTGGCAAGTTGATAAGTCCACTTAGGATTAATGAAATTAGGTGGACCAATAGAAATCAATGATATATTTGTTTCATTTCCGAGTATATTCGTAAATGTATTATTAATAGATGTGATTTTTTTTGCTTGGTACTAAAAAAAGAGGCAGTTGTATGTTTAAGTGTATTATGTGATATATTGAATACTGTATCATTGCGCAGCATCAGATTACGGGTGTTTCTGATGAAGAGCTTTGGAAAACAGAGATAACAGACTCGAAAAGAAAACAGGGCCAACCATTGGTATAGTCTAACATCCCTTGACATGTTGTTGAGAAACATATCATCAGAAAATGTTTATTGAAAGTAAGTATTAGTGTAACTTAAATGTCGATGAAGTTGTCCTCAATCTTATAGTCCAATTTTTTCGTATTATATTCTGGTGCCGATTGGTGAGATCAAAATGTGGTAAAGCGTTTCTTTGCTACCAAACCATCAAACATTCAAGTTCTGCTGCCAATTGGTGAGATCAAAATTTGGTCTCTTATATGGACAACGTCATCAAAAAACTTGAAGAAAATATCAAATCAGGGATTCTTTGGAACTAGCTGGTATGAGTTTGTTTCTAAATTTGATCTTTGAGATGGGCAGACCATTCGATTCATCAAAAGGGAAGGTGAGGAGAACATCAGGGTACAAATCACAACCTAATGACAGTTAGATTTTTCTTTATGGGTTATTTGGAGTGCATGAAACTTATTTTGCCTTACATTTGTTGTTGAATTTAATTTAAAATGGAGTATGTTATTGGAGAATTATGATGTTGTGGGAACATGTGTTTTTTTTTTATAAGTTTATAGTGGTTGTTATTGAATTTTTTTGGGACACGTGTATTAGATTATATTGTACAATATTTTATCCTATATTTTCTTAACGCAGTCGTGATTACTATTGATTACTCATAGTAATAACAATAATGCTAATTAAATAAGGATTCACATTAGATATTAAAAAATTATTATATTTCTCATAGTGCTTCTTTTACTCACTCTATAAAAGATATCTCTATTAAAAACATGTAAATTTTTTAAAAAACTTGTTTATTAAATAGTTACTATGAATATTGATTTTTTAATACTTAATATAATATAATGCATGATTAGCAGAAAAAATATATATTGGACTATTTTCGAACAGGGGTATTTCCGGGTTTATATACATAAGTTGGGGTTATTTTCGGCATTTACTTGTAAGTTATAGTGAACATACCATACCTGAAACCCTATTCATCCATTACTTCAACAAAACTTTCCTCTTCCCTCTTCTCATCGCTGCCGATCGATTAACCGTCTCTGATTCCATACACTACATCATCTCTTCGTGCTGCTACAAATCAACAATGACGACACACTATGGATCCTGTTCCTCACGTAATGGACGACACTCAAACGTAAGGTCTGCTCATCAAACAGCTGAGAAATCATGCACAGAGGTATGATTATTACAACAATTTTTAGTAGTTTTGTTTGTATGTAAAACGATTCGTTGGTGCTGTATCTAATTTGTAATTCTAATTAGATTAAAATAAATAAAAGTAATTTTGGCATAACTTTTGGTGGTTGTTAAAGCGATTTTATTTTTCATTCTAATTATATTGTAATATGTAATTTTAATTAAAGCGATTAAACACTAAATCTAATTTGTTGGTGGTTGTATGTAAAATGGATTCTAATTAGATATTCGTTGGTGTTTGTATCGATACTCACTCGAACCTCTGGGTTTGAAACTGAACCAATAAAAATTAGCATTGAGTCGCTGTCGATATTATCGTTCATTAGACAAACTGGATTTGTTTCCCAATTTTTCAGTATAATCCAGAATTAAAAGATGTCTCATATTAATGTTAGTGAAACTTAACCAATTTCGGGTGCAAGATGATCCTGAAAACTTGTTTTTCCTAAAAAAGTAAGAAAGGTTTATAACAATGAACATTGATATTTCTGAAATATAGACATTAACTCTTGGCTCCAACATAAATTGAAATTATTGTATTCTATTAAGCAACATCTTCTTGTATGGTTGATTAAGTCAATTAATGCCTTCAAAATCACCTTATACGGTTTAAGAATATTGAAATAGTGCTAAGTCAAGTTATAGAGAAAACTTCCATATTTGTAGTATGAATTTGGAAATCCTTGAATGCCATTGAATGTGAATTTTGAAATTTGAATATCAACATTTACTGTGCAAATACATTATATTCTTCTGCAATTTCTCGTCAACAAAACAGAATTTGCAACAACTGCTACTAATTTTAATTTTTTGTTTTGTTTTTTTACATCTAGAATGTTACAACTGCCAATCAATATCATTTTTCAATTTTTATTTTTGCTATTGAGTTTTATTTAATTAAATAATTTCTTTAATGTAAGATCACGGCTACTAATTTTATAATATTATAATAATTTGCATGACATGCTTCTGTATGGTATTTAAAATATTAAATTAAAAGTGGTTTATTTTTTTGACACTATTAAATATGGTTTATTGGGTCGATATAGTTTTATATTTTAAATTGAGGATTTTCCTACTATGACAATCTTGGTGTTGTTATTATGCAAAAAACGTTGGTTAAAAAAATTATGTATAAAATGTTACTATTTTTTATAGTCATATAGTAATTATAATTATAATATATACTTATAAAATCAAATTGAAAGTTCAATAGCTTGTGTTACACATTATAGGAATTACCATTATTATACAAAAATTCTTCTCAAAAAAAATTATTATACATCTCTGATTGGATCTCATTGGATATCTCCGGGTTGCCTATCATTGAATTCGTCAATTCAGCCCACCTATTTAGGGATTCTATTAATTGCTCATTATTGAATAAATCTCTAATTTTAATCATTTGGGTGAAAGGGAATACATTGTAACCGTTGATTGTAAAAGGAATCTCTAGTTATTCAATCGTAGCCGTTAGATCCGTAGCCGCAATTTTACCCAACAGGAACCGTAGATCAAGTAAGTGTCGCTTGCCTGATTAAGGATAGCCGTCGGATATAATTCGTTGGCTGACGTGTGCGCTGATTGGTCACGTATTGCTGACGTGGATTTGAAAAAATCTGATGTCATTTTCGCTGATTATCTGACATGGACGACACCGTGGACCTATCTATGATTTATTATAATAAAGATTTATTTCTTTATTTAAACAACAATTTCATGTTTTTTTAATAATTTTTTCTCTTATGAACGACAAAAAGTAGTGGATAATGGATAAATTAACGAATGACGGATTAACAGATAGCAAAGAAGCTAGTGAATAAATGTAAAACTAGCAATTAAAAAAACTAACTAATGAATGTAAAAAAATGACATAAAGAAATAGGAATTTAATAAAATTGTTTAGTTTAATTTAAAGAGGATATAGAACAATTTAAGAACAATTTAAGTTATTCATTGTAAAAAAAAAAAGAACCTTCTTTTTTATTAAAAAAAGAGAATAATTTAATCAAGAAAAAAAATGAAAGTATTTGGCCTAAAGCACAAGGCTAAATTGTTCTTAAATTTAGAATAATCACAATTTAAGAACAATATAAACAAAACATAGACGTAATTTGTTTAAATTTAGAATAATCACATGAGGCGTGTCCCACCCTTAGAAGTGTCTCTAATCCAATTAGAGGATTAGTCACTGCATTCGGCGGTGGATACCCTGATCTCGGCAAAAAAAAATAATCACATCCACTTTTTTACTAATATTTTTTTATAAGCGTGTATTAGTTGACTAAGTTAAAAATGAGTCACAAATTTATCATTTATATTGTAAAAAGTTTTTTGACAACAATATTGTAAAAAGTTAATTAAGCGATATATTTTATTTTTAGTAAAACTAGGAGGCAACGGCTGACTTGGATCATCTCCTTCCCACTCACCCTATATCTCCATCCTCTATATCTCTCTTAAATTCATTCTCTCTCATCATAATTTATAATTTTTTAATCATTTTCTCTCTCGTCTCACATTTGAATTTTGCGATGGAGAGGAATGAGGGAAGAAGAGGATCCAAACACGGCAACCGCCCCTTCATTCTTACTCCCGCCCCTGCAAATTGCCATTTTGACTTTGGAAAGCACACAGCGTTTCTCCGCCCCTTCATTCTTCCTTCATTCTTTCTCCATGCTTCCTTCCCAAAGAAATCTAGGAATCGGCTGAGTTGAGAATGAGACTTTTGAAAAGCACAAGGCTAAATTGCACTTTTGATCCTTTAGTTTCATTTTGTTCCTTTAAGTTTTTTTCCCCTGTTTTGGTTATTTATCTTTCATTTCTGATTCTGTTTACGCACTTTTATGAACAAAATACTTGTCATCTTCTGATTCATTGTTGAATTTTGAGCATTTTAGGCTCAAGAATCGTTCAATTTGGTGCTCTATAGCAAAATAACCATTGTTGAGATTGAAGGTTTTTTGAACTTCAAATTCAAGATTTCGGTTCCAGAACTGATTTTGCGTATAAGCACTTTTCTGAGCTTAATTATAGTTCCATTGAATTCCTTGTGAAATTTTATTCAAGCTAGAGTTCAGTTCATTCAATTTGGTCGTGTATTGCATGAGTTATTTAAGAAATAAGAAATTGAAGTATTCTTGGTGTTAAATAGAAACCCAAAAAAAACTAGATGATAAATAACTCAATTTGGTCGTTTTAGCCCAACCTAGATGATAAATAACTCAATTTGGTCGCGTATTGCATGAGTTATTTAAGAAACACGAAATTGAAGTAGATGATAAATAACTTAATTTGGTCGCGCATTGCATGAGTTATTTAACGACCTAGTTTTTTTGGGTTTATATGTTAATGAAAAAAAATCTACTAAATTTATATGCTGTCTCATTTTTACGCATTAATTATAATTTCAATTTGTATCATTTTATTATATTTATAAACTAGTTACCAGCTAGCAACACTTTTTAACACTCTCCTTCAAACACCCACTCTATGATTGGTTGAAATCATGTGGGTCCCACCACTTTAGAAATGTGACTCATCAATTTAGTTGAACTCACATGAATTTTTACCAATCATAGAGTGAGTGTTGGAGAGAGAGCAACAAAGAGAATGTTTCTAGCATTTCTCACAAAGGAAAATCTGATGTATCTTTTGACTGTATGAATGGAATATCACATTCTTTGATTAAAAATACGAACAAGAAAACCAACAACCAACATAAGCAATGGAAATCTTATGATGAATTAAAAATAGGTCTCGACTCCCTCGGTAAATTGATTAAAGAAACTCCTCAAAATTAAAGAGGTCGATTTTAACTGTTAGATTCTCAGAATTCGAAGACTGAGATACCTCCTAAAGAATGGTTAAAGAGAGGAATTAGAGTTTGAATATATTTCATTTGATACCAACTATGAGGTCAATAACATTGTTACCTAACAAACTAATAAGATAATATACTAAAAGAGCCATTATTCCATTGATCCCATTGATTATATCATTAACCCAGTCCAAGGGTTGGTCTGATGGCCCAGTGTTCTGGGATAGAATGAGCTCGTTAAATAGAAACCCAAAAAAACTAGGTTGTTTTAGCCCAACCTAGTTGGTCCATGGGCTATACTAGAGTCGCTTTTTATGGTTTTTGAATATTTTTGGTGGTTTACTTTGTTAAAATTGGACTGAGTCGGGCCGCTTTATAGGCCCAACATTTTGGCCTGGGCTGGACTATAAAAATGGAGTCCAATAGATCATTAGGCTAGCCCATCCCAATCTGTTTTTACGTTTTGATCCACTGAGCAAGACTAGGTTGGGCGAACGGTCCAATTCTACAGCTCTACTCAAAATAAAGTAGAAATTAACCCAATAATAATGTCCCAAAAGGATGCCTAAGGGCACAAGTGTTCCTTTAAAAGCTTGAACGCTTCTTCAAGCAAGAGACATACAAAAAGAATATTGCACACTGCCAATAACATATTTTTAATAGAAAATAAAATTTTATTAGAGAAGAAAGAAGAAACGTACTGAATCAGACCCAACTAATGGTAACAGCAATATAAATCAGCATTCGGATGGACCATCGATTATGCCAAGATTAGCCTATGTATCTTTTGGGGATTCGGATTCAGTGCATTCGGTTGTGGTGCATTCAGGTGCATTCGGGAAACATGAGTCTATCTCTCTCCTCACATTTTTTATATTATTTTCTACATATAAAATATTTAATGCATTTAATGGTTCAAATGCACCCGAATGCACCACAATCGAATGCACTGAATCTGAATCCATCTTTTGGAAGGTGTTGCTACATCAAAATTCAAGAGGCAGAGGAATCGCCACTTGCTAATCTTGATTAGTAGTATTAACTTTCTCTTTTGGAAGGTGTTACATGTATTTCTTCCCATTGTCTGCAGTTGGCTCATTGTTCAATGCAGCCACCATTCCATCTTCGGCAACATTGATATATGGGCCTTGATCAATTGACGAGTCCAATAGTGTGTTTGTGTTTGGTGTAGAGATCTGTGTTGCCATTAATAAAGAAAATAAATGCTTCACTCACTATGTGCTCAAAGAAAAGATAACATAGTCTACCACAGTCTCGGGTTCATCTTGCAAAACGTATATAGCATTCACAAACAGTATAGAACAAACCTCTAACAATAAGCAAAATAAGTAGTATATGCAGTAAGTAACCTATCCTTTACCTTTTTCTGTTCATGAATATAATTTGTGGAGAGTAGTACACCAAGAAATTCATTAGCAGCTCTTACCCACCTGCAAGAGGAAAGAAAATTGCTTTTCAATTTCTTTTATATTAGTGTCTGCTTAACTAGAATTTAGGTGATATCATGGATACTATATTGCTGTTTGAATCAATTTACGAATGATATCAATTATATAAGAATCTTGCCATAAATACCCCCTCCCATAAAAAAGGACAGCTAAGTGCATAAAGATTGGTGGATGTGACAAAATACTGAAGTGTCGGGATGCACAAAACGAGTCAAGTACCACAGGCCAGATGCAGTTATCCCTTCAAAGAAGGCCAGATGTCCTCCATGCTTTACAGTAGCCAACACAATATTTTTATTTGCCCTGTCAAAAGAGGCATACGTTAAAATTGGTGTTGAAGTATGCAATAGAAAGCAAATTCATTAGAGACGGGGAAAACAACAAAGCAGCATACCTGCATTCATCCCAGGGAATGGCTTCCGTGGTGCAGACTGGATCATCCAGAGCACTAATACAGAGAAGTGGAATCGATACAGATTGCACATAGGTAGAACTGCTGCAGCGTCTGTAGTATGTATCAACGGTCTAAAGAAACAAAATGATTTTAGATAACGGGCATAAGAAAATAGAAGATTGCAAAATTAGGTACTACACGTACCTCATACTTCCCAACCATTCGGGTGCCGTGGTCATCAAAATCTCGAATAGAAAGTGCCTGCAAAGAACAAAAATGCATATGCATTCAGTATTGCAATAACATGGGACACATAACATTTAAGAATGTGGTACATATTATACTCTTATGTCATAAGGAAAAAGAAAATATCCAAACAGCTAAACCGGTAACAACTATTTGGCCTCTGAAATCAATATGCATCTTTCAATCACTTGAATTATGTCCTTGACTAGTTACATATCGGCTATAAAATAACAGAATTAAGAGGAATAAGGAATAAAAATGAATGGTCAATAGCTTTATACCCTTCATGCATTTTCCTCATTTGATAATACAGACCAGCAACTTGCTTTAAAACCATAATAATAACTTGGGTCTATTTTTAAAGAAAAAATGAATCAATAGGAATGTGTATCAGATAACAGAACAAACTTTTGATACAGAAGTCCACATCATACAACTGTAGAATAATATACATTTGTTATTATAGTAAATCGTAGTAAAACAATATGATTATAGAGAAAAAGGCCACCTTTTCTATTCCTTCCCAATTAGCAAGGCGAGAAAATTGAGGCTGGTGTCTGCAATGAATATAGGTCAAATCAAGTCAAATATGCACTATTGAGCAACTTCTATATTTTTTGCATGTTTGTCAGCAAATGAAGAATCTTGATAGATGAAAAATAAATGCTTTAAAAAAGAGATTAAAATCCAAGTAGAAAGATAGAAGCATACAGTTTTGCATAATTTTGAAGTCCGCCTGCCATTGCTTTATCATAAATCTTCTGCCTACGTGCACGACTTATGAATCTGTCCGCTATCTGTAGATGTTAAAGAACAATAACGGGCAAAGTTAAAAACAATTCAAATATTCAGTAATGATTAATTGGTAGTGTGATAGAGACCAACTAGTATTATTGTAGAAAATGGCGAAAATACAATGAATTCCTAGAGTATTCGAAGGACTCTAGACTCTCCTAGTGCCAAAAGGCCCAAATTCTTTACAAATGATCACATGTCCCCCTCTCTGGTCACTCTTCTCTATTTATAGGCAATATGCCTTATTAGGCCTAACTCCCTAATTACTTCTCAATTAACAAACTAAACTGTAAGTAACAGTAACAGAACTCTCTAACCGACCTATCACTTTAACTAACAGTAACAATTCTATCATGGTGAAATTCGATAAAGCTCCAATGATTACATCAAGAGGCGTGCTAACAACACTCTCCCTCCTACACTCACTTTATGATAATCACTGTATGACTGCATGAAATTGATGTGGTTTCCACTGCTTTGGAAATAGGACCCACTTACTTCGTGAGACCGGAGTGAGTTTCATCCAATCACGGAGAGAGTGTTAGAAAGAAAGAGTTGCTAGCACTTTTCTAATATTAGTTAGGTTGTATGACAAAAATATTGAACCAAAAGCATGTATAGCTTGTATGCTAAAGGGCTAGAAGTATATTTCCAAGCTCGAACCTTCAATTTAGTTTTTATTATGATTGTTCAATTCCCAACAAAAATGCCTCAAACTTTTCCAGAAATGCTTGACTTTCCTCCCTAGCCGTTTCCTCCCATCTCACAAAAATATTGCAGTGTGCACATTCCATTCATATATTATTGGTAAATTATGTTCTGTAAATTGTTAATAGATATGTGAGTCTCTCTCTCTATATATATATATGTGTGTGTGTGTGTGTGTGTGTGTGTGTGTCAAAACTCATAATATAAACTCTGTATGCACATTAATAAATGCCATTTGAAATGCAAAATTTAAACTTATAATTCAAAATTACTAATTACTAACCAAAAGGTCCCAAGGAGAGCAAACAGCTACAGCTCCAGCTACTGGAGTTCTCTCACCCTCTTCACCAAGATATTTCACCTACAAACAATCTTTAAAATCAAACAGTATCGTGCCAACTTTGCCAATGTCAGAATAAGTTAACACTTAACAGTTTTGCAATTTTCCAGTTTTCCTCTAGTTTGAAAAGCAGACAGAGGATGTACCAATGCCAATGGTCATAACATAAGTGAGATCAAATATATTTGCATAGCACAAGAGTATAAGTCATCAAATGAGCAGTGCTAAACACACACTCTCTTTGTCAAAAAAAAAAAAACACTCTCTAACGCACTCTTTTATTAGGTAAAGTTTATGTATACTTAATTAAATCGGGTGGATGTCATTCCCTAGGAAGTCTACATGTGTTGGAAAAAGTGTTAGGAAGTCTATTACTAGCATTTTTTGTCTAAAACATGCGCTTAGGAACCCATGTGATGTTTTCCCTTTGTTTTATTTTTTTAGTTATTGTCAGTTCATGTATTCATTGTCTTAGAATGTGGTTCGGCTTTAAGGTGAGGGATGCCATATCACATCCGATGTGGGACTTTTAACACACCCCCCTCACGCCCAGGATAAGATACCATCTTAGAATGTAGTTTGGGCCTAACTCAACCCCACAAAACCGGGTTGTAAGGTGAGGGATGTCTCCCACTTATAAACCCATTTTCAGTCCATATCACATCCGATGTGGGACTTTTAACACATTGCTTTATTCCGACAAAGTTTGAATATTCAATCTTTAACCAGAATAAACATAAACATGTGAACAAGGAGGAAACACTAGTATCTACAACTGAAAACAGTTTTTGATCAAAGATTAGTAGATTACGTATAATCAGAACATGGAAACAGAAAAACATGATCAAGATCCAACCATCAGAAAGTATATTCAAGAAGATAAAGGTCAATGTGGTGAAGCGTTAATTCTCAAGCAACTAGAAGTAACTAGTAACCTTTATATATATGAACAAATAGGAAAAATTAATATGCATGAGTGAAAACAGCTCTGATATTGATCCTTAACAGTTTCTGAGAAGCGGGAAATTACGATCAAGCTCCAACCAGGAGAGAACATATTTTAGTCGAAATATAGATCAATCTGGGGCAGCAAGAAAGGTCAAACACTTTAATTAAGTCATTAGCTCCTTGGTTCTTTCTATAAGTGGCACTTGAAATGTATGTGATAATATGGAAATTTCTTGTGTTCGACTATTTGAGGTACACAATCAAACTGATCAATTGAGAGTCAAGTATGAAATGTTAAAGGCATTTGATGTAAGCACTGCATAAGACTCAAGCTACGGATTTACCAGAATATTAGCTCCGATACTAGTTCCAACAATAAACAAAGGTGCCCTGGGATTCTCTTTGTGGAGATAATTAACCACTGTGCGTGTATCCTCAGTCCATCCAGAATTGTAGAAACAATCAGACTGAAATAATTTTAATAAGAATTTACATTAAAGGAGGAAGTAAACAAGAAAATTCTTAGACCACAGTATTTGAGATGCACATCAATCCTAATATTACAACAAAAGAGAAGTGTAAAAGAATTCCAAGAACATTTGTCAGCTGCTGTCTCTCCCATGTTCTAAAGTGCTTCCATGACCTCTTTATGTTTTTAGCCAATGGCTTGATAGCTTCCAGAAAATGTATCAAACCTGTTAATCTATATATTATCAGCTTGTAGAAAAACTAACCGTGATTGGAACGCCCCCAAATCCTCGGTGATTACTGATGACAACTTTCCATCCACGCTTTGCTGTATTATATGCAAGATGTTTGAGATACTACCTACCAAGAAGGGGGGATAAACTGTAAGATGCCACTTTAATATAAATTAATCTCCTGATCAACAAAAATAAGTGATATAGACATTTTACAAAAGGGTACTAGGGAACATCTAGTATATCTGAGTATCTGATCTGATGTCTTACAAAAGAATAAATAAAGAAAACAATAGTGACCGACAGAATATATCCATTTTGATCTGAATACTTCAGCAGGGATCAAATGTTAACCTGATATTCCTCTTTGCTCACTCCCTTTTTGTATTGTTAAGGGAACAATCTTTCTTTCCCCGCATCAATATCTTAACAGGCATCAAATGTTAACTGGGTATTGCTCTTGGCTCACTTCCTCTCAGCTTGAGTTCTAGCCTTAGGTGTATAAGTTAACTTAGTGGCAGGCCAAGGCTTTGAGGTGAACTCTAATGCGTTACGTGTAAAATTTGATATGTCTTTCAATATAAAGTACTATAAAAACATCATAAAGGTGAAACATGTACTCTGAATTTAAGAAAATTGAAGAAACTCTAACTTTGGCACAGCACAGTTAAGTCCCATTGACATGTGTTCCAAAGTACTAGTAAGTAACACTATCATTTAGGCACCGAGATAAAGAAAAGCATGACATAAATAACTTACAGCAGATGAAGAGTCACTAGTTAAGCCAGGAATGGCTACAACAATGGGGGTAGAAACGTCTTTAGGGACAACATCATCCACATGGAGAGCACTGCCAGAAACTGTAAAATGAACAGACAAAAGCCCAAGAGGTCAACTTTGGAATTGTACATGTATCAGTACCACATCAACTTCATCCATTTCAAAACACATATCAGTATTAATAATTTGAATATTCTGTATATAGATTGATACCATCAGAACTGGTAAGCCAGTCCAAAGCAAGGGTTCCACCATCAGGAGTAGTAAATATTTGTCTGAAAGTGAATAATACATGAACAGTTGTTAGATGAAACCAATAAATTACTGAATACTGAGAGATTACAAATTAGATTATTGCAGATTGGAGAAGAAGGTGAATTGGATTATGACCTTGTGTATTTGAAAACGGGAGGTCTTCCAAAGAAGTTCAAGAAAACGGTCTGAAGATGAGGACTGGAGAGCCAAGGCGTGGCGAAATACCTACCTTGAAGAATCCGGCACTTGGAAACGACGTCGTTATAGAGTTGCGAATGGGAGTTGTAGGTGAAGTTGACGGTAGAGCCTGGGAATCCAGAGAAAAGGTCTTCAAGGAAATGGATTTCGAGGAAATTGTAGAGAAAGCATATGAGAAGAATGAGGGTAGCGAGAAGATAATGCCAGATTGGAATGAGAAAAAGGCCGTGGAGGAGAATCCAGTAGCCATTGGAAGTTGAAGATGCTGCATCCAGTTCCATTGGTACAGTACTGGAATACAGTTCAGAGTAAACTGATTGGTGAGATAGTGGCTAGACCAGTTTGCTTTTTTTTTTTTTATAATATGACGACGACTAAGAAATAATATTAAAATTAATTTAAATAATTGTTCTGACATAGATACAGTTGTCTCGTTTCATCTCGTGACTTGCTTGTGGACTGGTGCTGGTGGTGATGTATCATATCATGTAGTTCCATGCTTCCACGCAGGCGCGTAGCTTGGAATTGGATGATTCCTTCCCGCGGGTATTTGAAAAATATAAATAATGAAGCACGATTAAAACGAAACAACTTGTGCTGTGTTTTTTGTTAACTCTGTAACGGCATGATTGGAGCGACAGAAATGAAGACGACAGGTGACTCTAGAGAGAGAAGTTGGACAAGTCAAATACTCTTCTCTTCTCTTCTCTTCTCATCCATTCCGATCGGACCCTTATTTTATTTTTTGCAATTTTGATCCTCAAATTTTATCAAATTCACAATTTTGATCTTCCTATTTTTATTGACAAAAATAGATCTCCCTATTTTATTTATCGCAATTTTGGAACCCCAATTTTATCAAATTTGTAATTTTAGTTCCCTACAAAATTGCAATCCAATATTTGATGGGAATGTTTATGTGGTAGACGCGTTTCATACTGACATAATCATTAAGTGTTCTAGCACAACACGCGTCAGTCACGTCACTACATTATTGACACATTAGCATTGTCGTAAAAAATTGAATAGAATTTTAATCAGAGGACTAAAATTGTGAATTTGATAAATTTGGGGATCAAAATTGTGACAAATAAAATATGGTGACCAATATTGTGAATTTGATAAAATTGGGGGATCCAAATTGCGGATTTGATAAAATAGGGAGACCAATAGTGCATTTAGAGAGTGTTTGGATAGGGTATTTTTAGGGAGGAATGTGATTTTTGAGGGGAATTGGAATATTTTAGTTCAAAATTTTGAACTCAAAATGTTTCAAACCGTCCCAAAAATTACATTACCCCCTGAAAGTACTCCATCCAAACATAGGGTTAAGCTTTTATTTTAGGCTTGAAGGTATGTTTGGTCCCTGCAAGTATCTCAATAATCCAATTTGGTCCCTACAAAAACAGAATTTTTATAAAAGCCCTTGCAAATAGCAAACGCTTCTAATTTGGTCCCTGCTGTTAGTTTTTAGCTAACAACGTTAGTGGTTGGTGACGTGGCTGCCAACAAGAGGGGGGGAATTAAAGAAAGAACAAATGGGGGTGGAGAAGGATTTTTAAGAAATATAAAGTATTAAAATATGTTATGTGGGGCTATTTAAGAGACACATTATAAGATACCAATCATTTGAGCAAAATGAGTGCGTGTCCCTTAAAATGATGTGGCGTGTGGGATCCACTTAAGGGAAATAAATTAATTAAGGGATCAAGCATTGGAGATGCTCTAAAGATAACACACCAATACAATAAAAAGGGGGTTGTCCACTCATTTTTTTCTGCACCATAAGTCCATAAACCATCGGCCTAGATTTGTCAAAACAGCTGAAGCCCCCTTCCCACAATAAAACCCACAAATTTTAGGTCCTGCCTTATCCCACACCCCACCCTACTCACCTCACACCCCCAAACCTCTTTTATTCCCAAAATAGCCTTCACTAAAAAACACTATTTCTCCCTCTCCCTCCCTCACACCCCCTCTCACACTCACCCAAACCCCCAACCGAAACCCTCCCCCACTCCCTAGACTACTCTGCCTCCTTCTCCCTCCATTCCCTCTCAATCGTTGATTTTGAAGGTTCAATCTCATTTTCGCAACACCAGGTACTCCCTCCCTCACTTTCCTTTGAAAATTTTCCTTGTTTTATGTCTCTGTTTCTGCGTTTTGGGATTATGAGTTGGCTGCGACAAATTCAGTTGCCCTCAACCGAATGGTTCTGTGGACGAAGCTAAACGAACCCATTTGGTTGAGGTCAACCGAATACATTCGGCTAGGGTGAACCAAATACATTCGGTGGAGGTCAACCGAATAATGTTGATGCTGATTGTGTTGTTTTGATACGTTCGGTTGCAGGTATGATCCGATTTGTTACCGTGATTGGTCGAGATGATAGGAAGATTACTATTTCAAATGAGATTTGGAGACTATAAATGTCTGGCGACATTTGCTTTTGCTTTGACGTTGGCCTTGATATTTTTGGTGTCAGCAACTTTCACTATGCCAAGCGTATGAGGGTGTTGAGAGTGTGGATGTATTGGTGACATTTATTCGGACTGGGCTGTTCAATGTCACCAGGATTATGCCCCAAAAAGACAATGCCAGTTCTAACTCGACTGATTCAGATTATCGGGCATTCCTGGATGACTATGATGGGAGTGATAGTTGTAACACCTCGATTTTTGTGCGTTGTGACTCTTTTAAAATATTTTTATTGTATTAAGTATTTTAAATTGATAAGACTAAATTATTTTAAATTATTGTGTATTTGAGTTGTCAAAATTGGTTGAAAACATATTTAAATGTACTTTTATATGCTATTGGTAATACATAATTGTTATTATATATTTATTTTGTTTTATAAAAGTATTTTAGAAGTTATGTATTTTAGAAAATTATTTTGGTCTATTGAGGTGTTAAAATAATAGGTATAGTGAAATTAGGCTTTAAAAATCATTTAAAAGTGATTTGGTGTCATATTACTCGCATGCACCCACCCACCCCCCCCCCCCCCCCCTTTTTTCCTGCTGGACGCACCTCCTCTGCTCAAATTAACCCAGAATTTCAACCAGCCCAGTCCAAACGCGTGACCTGCTCCAAGAACCCGACCCGGAATGTCTTCTCCTTCCTCCAACCCTGCAACAGCGCTGAAACCCCTATACCCAGCAGCTCCCACTTTCGCGTTTCCTCCTCCGGCCATGGCCACGTCCCAAACTCCACCTTTCCACACGAAATTTCCCCCTGAGTTCGATATGGCATCATTTTGAACAATTGCAGGACCAAAATCATGTTCTAATGCTCACCCCCTTTCGGGAAAACCCCATGGCCGTCGCCATAGAAGCTCCACCACCGCCCTCTTCTCCCTCTCCCTCGAATTCTTTTGCATATTCTTCTCCTAGAACCGTTCGCTGCCGCCACCATGACCAGACCACCACAAAACCACGAAACAACACCCTATCACGAGTAGAACACCACCGCGCCCTCCTCGTTTTGGCCCTTCTTCTCCTTCTTGTTCCTATATTTTTATCAGATTGTATGCTAAACCGTGTGGCACCGTCGTGACCATCCATCGTCACTACTATAGTTGTTGTTGTTATCGATAATGATGATTGTCCTGATCCTCTTGACTTTGTTGCTGCTGCTTATAGACCTAGGACCATGCGTGAGGTCGCGATACTAGGATTAGTTGAAGATTAATTAAGGATAGTTTGTGTATGTGCGTTATGAAATATGTATCTACTATTGTTGATTGCTACCTGTTATGTGGTAGTCCTTGCTGTTTTAGTTTCGGTCCTATGTTCTTTATATTGTTTGGACACTCTTTCTCACCCGTGCACCACTTTTTAGATTGAGTTTCAGGTGCCGTTGGAGTGGCCTTTTAGGCAGCAGGAGTGAATTGATTCTACGTGTTGATGTCACTTCAGTTTTAGTTTATTGGATTAAAGATTAATTGCTCTGATGATGTGACATCGAGATTTGAGTTGTATTTACAAAGTTATATTTCAAGTCATTTTGTTATTGTATTAAATTAAAAGAAATGTTTTAGCGCTTTAGTCTTTAATATTATTATAAATTGTGTTTACACGACTTAAGGATTTTGATGACATCTTTTACTTGCGAAAGAGATCTCGAAAAAGAAGTTGACGATGTTATTCGAAAAACAAATTTACCCGTTTCTCGTATTTTTTCACTTATAATTACTTTCAGGGTAAAGGGTGTCACAATAGTGGGATGGATGCTAGGAGCGATGCTGGTAGTGACTCTGTTGTTACCCATTTGTAGTTTTTTACTGTTATTTCGTTTATGAATAATTGTAATCTCAAAACTAATTTAGTAATGAATAAATATTTCGTTATTTATATTTCGGTTTACAGTACAGTTTATATTAAACAACAATTTTAATATAATAAAGCGTAACCGTACATGTAACACGAAATACATCAATACGATAAAAAACAACATAAAGAAAGGACAATGAAACAACTAAAAAATAACTAAGAAACTAGCGATTATTGACGAGTCCCTGCTCCATAATATAAATGACCTCTTCCGGAGTGCACATTGTTTCGACAAACAGCTCAATGAGTTCACGTCCCAGTGGAATATTACGATGATGTTCCAACATTGCGCGAACATCACTGTTGCTCCGGATATCCATAACTTCATAGCGAATAGTGCCGTCATCTCGACAACAACACTTGCGGTAACGCATACGAAATATGTCTCTACGCCACTCTCCCGCTTGGCGAACCTTCCTATCGGCCTTTTCCTTCAACTAACAAAATGATATATCTTTAGCCAACTTACAGAAGATGTTATCGCGAGACTTAAAAAACACCCCAACGGCCTTGTCCTCAACTGTTCCAGGGCGATGCAGGACAGTTAGATATTTGTCTGAGGATCTCTGGGTTGGGCACAACTTCCATTCTTTATGTTCTTCCATTACAGCGGGTGAGGTTTGTGAAGAAGCAGAGAAGGGGTTAGGGTTTTTCTGAAGTAGAAGGGAAAGCTGAAGCCCATAAAAGGCGTGGGGAAATATGAGCCGTTGATCAAAATTTTAGATCACAAATCTGAGTCGTTTATTTTCTATCCGTTGGGGCACAATTTCCAAAGGAAATGTCATCCACTCATTTTCCTGACATGTTTGACTGGTTGTGAGTCGTTGATCAAAAGTGTCAGTGAAATCTGGGTCGTTCAATATTTTTTTTTTAAAAACACGTATTCGACTGCCCTGATCCGAATCTATTCGGTTGGGGTCAGCCGAACCCTCTAAAACAGGAAAAGAGGGGTGTGTGCCAAATAACACACATTCGGTTGCCCGTAACCGAATAGGCAAAAAATGCGCGTTTTATTAATGGCATTTTGGTTATTTCGCAGGGTTAAGGGGTGTTTGGTGAGTAGCATGGGTGTGGGAAAAGCATGGGCCAAATTTTAAGTCCCCTTAATAAGTGGGTTTATTTTATCCCCAATCCGCACTTTAAATTTTTTAGTGGGTTAGGGCTAGGACTTTGTGGGCTGCCTCTAAAATTTTTTGGATCGTCCTTTTCCCACCCTCACTTTCATTTTTTCACCTCCTCTCCCTCTTCTTCCTCACTTTCACCACCACCTCCTTCTCTATCTCACCACCACCACCATCTCCACCATTCATACACCGACATTGGCAACAAGCTTCCCAAGAGATCCAAAGAAACCTTCTTCCAGCTTATTAAGTTCATATTCTGATGGAATTAATAGAGGCTTGACAGATTTCAAGTGCTTTTGATATGGACTTGGAGACACAGATGGCATTCTATCTTGAAGGAGAGGGTGAGAGTGATGAAATGAGGAAGAAAATAATTGAGATTATATTAGGGATTAGAGTTTTTTAACGAGGAGGTAGTCCACATGTACAATATATCGCTGTCACCAATGTCGACAAAAAAAAGTGACATATCAACGTAAAATGACATTATGGACCAAAATAAATAAAAAAACATTTTGCAAGGATATTTTGTAATTGCAGGGACGAAAATTATATTTAAGCGTAGTAAAATTCAAGGTGCTAAGGCGAGCGAGAGATCAACTAAGTCAATCACCAGTGAACCACTGAAATTGACTGTAGGATATAATTTAAAACTTCATCAATATTAACCACTAATAGTATTTTACACAATATCCTACAGTCAATTTTACGGTAAACCGTAAACTTGAGAGAAACCGAATTGATCATTCACTCTTGAAACCACCTAAAAATTCATGTAAAAAAATTTAAAAATTCCCGTTAATCCTTATTTAATACTCTCTCTCAGTTCCCACCACCGTCTCCAAAATCGAAAAGACGTTCGCTCTCCCTCCTCCCTCCCTCCCAAACGGCGACGTTGCGGTTACTCCCCGACGGCGAGTAGGCGACACACGCTCTCCTCTTCCTCAGTCCACTCGAGCAGGTAAACACTTTGAATCCCTCTCCTCTCTCCACAACACTTCTAAGCGATTCTGTCTTTCGGCTCCCCTTTGGCCGCTATCCTACCAAACTTTGCTATAGTGTTTAGGGTTTTCAGATTTTTACAGTGAATCCCTCCCACTACCTTACACACTTTGATATTCTGTTTAGGGTTTTCACATTTAGATTCTTTACAAAACTTTGCTGCAAGATTTGTCTCCCTGGGTACATTTCAATCCTGAAGCCAGCGATAAAGATTTAGTTTCTTTACGTTGGCATTTACTACTTTGATTGCCAACTAGATATGCACATGACTACTTGTAGTTCAGGTTCTAGATAAATTTGGAATATATCTAATGTCTAGATTAAGCCTAAATCTTGCACCCCCCTTTGAAAAATTTGTACTAGGTAGTTTCGATGATAAAAGAACAAGTGCAATCTGATGGTTTCACTGTATAGACTTGGATTCAATCCCCAGTTATTCATGCTAATTTCTTTTACCCCAAATTCAAATGATTAAAAATCAAAAATAAATACAAATCAGATTAAGCTCAACCACAGAGTGCAGAACTGTCCTCAGATCCTCAGTACTAGGGAAACCAAAGATCCCAACTTCTCTAATCGTGTAGACATAGAATTAAGAATTGTTGGTATCTCTTGAAATTGTTTCAGTTTCTTTCTTGGTATCTGTTGAGTGTTGTTTCATGAAATTTAGAATTGATTATCTAGGGCGAATATATTTTTCTTCGTAGTTGGTGCTTTATAAGGCTAATATAAATGATTACTTCATGAAACACTGGCGTAATTTCACAATGTGATGCATGAATGCTTCAACAACTGATTTCTTTGAATAGTCAGTTATGAGAGTAATGAATTGAACATATTTAGAAAGCCTATCAATGGCACATTAATGTGGAAAAATCGCTCTTTGGTAACATACTTAGAAAGCCTATACACTTTTCACTACATACTACCCCACTAAGAAAAATAACTCATTAATGTGGAAAAATAAGACAAGTGGTATCTTATTTTCATTGATACCTGGTTGCTGATTAGTGCTTATCAAGACAATTTTAAGTTATCAAACAGCAGCAGTGACAGCTTAGGAGAAGTAAAACAGGGAAATGGGTGTTATACTGTGTCTTTTGTTCTGATAGCTTTTATGATTTCTGGTATTATCCCTGGTAAATCAGATTCAGAAGAGATAATAATTATTTTCTAGCTTTTTGACTTCATTTGAAAGCTTTTTTCTGGGGAATCACTATTAAAGTTCCCTTCTTTTATCTTCTTTCTGGTACTTTGTTTCTGCTCAATCCTGTGCTGCCTGAAGTATAGGTTCATTGGTGCTAGGCTTGCCGTCAGCTCTAGATACAACTATGTCTGACAATCCAAATTGCACCATTTACATAGGTAAGCTCACTATTTCGTTTGTTAATTTATTCAACTTATTGTTATTTTTTAAAACGTCGCCATGCAGGATATTTTATGATTACTTGTTTTCCTTAGACATAGTCAAATAGATTACCTGATCACAGCTTTCTCAATATACATTCTCACAAAGAAGTGAAATAATTAGGATTTTAATATGTGGGTCCTACGTCTGCAATTTGTTTATGCCATTTATATTTTAAATTCCCTGGAGTTTGTGGCACATCAACTGACAATCAGTTATGCATCTGTTAATTCGATAATATTTAAGGTCAATACTACTCGTATTGCAAAGTTTGAAGTGTGAAAGGTTTACACTTACATTTAAGACATTCATTTTCCTTTTTTTAATAATCTTTCACTCTGCTTTATCCTATTTTCTATACCAGCAGTTTGGCTTTTTAATAATCTTTCATGTGGGTCCTACGTCTGCATTTTGTTTATGCCATTTATATTTTAAATTCCCTGAAGTTTGTGGCACATCAACTGACAATCAGTTATGCATCTGTTAATTCGATAATACTTGAGGTTAATACTGCTCATATTGCAAAATTTGAAGTGTGAAAGGTTTACACTTACATTTAAGACATTCATTTGGCTTTTTTAATAATCTCTCACTCTGCTTTATCCTATTTTCTATACCAGCAGTTTGGGAAGGGTGTTACAACATAAATTTTTGATTCTAGTTTCTATGTTTTCATAACTAAACAGCATTATAACAATTACCAAGTACTGAAAATATTAAGAACTCTTAAGATCTTAGTTGTCATGGTATGAAATGAGAGCCAGCATTTGATGATCATCACCGATACTCAATATCACTCACTCGTTGTTACTTGTTAGTAAAAACTGGCAAATATATGTAATATCTTCTTCTAAATGATAAGATGCTGCTATGGTGATTTTTTTCATTTTGCAATTTTATTTGCATAGTAATGTTGAAGTTTATTTTGTTTGGACAAGGAAGAATAAGCAGTGACTGTGATGTGATCAATAAATATACGTGTCGTCGGTAATGGGGAAGAGGTTGAAGAATATTTATTTGTTAGATTGTCCATTCACTTATAACAGTTTTGTCAGCTATGAACAAGTACTGATGGTTTTTTTTTTTACTGATGAAAGATGATTTATTAAAAGGAAAGAAGTGACATATTAGGAAGTCTTATGTTTCGGGCAATGTGGGACTTGGGTTTTTCTGATAGCAGGCCCTTGGTTAAAAGGGTATACTATAGAAGGAAAAGGGAAACAAACCCTAACTAAAGGGGCATTATTGTAATTACAGGTGGGAAATAAAATGTATAAATAGAAACGTTAGTAAAACACTGTTAGTTAGTTGAGAATTCATAACAGAATCTTGTAGTTTGACTGGAACTCAAAACCAGAAACAGATTGTAATTCTCGATGATTCTTTGATATTCAATTCAAGATTTTCCCCCTGTATCAGTTGATTGCATCAGCTGGTATCAGAGCAATTGCGATTCTAGAGGAAATTCATGGTGCGCAAGAAGAACGATTCAACCACGATGGATCCCCGAATTGAGGAGCTGGAACGAAGAATGCAGGAATCTAAGACTCGCAATCGGCAAATTCTCCAGGAGACGCTGGCGCGAATGGAGGAAATGTTTGCAGCGATGAAACTGAAGAACCCGGGTCAACCTGAACCCGATAACCCAAAAACGAAGGAACGAACCCATAACACTGGAATCAACGGCGACGGTGAGCGGAGGCTACGCAAGGTGGATCTCCCGGTGTTCAACGGCGACGACGCACCAGGGTGGCTCACGAAAATCGAAAGATTCTTCAAGGTTCGCAAGATTGAAGAAGGAGAGAAGCTCGATGCAGCGTTAATGGCGATGGAGGGAGAAGCGCTTGCATGGATGCAGTGGTGGGAGGCGAACAGCGACGTGTTGTCGTGGGACGATCTCAAAGAAGCAGTGCTCCGCCGTTTTCAACCCAAGGTGGTGACTAACGCGTTTGAGATGTTGATGAGCCTGAAGCAAGATAGCACCGTGAGGGAGTATCGTAAGAAATTTGAGACTATTGCTAGCCACATAAAGATCCAAGACCCATCTCTATTCCTAGGAATGTTCTCCAATGGTCTCAGGGAGGATATTCGTGCTGAGGTGCGCCTGCAACGCCCTAAGAACCTGGCAGAAATGATGGATATTGCACTTCTTGCAGAAGAAGAGGTAGGTGCTGGGGGAAGGTATGGTGGTCGTGGAATTGGGGGATTCAAGACTGGGAGGACAGAGATTCACAACAAAACTGCTACAGAGGCCAATGCTACTGGCAAGAACACTGATGCAGGGAAGAATGTGTGGCCATTGAATGCAAAATCAGTGGGCAGTAAGGAGATTGAGGAGAGGCGCAAGAAGGGATTCACTACAAGAAAAACTGGATTTTCCGGCGACCAAAATCCGCCGAAAATGTGGACTTTCCGGCGGATTTTTGGCGCCGGAAAAACCCTCGTCGCAAACAGTTTCCGGCGGATTTTAGTCATTTTTTTTTTGTCATTTTTTTTTTTGGAAAATCCGTCGGAAATTACCAAAAATCCGCCGGAAAATGTTTTTTTTTTTAAAAAATTCCGGCGGATTTTCCAAAAAAAAAAACTTTTTTGACAAAAAAAAAATCCGAATATTTTTTAAAAAATAGTGAATTTTATAACTTAATATGTGTTTTAAATAAAAGTCAAAAAACAAAAGTAAAATCAAATGTTGAATGGTATTGTTGAAATAGGAAAGAATAAAAGAGAATATGAGAAGAAATAATATATGAGAGAATAAGAATGAGGAATTATGAAGAAATAAGAATAAAATAGTGAGATGCAGAAGGAATAAGAATACAGAAGTGAGAATGAAGAAGAAAGGAGAATTATAGAAGAGAGATATGTAGAGAAATTTTTGAAGATTAGAGAGTATGAGAAAGAAGAAGAAAGATAAGATAGAGAAAATGTAGAAGAGAATGAGAAGGAATGAAAGAGATAAATGAGAGAATGAGATGAGTGTAGGAGAAAGTTGTATTTATAGACGAATTTTTTTCCCTCTAAATTTTTCCAACGGATTTTTGAAATTTCCGGCGGATTTTTTTCCCTCCAAAATTTTCCGGCGGATTTTCGTTTTTTTTTTTTAGAAAATCCGCCGGAATTTACCAAAAATCCGCCGGAAATTTCTGGTAACATTTCCGGCGGATTTATTAAAATTCCCGGCGGATTTTTGCAAAAAAAAAAATAAATTAAAATTCCGCCAGAAAGTCCAAAAAATCCGCCGGAAACTACCGTGGGATCAAATCCGCCGGAAATCCCTCAATTCCGCCGGAAAGTTTCCGACGGATTTATATCCGCCGGAAAGTTTTGGACAGTAAATCAACTATTTCTTGTAGTGACTTTGTTTCACTTGTGAAGAAAAATATGTGCCTGGCCATATATGCAAGAACAAGGTACTAAAACTGTTGTATGTGGAAGAATTAAGTGAGGAAGAAGAAGACAATAAAGATGAAGAGGAGGAGGAGATTGTGTGGGAAGCCAAGATGAAGAGCCTCCATCTATATAGCATGGCCGGATTATCCTCCAAATGTTCTTTCATGATGAAGGGCTTGATAAAATTGCTGGAGATTCTGGTGTTGGTAGACTGTGGTGCCACCCACAATTTTATATCAAGCAAACTGGCAACTGAGTTAGGGCTCGAGGTGGAGGACACCACACCTTATTGGGTGAAAATTGGTAATGGTCAAAGAATAAGGGTCCAAGGTGTGTAGAGGGGTTGAATTACTCCTACAAGGACTATTGGTCAAGGTGGATTGCTACATTTTTCCACTAGATGGAGAAGATGTAGTATTGGGAATGGACTGGCTGGAGAAGTTGGGAGATATTAAGGCCAACTTCAAGGACTTAACCTTGAAATTGAAGGTCAATGGCAAGACTAGATGTTTGAAGGGTGATCCCTTGCTTTCTAGGAGGGAGGTGAGTGCCAAACAGATTGTCATGGAGCTACAGGACCATGAGGAAGTGTACATCCTGGACTGTAGAAGCATGGAGTTGACAGAAGAGACAAAGCAGGCCACTCCACCAGAGGTAATTCAATCTGTTATTGATGAATTTGATGCCCTGTTTCTTGAGTCTGGCCTACTACCCCCTGAAAGACCTACTGACCATGCTATAGTACTCAAAGAGGGGGCTAATATACCAAATTTGAGACCCTACAGTTACCCTCATTTCCAAAAAAATGAGATTGAAAAGTTAGTAACTGATATGCTCAAGGCAGGGATCATTAGACCTAGCACAAGCCCCTATTCTAGTCCTATAATATTGGTGAAGAAGAAGGATGGTAGTTGGAGGTTTTGTATTGACTATAGGGCACTCAACAAACTAACTATACCAAATAAATTCCCTATTCCACTAATTGATGAGCTGCTGGATGAACTCACTGGAGCCACTGTGTTCACCAAACTGGATCTAAAATCTGGTTATCACCAGATCAGAATGAGAAAGGAAGACATACCTAAGACTGCATTTAGGACTCATGAGGGACATTATGAGTATATGGTCATGCCCTTTGGGCTAACCAATGCTCCCTCTACATTCCAGACACTTATGAATGAAGTTTTGAGGCCATTTTTGAGGAAGTTTGCATTGGTATTCTTCGATGATATTCTTATATACAGTAAGGGCCTAAAAGAGCATGCTGAACATCTGAGAATGGTGTTTGAGGTACTGAAGGAGAATGACTTGGTGATTAATAAAAAAAAATGTGATTTTGCAGTGACTTGTATGGAGTATCTGGGGCATGTAGTGACTGCTGAAGGGGTATCTGCAGACCCACAGAAGATCAGTGCAGTGACTGAATGGCCAACTCCTAAGGATCTCAAGAGCTTGAGGGGATTCCTAGGTTTGACAGGTTACTACAGGAGGTTTGTGAAGGGGTATGGCATCATTGCTAGGTCTCTTACTGAGCTACTAAAAAGGGACAGTTTCAGTTGGAATGCTGATGCTGAGACAGCTTTCCAGCAACTCAAACAAGTCATGACATCACTACCAGTTCTTGCAATGCCTGACTTTACAAAACCATTTGTAATTGAAATTGATGCCTCAAGCAAGGGAATTGGAGCAGTGCTAATGCAGGAAGAAAAACCTGTTGCTTATTTCAGCCAAAAACTCTCACTGAGGGCTCAACAAAAATCTGCTTATGAGAGAGAGTTGATGGCCATAGTGCTGGCTATACAAAAATGGAGACATTATCTACTAGGGCAACATTTCACAGTGAGGACAGACCAACAAAGCCTGCAATTTCTCACTGACCAGAATTTACTAGGAGGGGAACAAGTCAAATGGACTTCAAAATTGTTGGGATTTGACTTTGACATTCAGTATAAACCAGGTAGCTCAAATAAAGTAGCTGATGCCTTATAAAGGCAGATGATTTTTGCTGCTATTTCTAAAATGACATTACCAGAATGGAGTGAGTGGGAAGAGGAGATCAGAAGATGTCCTGTTCTCAAAGCTATAACACAACAGGTGGTACTCAAGGAAGCAGGGGCTAGCAAATTTTCTATCAAGCAAGGATTCCTCTACAGGGGTGATAGCTTGGTCCTACCAAGAAAATTTTCTAAAATTCTCGTTATTTTAGCTGAGTTTCATGCTACCTTGCAAGGAGGACACTCAGGGTTCCTTAGGACTTATAAAAGAGTGGCAGGGGTATTCTATTGGCAAGGAATGAAACAAGACATCAAGCAATTCATCATGCAAGGCCAGCAAAGCAAGACTCAGACTTTGGCACCAGCTGGGCTACTGCAACCACTCCCTATTCCTAGCAAGGTATGGACAGAGGTGTCTATGGACTTCATTGGAGGCCTCCCTAGAGTTGGCAAGGTAGATACCATACTGGTAGTGATTGACAGACTCTCTAAATATGCCCACTTTCTCCTATTGGGACATCCCTACAATGCTAGTGATGTAGCTCACAGTTTTATCTCAGGAGTCATCAAACTCCATGGGTTTCCAGAGATCATTGTATCTGACAGAGACAAGATATTTCTTAGCCATTTTTGGAAAGAATTATTCAAGCAAGCAGGAACTAAACTGAGGTATTGCACTGCCTTCCATCCCCAAACCGATGGACAAACAGAAGTCACGAACAGATGCTTAGAGGCCTATTTGAGGTGTTTTGTGGGTGACTATCCTAAATCCTGGCCCAAGTGGATCTGTTGGGCAGAGTTATGGTTCAACACCAACTTCAATGCCTCTGTTGGCATGACACCTTACAAAGCATTGTATGGAAGGGATCCTACTCCTATTATCAAAGGCCCTGCCATTCCTTCTAACATTGAGGAAGTAAACCAGCTGTACGAAGACAGAGATACTATCCTAGGACAACTCCAAAATAACCTCACAATGGCACAGCAAAGAATGAAGAAGCAAGCTGACAAGCATAGGAGAGATGTGACCTTAGAATTGGGTGATTGGGTCTACTTGAAGGCTTGTCCCTACAGGTGGAAGACTCTAGCTTCTAGAAGAAATGAGAAGCTTAGTCCTAGATTTTATGGACCATATCAGGTAATTGAAAGGATTGGCTCTGTGGCCTACAAGCTAGACCTACCAGAGCAATGCAAAATACACCCTGTTTTCCACATTAGCAAGTTGAAAAAGACAACCCCTGGCCAATATCAACCTCAACCAATTCCCACAGCTCTGACAGAAGAAGGAGTGCTACAACCAGAGATTGAAGAAGTGCTGAGTTTGAGGTATAGTTCTAGGGGTGAAGCAGAAGTGCTAGTGCAATGGAAGGATCTACCAGCATGTGAGAACTCATGGGAGATTGCAGAGAAGCTGCAACTAGCCTTTCCTAGTTTTCCCCTTGAGGACAAGGTGAAAGCATTGGGGGGGGGGGGGGGGGGGGGGGGTATTGATAGCAGGCCCTTGGTTAAAAGGGTATACTATAGAAGGAAAGGGGAAACAAACCCTAACTAAAGGGGCATTATTGTAATTACAGGTGGGAAATAAAATGTATAAATAGAAACGTTAGTACAACACTATTAGTTAGTTGAGAATTCATAACAGAATCTTGTAGTTTGACTGGAACTCAAAACCAGATTAGGATAGGCAATGTTACCATCTTAGATTTTGTGTCTAATTCAACCTCACAAGACTGACTTATCTCTAGTCAACGTGGGACTTGAATTTTCCCGATAGTAAGGAAGAGATGACCTTAGGCAAACTAATAGGAAAACCAACAACATACAAAATCAAATGGAACCCTTCAAAAAACTTGAATTAAATTAGGTCTCCACTCCCTATGTAATTTATTGGAGAGACTCTTCCAACAATAGAAACTGTAAATTAATACAATAATCCTGCCCTGTAAACATTTTGAGTATTTCTTTCAAAGAGAAATGTGAAATTTTATTTTCTATTTATTTTGCTGGTGGAGATCATTAACCAAGTGGATTTCTGACGCTTTTCTTCAATCTTCGTGTTGTGTGTTCATGGCATTGTTTTGACGGAAAATAGAAAATTTGCTTGCCAAATGCCCCTTCACACAACAACCTTAGCATATCGACCATTATTTCTTTTAATAATAGAAATAAAACTCTTAGGAGTGAAGAAGGGAAAGTACTATAGGTGTAGGATAACTGGATAAGGTAGCCTATTAAAGAGAAATGTAACATTTCTATACTGTCTGTGGATTTTATTCCCTTATGTTAGTACTTCAACAAATTTTTATGTGATTGGATTTAGACGTAAGTATAGATAATATTGGGTGTTTACTTTTGAGTGCTGATCTGGTTACTTGTATTTCACTCAGGCAATCTGGATGAGAGGGTGACAGACAGGATCTTGTATGATATATTAGTTCAGGCTGGACGAGTGGTAGACTTGCACATTCCTAAAGATAAGGAATCTGAGAAACCAAAAGGTTTTGCCTTTGCAGAATATGAAACTGAGGAGATTGCAGAGTATGCTGTCAGGCTTTTCTCAGGCCTTGTAACACTATACAACCGAACACTGAAGTTTGCGGTGCGTTCTTGATATCTATGGTTTCCAATATTTTTCAATCGTCCTTTGAAATTGTTGAATGGAAATTTAGCTTTGTTGAGTGGAGGTTCACAAGTTCCATCGAGGCATGGGCATTTTTCAATCTTTCTAATGAACTGTCAAAAGAAAAAAAAATTATAGCCCTGTTGATTGGAAGTTTACAAGCTGTATTATGCAACATTATTGTATTGGCTATAGTTGGGTATTTGGTTGAACCTCTTACAACTTGTTGGATGCATCCAAGTGTCCAACTATACCTCAAGACACCATATAACATGGCTGCATAGGTTTGATTGTTGAATCATGATTCATGTAAATGAATACTAATTGTCAACTTAAATTTCTTTTCTCTTGTCGGGCTTTGTTAATGGCATGTACAGTCAGCTAATAAACAAACACCTGGGAAAGAGAAAACTGCTACTACGCCCACATCAAATTCTTCTCAACGACAAAGGCCTTACACTGCGCCCGTGCCAATACCTAATTCAGAAAACTTTCAGCATCCCAGTAGGCTTTCCGTACCTGACCGATTTTCAGATCATACAGTAAACTATTCCCAAGGTAGTATTTTATTACTCACCTGCTTCAATTCCTCTTTTACGTGTAAATAACCTTTTGATTGCATTATTGAAATTTCGTTTAGTTATTTTTTTTAATTCAACAATGCCAGTTCCTCCTCATCGTGTATCTGACCAACCTAGTGGGTATGGATCTCACTACAGTGGCAACAATCATGAATACAGTCGGAGAGCTTTTGGGGCAGCAGTGGAGAGCATTAGCCGTTCTGGGACACACCACCCTGATAGAACTAGCCCAATCTCATATCCAACTTATTCAACAGGTCCAAGAGATTAAACTTTCATTGCATAGTCGTAAGTGAAAGTAAAATGTAAATTGGAAATATTCAATATCTAGTGGAATGCATCTGCTTTAAGCAAAGCCAGCCATTTGTTGTAGGTGTATCTATGTACTTTGTTATCCAGGTTGGTTGGTGCTTATGAACTAAATCCTTAGAATCTCCTTGTGGGTTAAACTCATTAACTCTTTAATTACAGGTGGTTTCTTAGCCTCTCTGCCTTGTTGTCTGTGTAAAGTGGCCCATTTTGGATTGCACTTGTAAAATGGCTTGACACGGATTTAGTTGAATTCGTGTGTGTAGTTTTTTCTATATCAATGTTGAATGATCGGATACAAGTTGTTTAGTGTTTACTCTATGACGGGTCAGGGAAGTTAATTTCTTGATGAACAAGCAATTTTGTCTACATTATACGGAAATTAGCTGGAATTTGATGTATAGAACCAACTTAATATATGCCACGTCATTCTTCAAAATTCGTTTGGTACAATTAACTGAATTAAGCATTACACTTTACTGACTTTAGCAAAAAAATATATTCAAAATAATAAAATAAGAAAGAAAATAGTAATTTTTGAAGCATAACAGAACTAAATTTGAAAGTGTATTCATTCCAAATTATGTAATATTCTTGAAAAAATAAATTTAGGAATGTAATATTTTCATGCTTGATACAAGTTTCTTAGAAAAAAATAGGTATTATTATTTTGACAAGATGAGAAAAAAATAGGTATTATTGATTTTTAGGGAATATAATTTATTCATTTTCATTACATTTTAGAAAAACATTCATATGAATATTAAGTGTTTTCTAAATGTAAAATTATCATCAATAGGGTTGGGTTATTTCGGCTAAACAAATATTTTGGTCTCAAAAAATGTAATGTGATATCACTTGTCTCTAAGTATCAAATTATGAACTTTGTTATCCAAGTTGGTTGGTGCTTATGAACTAATGTGATTGGTCTTACAAAAATTGTAACGTGATATCACTTTTATTGGTCATTTTAGTCCTCTAACTAAATGCGTCTTTGGTTAGTTATTTTGGTCTTTGACATTAACTTGCTAGAGACCAAAGTGAGGAACCAAAGTTGGTGTCAAGAACCAAAATAACTAACAAAAAATATATTTGATGGTTTTTTTGTAGTTTCTATAGGAAGTCGGAATGCGATGAATATGAATTATTCTCGCGGCATATAACTATCAGATAGACAACTATTTTTCTGAGATCGTAAGGGTTTGAGAACTGAACTTTTAAAAAAAAAAACACAATGTCCTAATTTGAAGAAACGGAAATCAATATTCATGCTTCTAAAATAATGGAAGAGAGGAGTTTAGCTTCTTTCGTCTAGAGGTCTTCAACTTACTCTATTGTCTATGAAAAAATATCCTAACTAATCTGGAGCTCCCAATTGAAAGGTAAATAAAGTTGGCTTCAAATTGTTTCATTGTTATGGATGGCTATAAAACTTGAGACTTAAGTAAAGTCCGACTCCAAAAGAAGCTAAGTTTCAAAAAAAATTAGAAAGCAACTTTTGTCTTTTTAAAAAATAATTAGGGAACAAGGCAATCAAAAATAAATATCAACTGACACATAAAAATGCTAATAAATATGGGTTTAATGTACATTATTACATATACATACAGTGTATAAGTTTTTACAACTACAACCAATCACACTTCATGGAATTGTTTGTTACTAATTGACTAATTTGTTTTTATTGACGTGTCAATATGTAATTGATAGATAGTGTAAAACACTTATACACATACTGTGTATATAAATTAAATCCATAAAATATTGATTACGTGTACCTATAAAAAAATATCGTTTACTTATAAAAATATTATCGAAAAAAGTATAATATAATTTTTCATTAACTTTAATTTATGTGTGAATTATTATCAAATTGTTTGAGTTGCACTCTTTACATTCACAAAAATTCACACGAAAATAAATAATAATTAAAAATATAAAAAAAAAACATTTGTGAAAGCATTTCACTTGGTTAATGTTATAAGCCAAACATGAGGGGAAAAGGAAGAAATTTTAATACAATAATTGGGAAAAAATTGCCACAAGAGAGAAAATATTTGACCTGCACATGATAATCAACATACATGTGTGTTTGCACACATGTATTTTGATTTACAAAAGGGTTAGGGCGATTTATAACTAACTTTAACTTGGTCTCAAACTTTTATTGAGTCATATTATAGAACTACACCGTCCTTAAACTCGAAATAAACCAATAGGCTACCGGCCAATTTAAGGTGGAGTCTAATAAAAAAGGAGTCGAATTGTCTAAACAATATAAATAATATAATTTTTAAATAAAGTTGTTACTACTTAAAGTTAATGTTCTATATTTGATAATGAAATTTAGGCTCTGTTTGGCAAAAAATAACGGATAGTGGATAAGCTAGCGGATGAGCTTAAAGCGGACAGGGCCACCCCTGAGGCTAGGCCAGGGGTGCGACCGCCTAGGGCCCATGTTTGTAGGGTGCCCAAAAAAATTTTATACTAAGCCTAAATTATACTAGCGTTATAACAAAAAAGATTATGTAAAAAAGTGTTAAAAGTCCCACATCGGATGTGATGTGGCCTGAAAAGGGGTTTATAAATTGGAGGCATCCCTCACCTTACAAGCCGGTTTTGTGGGGTTGAGTTAGGCCCAAACCACATTCCTAAGATGGTATCAGAGCCAATCCAAGATCCATTGGGCTACCCGCTATCGGGCCACTCGGGTCACGCTCCAGTTGTCCAGTCCTGGGCGTGAGGGGGGTATGTTAAAAGTCCCATATCGAATGTGATATGGCCTGAAAAGGGGTTTATAAGTTGGAGGCATCCCTCACCTTACAAGCCGGTTTTGTGGGGTTGAGTTAGGCCCAAACCACATTCCTAAGAAAAAGGCCCAAAAAAAACCTACATCGATAATTCAAGTGTTCCTAATGATGTGCCAAATGCATCTAATACTGATAATTAGAGAAAAAAAACTTTTTGAAGAGCACAATGAGGAACATGAAAATCACTCACCAGAATAATCATTTGAAGTCAACTATTTTCTTATTGTTGTTGATATAACAATTACTTTTTTGAAAAACATATTTGAGGAATTGAAGACATTTGAAAGTATCTTTGGGTTTTTATATGATTCACAAATGTTAGTCATTGGGTGATAATGAGTTGAAAGAATGTTATGTTAAATTTCACTCAACTTTTTCTCATGGCAATTTTTTGGATGTTGATGTAGATGATCTTTTCGCTGAATTGAAAGTGTTATGATTCACTTTGCCAACTGAAGCCATGTCTGCCATAGATACTTAAATTTGTCAAACTTACAGATTGTTATTAGAACGTAGCATCGACGAAGATAAGTTTTTCAAAACAGAAGTCATTAAAACCTACTTGAGATTATCAATGTCACGAGAGAGATTGAACGGTTTGGCAAATTTGTCAATTGAGAATGATATGTTGGAGAACATTGATGTTGATGAGATTATAAATGATTTTGCATCTTAAAATGCTTGAAGAAGCCGCTTCTTATGAATTTCTGAGAAAAGAGAAGTTTTTTGATATTTTGTAAAACTATTATTATGTATTAAGGTGTATTATGTTAATGAAATAATTTATTTTTTGTCTTTTATTGAAATATTTTCAAATTAAAAAATAGTTATGTTAGGGGACCCATAAAAAGTCAGGAACGGAACTGATAGTGGACGAGCTAGTTGATATCAGATATCTTATAGAGGATAGCTGATAGTGGATAAGCTAGCTGATGACGAATGAAGTGTTTGGTAAAATTAACGTTTGAACTAACAGTTAAATGTAAAAAGACATAAAAGAATATGTTTAATTAAAGGTTAGATTTATTTATTCAATATAAAATATGTATAAATTATTTTTCTATAAATTCATAATAATTAAACTATTATTAAGATATTTAGGAAATAATTGTTTTAAATATATTCTAATAGTCTAATTTATATATTGATTTGAAAATCTAATTTAAAATTCAATTAAAAAAAGATAATACATGGTAAAAATAAATAATGACGTAACAAACGACAATTATATATTCATAACAAGTCTAATTTTGCATTAAAAAAATAAAGTCTAACTCATATATTCATTGCAAAATTTAACAGCTACAGTTACCTATAGCTAAGAATCAAATAAAATAAAAAAAGAAAAGTGTTACACTTGGGCTGCGAAGTGACAGTGAAGAGGAGGGATAATAAAATTATATTTTATTTTATTAAGGATATAATTGGAATATTATAAAATTCAGGAGGGTAAAAATGACTAGAAAGATGAAACACTATAAGTTATAAGCTCAAGTAGCTATAAGTTATAAACTTGAAGGAAATGGTATGAACTAGTATGAAATAGTACAAACCCGTAGGAAATGGTTAGTGCTAGTCCAAACTTGTACAAAATGGTACGAACTAGTACGAACTCGTAGGAAATGGTATGAACTAGTATGAAATGGTACAAACTTATAGGAAATGGTATGAACTAGCATTTTTTTGTTGTCAATAGTATGAACTAGTATGAAATGGTACAAACTCGTAGAAAATAGTTAGAGCTAGTCCAAATTCATATGAAATGATACGAACTAGAACGAACTCGAACACAAATACATCACTATTTGGATTTAAAAAAACACTATAAGCTACCCCAGAAACGCTATCTGCTAATGCTTGCCAAACACCTCTAATTTCTTCGATCCGCTATCCGCTGGTCAAATCTGCTATAAGCTAGCAGATTTGGTTTGCCAAACAGAGCCTTAATAGATATACTCAATAAAATATCTATAGAAATAAGGTGGTTGGGTGTTCAATTTTATTAAAATACACTTAGATATTTTAAACTTTCTAGAAAATATAAGTATAATTTAGGTTTAAACATCGTTCTGGTCATGGCAAAGACAACGAATATTCATTTTATCCCTGCAAATTTATTTTTTTAAAATAGCCATTGCAAAATTTAAAATTATTCATTTTGGTCCCTGAGGTCTTTAAAGTTGATCTGTCACACGGACCAAAATGAATGATTTAAAACTTGCAAGGGATATTTAAAAAATTATTTTTTGCAGTGACCAAAATGAAAAGTTTTAAATCTTACAAGTTTTTTTTTTAAAAAAAATTACAAGGACCAATATGAATAGCTTTAAACTTTGCAAAATCTTTTTTAAAAAAATTGTTTGAAGAGACCAAAATAGATATTTGTTGTATTATCAGGGACTAAAATGGTATTTAAGCCTATAATTTATATTGTTATTGCTACCACTACAAAATTAAAGTAATATAAAATTAACTTTTCTGACAGTTAAATTTCAGCATCAAACTACTTATTTTCAGTTTTAACATCTTACTGAATTATCACAACACACGAGTTTTATTCTATTAATTGAATATTATTATATGTGAAAAAAATTAAGGACTAGATAGGTAACTCGAGGGACAACCGAAACGTGCCCTAATGTGAAGTCAGATTACTACTTGGGACAATTCGTTGTCCAATTTCCACGTGGGGTCAGGTTGGGTTCAATCGATAATCATTGGATTAGGATAGGGGTGAGCAACGGACGGCTTACACTTGTCCCTTACCCGACCCTAAATTTTTATAGGGTCATTTTTTAGACCCTAATCCGTCGTTAGACCTGAACAAACTAGATGTTTTAGGACAAAGTAAGGCTGAGTCTATTTAATTAGGACTAGACCAGGTTGGCCCGAATGACAATTAAAACAAAATTATAAAGTGATCACTCAAGTTGACTAAAAATTAGAAGTGATAAATTGAGTTTTCTTTTAGTTTTTTCTCATGTATTCAAACTCAAAACATAACTTTTACAATATTATTTTAAACCAATAATTCTTTCCCAATCTAACATAGATCAATTTGAATATTTTATTTATAAAAGTCTTATTACCATTGTAATAGAGTTAAAATTAAGGTGATGAGCGAGTAAGGGAGGGATTGGGACGAAATATACCTAACCCTAACCCGCCCCTAAGTTTTTATCGGGCCAATTTTTTTTGATCAACCGAATTATTTTGCGGATTTAATGAGACGAAGACGAGACGAGTCTTATGATTGAGATGAGTCTTACTCGCCCATAGATTGGGACGAGTTTGTGGGTTGAGATAACTTTTGCACACTCGTAATCGTTAGGAAAAATTTCTGCACATTATTCATCTCTGATGGTCGGATTGATCGAAAATAATTTTTGGAAAGGCAAAGGGCAAACGCCAAAAATAAACCCTGGGAAGTTAACTTCTAAGGTAGGTGGGTGTATGCTTGAAAATTTGAGGTGTTAATAATAGTTACATGAATTGACAACTTGTAATTTTTCTCAAAATCATGATTTTCACATATCTAACACAAAACTAAACAAGTTAAACTCCAACTCTCCAAGTTTCTAACACAATTTTGACCAAAAAAAAGAGTCTTTAATATATGACTCTTCCCTAATTTTTTTTACCGTATTATTTGTGCGCAGTTTTCACCGATTTTGTCGATGACTAATTTACGCCAGAGAATCTAAGTGGACGCGTCTTTACCCTTCCCTAATCCAATCTAACATTATTATATTCCATTATGTTGTGCGGTAGGAGACTACATCACTTTTCACATGCACAAAAAGTAAGAGGAGCAGTAGTTTGCTCACGAGTCACGTTGATGCAATGCACAGTGATGTAATGTAACCCTTACTTCACCAGATACTCCATTCCAAATGGGGTCACCTAATTTGTTGAACCATTCCATTCCATTCAACCAGGGTTGGCCCAAGGGAATGCAAATAAAATAATCGTCTTAACCTTTTAATTATTTTTTTGACCAAAAAAAAACCTTTAATTTTTTGAAAATGACAATAAAAAGCCCTTAAAATTTTGTATGCCTTAAATTTATTTTTTAATTTAATTAATAATCTTAATTTCATATTTATTTAATTCTTCAGGTCTTATAGTATTTATTTTATAGATATTTAAATTTTCAGATCTTATAATACTAAATTAGATATATCAGTTATTCGATAAACCTAAAACTACATTTGTTCAATTGTAAAAAACTGTAAAATTTAATTACTAACATGAGATGGTCTAACCGGTAATTGAGCTTAGATCCGACCCCAATATTCCAAGTTCAAATTCGAATATTGAGTGTGACAAATACTATCGAAAAAATTTCTAATTTTTTTGCTCATATTTGTGTTTGGCCTCAATTTCAAATTTGGCATCGACCACTAAGCATTGTTGGGTTAGTTGGAGTGTATTCAAGAAATGTGGACCAAGTGGGGTAGATTACTATATAGCCAGCCAGCCATTGTATTGATATTGAAGTCCCATCTTCCTGGAAAAAGAGATCCCCACGTTTTTTTCCCTGTATATCTATAGTTGTCAATGTCTACACTTTCTTAGAAGTTATTCCAAGATTTGATTTTGGCCTTTCTTGAATGCTTCCTTTTTTGTGTTGAAGAATGTACAGACATCTTACTTGCATTGCCTTGACAACAGGGATTGACTTTCTGTGGATAAGGACTCCAACTCATTGCTGATTAGATATAATTATTAATCATATATTTAGAAAATTAACATCATCAAGATTTGCTTTTATTTTTCATTGACAATTGTTCTTTAAATTAAATGTAAGGTCATCCAAAGCATGGGGAACATGAGAATGAAACATGTCTACGTGTCAAGCTGATCCAATTAGAAAAATTTCTGCAATAAGAGTGTAAGGGAATTGAGAGAAGGGAGAAATATATTACGATTAGGATTAGAATGTTGTTTAGTTTAAGGAAAAGAGATGTATCGGTAAGAGAGATGTATCGGTAAAAGAGATGTATCGGTAAGAGAGAAAAGGAGAAGAGAGAAAATGTATTGCTTTTGAAAGGACAAAAACACTCTTGAACGAAAAATAAAAAATTTATTCATTAGTTCAATTGACCTAATATTTATTTTTATTTTTTAATTTAGTTAACTAAGTATTTATTTTAATTAAATTAGCTAAATATCTAGTTTATTAATTATCTAAATATTTATTTTATGATTTAATTTAATTGGTTAAATATTTATTTTAGTTATTTAATTAGATAAAAGTTTGGGCAAACAAATTAAGGGAAAGAAATTCTTGTGCTGATTGGCTTGCTAAATATGACTTTTTTATGGGATAAGGTTCTCACAATTGGATTCAATGTCCTACGGCTATTCATGCCACACTCCTAGTTGATGCCTTGTGCATAACTAGGATTAGAGATTAGTTTTTATTCTTTTTGCTCTGCTTTTTTCTTTCATTGTAATCAAAAAAGATAATAATCGCTTAAGACTCTGTTTGACAAAAAGTAGCGGATAACGGTAATTCACTAGCTTATAGTGAATGAGTTATCAGATAGCGAATAAGCTAGCGGATTAAATTTAAGTGTTTGGTAAAATTAACGGTTGAAGTAGCTTATAAAAGTAAAATTACATAAATAGACATTTGTAATTAAAGCTTAAAAATGAGAGAGAAATTCACTTAATGGAGGATAAAAGAGGAATTCAATTAAAGTAATGTGGGTAAAATTGAGAGAAAAATGAAACGCCATAAGCTATAAGCTCAAACGTTACTTCAAGTAGCGTTTCAAAAAACGCTATAAGTTAGTGGAAAATGCTAAAAGCTAGTTGTGCCAAACACTTACAACTAACGGATCTGCTATAAGCAACGGATCAGCATTGCCAAACAGAATCTAAATCATAATTAGTTGATTTTTAGGTAAATTTAAATGTAAACTTTGAGTTGACCATGGAAAAATTAAAATTAAAATTAAAATTTAATTGTTTGGGAATTAGAATTATTCACAATTAGTACATGAATCCATATAAGCAATATTTTGCTTCCATCAAAGGCATAATTTTAAGCAAAATATATATGACACAAAACTTGATAGTCAAGTATTTACCTTTATAAAATATTTACCTTTTATAAATGAATATTTTGTTTGTTTAAGTACAGACAGTGAAATTTTTTATGTTGTTAATATAATTTTATTGTTTATGTCATAATTATTTTCGCTGCTTGAAACCTTTACATTTTCTGTATTTTCAAATAACTAAAATAATTAACTGCTTGTCACAATGTAAAAACTTTATTTTATAAAAAAATTATATTTTAAAATACGTGAAAATAAAATGATAATTGCATTTGCACATATATCTTGCTAGCTAGGTTTAAAAAACTGGAGCTGAATTCATATGAAATGCTGTAATTAAAGAATTATTATTCCTTCTTTGATTTATTTCATTATTTCATTATTTTATAGACATTCACCCATATGTCATAGGCGGCACGTTAACTTAATGAGAAGCCACCGAAAAATAGCTATTTTCTTTTCGGATAATATTATTTGAATATTTAATTTGATGGACGAGCTTTTATACTTTGTTTTAGACACAAATTCTGTATAACTCAGTAAGGCATGCAGGAATGCAATAACGTTAAAATTATTGAGATGGAGTTTTGCGACGTATTGTGTTGCTATGGTTAGGAAGGTAAAACCCTAAAAAATTAATGGAAAGCAAGTAATATTGTTTCCCTTTCAAAGTTGATATGGTTATGAAATTTGTTGATTTAGGGAAAAAATCTAGAAAAAGAGGTAATTTAGGGTTCATAGAAGTTAGAAGAAAACCTATAGGTGGTAGAGTGGTTTTTCTTTCTTCTTCCTCCTTCACCCAGTTTTTTCCTCCCTCTCCTTCTGTCGTCGTTCTCCTTGGGTCTCTCTCTGGCTTTTTTTTTTCCTTTTTAGTTTTGCTTCTCTAGCTCTAATGTGTAAAAGGGTAATTTGGTTAATTGAGAGAGAAGAGAAAAAAAAGTAAGAGGAAATAGATTATTCTAAGAAAGAGAGGGAAAGGGGAAAGTGGAAAATTTTGAAATTTGAATAGAGGTGAGAATGTAAAAATGTAGGGAAGAGATTATTTTGAAGTGACTATTTTATCCTCAAAGTTATTTATGTTGGATATGGGTAAATATGTAAATTTGGTAGTGGGTGTTTTGTTTAGAGATATATAGTGATGATTCTGTATAACCCAATAAGGCATGCAGGAATGCAATAACGTTAAAATTATTGAGATGGAGTTTTGCGGCGTATTGTGTTGCTACACGACTCTAAGAATAAGTCTGCAGTTATATGGAGAAAATACCTGATTTAAAAAAAAAAACTTCTGCATCGCTATTGCATTAAATGATTGACAGCAAATAACAATATATAAATGCATATAATAGGGCGTATGGCCCCTATTTTTATAGAGATCGAAAATATATAAATGCGTAATAAGTGACAACTTAACTCAACGAGAAGCCACCAAAATTCTTTTAGCTAATTTCTTTTTTCTCTTGGGAGGATACTTGTTGAGTATTTTATTACGAAAACAAACTTTGGTGCCTCAGAACTTTTTGTAACGTTATTTCTTTAATTGATTGACAGTGATGTGCAAAAAAATCAGATATAAAGGCAAATAATATTTCTTCATGTTAAATTTTTCTTTAAGTTTCTTCAGAAATTGAAGCCAAAATCGCTGTGTAATTATAGATTGCTTATGGAAGAGGATTACATGTTCAAATAAAAATTATAATTATAATATATGAATAATCATCTATGAGATGATTCCTTTAAAAAAAAGCTCATGAGATGATTCGTAAGAAAAAAATAGAGTTAAATATGCTTTTTATTTTTTTTATAGACAATATTAATTGTTAATTGTTAGAGGGATGTGAAAATGTTAATTTTGAAAGTTTGAACCCTAAATTTTCTTCGACTAAATATACCATTCCCCTGTTCGAACCCTAATTACTCCCTCAAACAGATGAATGGTAAATTTCAACAGAAAAAAGGGGGAATGGTAAACTAGGTGAGTCAATGAGGGAAAATGACGTGGGCCAAGGATTCATTCTCTGAAGGTTAATTCATTTGTTTTCCTTTTAGAATTTCATTCCATGTGAATATTCACTTATAAGATTCTTCTCTCCGAAATATTTGGATGTCAACGGAAATGACGTGGTATATCCTTTTCGAATGGCATATTCTCGGTTTACATATAGTCAGTCATATGAAAAACTTTACAATTTTAATTGTGGAGCATACAATATACAACGTATTAAAATTGCATATTTCACGCCATTGGGGTTGCTAACTTGCTATGTATGGGCGTGACAATTTAAAATTTTAGGAAATCAAATTGCTTCAAATTAAATTTCTTTCATTTTACCTCACCCCGCTAGTCTGGTGAGGTCAATGTTTACCTTCGTAAGTGCTTAAAGAGTCTGAAGATATTCCCTGTCTTGGACTGGGGCGCCATTCCCCCACCTTAAATTTTTTGGCTTTTTTCCCCTTTGCCCCCTTATACCTCCATATTACGTTTTATCCTCAAAATACGCCTCACATTTTTTTACCAAAATTTAAGTTGAAACTGATTTTTTTTAATCGACTCGACAATAACCTATACTTTTGTTGTTAGTCATGATTTTATAGGCGAGGTAATGGGCGAGGAACGTGGCGAACATTGTATAAGTTTCTTAGGTTGTTTTGTCTAGAAATACTGCTTGCACGTATTATTTTTTGAAACAAACATCAATGAACACACATTTATTTTTTAAGCAATCTATCTTTTTCTAGTTTTCTTAGTTTAATAGTTTATTAGAATCGCCGAAGCTTAACACTCTTTAAAACTATTAAGTAATCCACTGACAATTGGCAAGAGAGAGTTTCTATCTTTGACCTAATTAGTTGAAAAGAAAGAGAATCACTGTTGAAATCTTTAGCCAATTTTCTTAGTTCATTCTCAATCCACAATTTTTATATTACTTTGAAACAACAAAGCTGTAAATATTTTCCTTTACAACGATAATAACGAGATACTAGCAAGGTTCTAAATAGCGGTCGCAGTCACGTTAAGGCTTTCGTATTTTCGACCGTTGCGGCTGTTGCGATATGTGTTGCGGGCGTCGCGGTGTGAATTAAACATAATAACGTCAAGAAAGCACAAAAGCACACACAATGCATGAAGGAGGAGATGAAGATTGAAGGAAAGAGATGGTTGAACTGGGTGGTGGTTTTGCACTGCTACTGAATGCTAGTGGAGACAAGGAGCATTTGAAGCAAATAAGTGGTTCAGAGAGCATGAGTTTGGATCTAAAAATCTAATCTGAAAGTGAAAACATGTCTATTCTTTTGGTTTAGTTGAAAGAAATGATTTTTTTTTTTTACCTTTTTCCTGTTGAGCTGGGTTTCGCCGTGTTTATCGCGTCCGTTGCGACCGTAACGACGTTTTGTCGCGGCTGTCGCGGCCGTAACAACGTTTTGTCTCGGTTTTTTCTGTGATTTCTTATCACTCTGTGATAGCGCGACCGTTTTTGCCGTAACGGACCGTTTTTTGAAACCTTGAATATTAGTATAAAATTACAATTTAATATAAAATATTCAGATTCCTTACAACTAATTTAAATGCAGCAAGTTAATCTTAAATGACAACATAATATTCTTTATATTAAATTCTGATCTAGATTGGGCATGAGGCCCACTCCAACATCTGGATATGAATGAGCCCAATAGCTAGGATTCATATTCACAATTAATCATCCATATCCGACGGATCAGAACTGAAACAGATCTCTATAAATACTGATACACATAGCTAAAAAAGGTAGACTCTTATTTCCTGCTACGCTCTACAATTCTTTTTTTTTCCTTACAATCTCTACAATTCTTAATCCAACATAAGACCTACCAACTGCTGCAATCCCAAGTTCATCTAGACGACCACCGCAAGGTACACAACAAATTCCTTATTCCAAAAAAAAATTATGCAATCCCTACTTAAGCGTCGTATATCATGTTCAAATATTTTTGACAAGAATCATGTTCAAATATAGAAATAGAAATAAATATATGATCATAAAATCCTTTCAGTCTCCTTATTTTTTTCTTGTCAGAAAAGTCTCCTTTTTTTCTCCATCAAATGCGTAGCTTTAAAACATGCCTTCAGCATAAATAAAAAAATTATAAAAACAAATGTCGTGAATCATGATGCACACACCCTAACCCTAGAAGTGCTTTCTCAAAAGTCAATTTCTTTCCGCACTTATTCAATTTAAAATACGATTTGGAAAAATACATGTTTTTTTTTTGACACATGGAAAAATACATGTTGAAAATTGAAAATACTATTTAGGCACATAGAACTAATTTGGAAATTCACCCACCCACCCAATTTATTAATTATCATTAAATAACCCATAAAATGCTAGCTTACTGCAGCCTGCAGTCCTCGCTCGGTCCCCATATATCCGAATTTGAATATCTCAGGAATAAATAAATAAGATTTACCAAAAAAAATAAGAGATAGATAGATACCAGGAAAACGGTGTCGTATTGCCTACGTGGACTATGCCGGTAACCAATCCAACTGCAACCGTCTATTACCGGTAACCCCTCTTACACGGAATCAAATTGTTGCTGTGAAAGTACTACTATATAAAAAAGAAAAATAAAAGAAAAGAAGTGGTTGGGACGGTACGGTCCATTGGTTGCACACTCTCTCAAGAATTCACTTTCTACCGTTCGTCTTCTGCTATAAATACTAGAATTCGAGCAATTGCTCGTTTTTTCCCTTCTCCTACTCTTCTCCCCCTATCTTTTCGCCTACCATTTTTCCGGCGAAATCGCCGGCCAACCACCGTCGTTTACGCCGGACGATCTCCCTCCGCCTCCACGACCTCTCCTCTTTCAGGTTCTCTCTCTTTCTGTTTCTCCTCGTTTAACTTCTCACCATCATTCACTTCCCCTCGTCTTCTCAGATCTGTTTATTTTTCTATGTACATATGAGTTGGCGCTTATTTCTACGTCACAGATACCCATTTTCATCTCATTATGCTATTTTTTCGATGTTTTTTGCTATTTATTGCCGTGATAATGATGATTTTTCTGTTAGTTGTTCTCCATGGATCTTGATCTGTTACTTGTTGTCTTTTAATGCGTCATTTATCGCCTCTGTTCGGTTTTCTAAATTTGGTGATACAATTGACACGAGTTGAAGGTGATGTTGTTTATGTTTCGCCAATAATGTACTTAGAAATGTTGTATGGTTTTATTTCTATCCACTTTTTCTTCCTATTTGTAGAGCTTAATTATTAACAAGGATTGCGTATCGAACAGTTTTAATTGATTCTGATCATTTTGATTGTGACTCGTGACTCTGTGCGTGTGAGTGTGTTTTACGTTTCCGGTGCCGTCACTGGATTAATGCGTTTTTTATTTATATTCGGTTTTTGCTATTTGGTTGTTAGTAAAGTGAATGTTTGTTTCAGATTTGCATTTGAAACGTGGAGCGTAATATTTTTTTCTGGCTGTGGATAATAATATCTATTTCTGATATAGTCATTTGATTATTGGAAAAGTGGTGAAAATGGACGGTCCCATGGGAATGAGGAAAATCAGTTCTCACGCTTCTATATCTGAGATGGATGATTTTGATCTCTCCCGCCTGCTTGACAGGCCAAGGTTAAACATTGAGAGACAGAGATCATTTGATGAGAGGTCACTTAGTGAACTTTCGGTTGGTTTTGCGAGGGCGGGTGTGGATAACTATGACAATTACTCTCCTGGAGGAAGATCTGGTTTTAACACACCTGCTTCGTCTGCTCGGAACTCATTTGAGCCTCACCCTATGGTTGCTGATGCCTGGGAATCCCTCAGGAAGTCTCTAGTCTATTTCCGAGGCCAACCGGTAGGCACAATTGCAGCTGTTGATCATCAAGCAGAGGAAGTTCTAAACTATGATCAGGTGAATTAAGCTGCCCTGAATATGATTCTTTATCACTTTAGTTTGAATATGATTTTGCTCCAAATGATTTGTAAGTGTGTGTGTGTGCTGCAACTTTTTAATTACAGACAAGTTTTCAAAGGCGATTTGAGCTGGAAAGATCATACAAATTAAGGGTTTCAAAAAAATTCTATATGGCATATATGATCTTTTTTTTTGATCAAAACAAGACATATATGATCTATGCTAGCTAACATAATTGCGACATGAAAAGTATGTTCAGGTTTTAGCATTCACCCAAAAGTTTGGACTTTGGACATAATAAATTTAATAGAGAACTAAGATAAACAAACACAGGTTCTCTGAGGTGTATCTGATATTTTGTTGAATGTTTGATTACTCAGAGAAATCTTTCCTTTAACATACAACCTAGCCCCCTTAACATTTTGGAAATAACAAACTTAGATGAATGTTAATGAAAAATCTAGCTCAGCAAAGAACAAAACTGACGAGAGGACTCTAACAGGATAAATTAGCACAACCATAATTGTAACAAACAGCAATTTATCGCACCTTTTGGAGGTGTCAACTATTCTTGTGCACTTGGACTTATAGTGACTTCTGATGTGTGCTATGTATCTCGTTTAGCTTGCACATTAGATTGTTTCTGCCAGTGAAGAATTGTTGATCAAGAGAAGAAACTCTTGGCTTTTGTGTTAGTGGTGGCCTCGACAGACCTCAGTGCACAATGAACTAAATCTTTTTACTTTCACACTCTGATGGAAGATATCTATGAATGAGTATGATGTTTATTGATAAAATTTTCCTTTTTAGGTTTTTGTTCGAGATTTTGTGCCAAGTGCTCTGGCCTTTTTGATGAATGGCGAACCGGATATAGTTAAGAACTTTTTATTGAAGACACTGCATCTTCAAGGGTGGGAAAAAAGGGTAGATCGATTTAAGCTTGGTGAAGGTGTGATGCCAGCTAGTTTCAAAGTCCTTCATGATCCCATTAGGAAAACAGATACTCTTATTGCTGATTTTGGCGAAAGTGCAATTGGAAGAGTTGCTCCTGTTGATTCTGGATTCTGGTGGATCATTTTGCTTCGTGCATACACGAAATCTACAGGAGATCTAACTCTGTCTGAATCTTCAGATTGTCAAAAGGGAATGAAACTTATATTGACTCTATGCTTGTCAGAGGGGTTCGACACATTCCCAACTCTTCTTTGTGCTGATGGATGCAGCATGATTGATCGTAGAATGGTATGGCACAATTTGCAGTTATTTTTCAGCATGTAATATAATTAGTATTAGTATTGCTAATGTTATCTGGTTACTAGAATTGTCTTTGTTGCATTCCATTATTTAAATTTGCCATTACGGTTTGAGGTTATGAAAATGCAATTAGTTTTGTTGTTGCAAGTCTTGCTTTTTTCCACCATGTCAAATTCATTAAATAAATGATGTGGCAACGCAATATTGAATGTCAGACGAAATATTTTCAACACACAGTAAACTCTTTAATATGTAATTTCATATATTTGGGTGAATTTGAAGAACTTGCATAATTTATTAATTTTTTCTTTCTTCCTGCAGGGTGTTTATGGCTATCCGATAGAGATTCAAGCACTTTTCTTCATGGCATTGAGATGTGCTTTGTCAATGCTCAAGCAGGATGATGCTGAAGGAAAGGAATGTGTAGAGCGTATTGTGAAGCGTTTGCATGCATTGAGTTTTCACATGAGAAGTTACTTTTGGCTTGATTTCCAACAGCTAAATGACATTTATCGGTATAAGACTGAGGAATACTCACATACTGCAGTAAATAAGTTTAATGTTATTCCCGATTCAATTCCCGATTGGGTGTTTGATTTTATGCCAACACGTGGTGGCTACTTTATCGGAAATGTCAGTCCGGCCAGAATGGATTTTCGATGGTTTGCTTTAGGCAATTGTGTTGCAATTCTATCTTCTTTGGCAACTCCAGAGCAGTCCATGGCTATCATGGATCTTATTGAAGCTCGTTGGGATGAATTGGTAGGAGAAATGCCACTAAAAATTGCTTACCCTGCGATAGAAAGTCATGAGTGGCGAATTGTTACTGGTTGTGATCCCAAAAATACCCGATGGAGTTACCACAATGGAGGATCTTGGCCAGGTTTTTCCTTTCTCTGATAACACTCTGTTTTTCAAACATTAAAGTGCATTTAACTTGGGCTTTTATCTGGGACTCTGGATAGCTTCTTCGTTGCAATCATTTGCAACATACTGTCAACATGATATGCATTCTGGTTATTTGTTTGTTTGATAGAAATCATTTGCAACATACTGTTAACCATGTCAGTCTTATCTTTATTTTCCAGCAGTTTATACATAACTATTATCTTGTCCAGATGATTTTATTTTTAGCAGCTATGCTTCTAACAATAGCTCTTACATGTCAGATTATCACCATTTTTTTCGGTAACTCTACAAGCTGTGCTTGGCATCAGCTTAACCTTTGCCACAAGGTGCTTCTTTCGAGAAGCTCCTACATGGTACTTGGGTTGCCAACTTAGCCGCACCTTGTGTTTGAGTATCTTTCATATTATTTATGCCAATATGCACCATGTTCGAATATTAATAATGTTTCAAATGGTCTTATTTTCAAAGCAAAGTAACTAAGTAATACAAACCGTTGTTATTACTTATGAGTTGTGTTTTTTCCCCAATGTATAATTGTCTGAATTATGTGTACCTGCCCCAGTGTTTTTGATGGCCCTATTTCTTTTTATTTCTTGCTCGAGTGCAGTGCTCCTGTGGCTAGTAACAGCTGCTTGCATCAAGACTGGGAGACCACAAATAGCCCGGCGTGCAATTGAACTGGCTGAGAGTCGTTTACTGAAGGATGGGTGGCCTGAATATTATGATGGGAAACTTGGAAGATATGTTGGCAAGCAAGCAAGAAAATACCAAACATGGTCTATTGCAGGTTATCTGGTGGCCAAGATGATGCTGGAGGACCCCTCACACTTGGGGATGATTTCCCTCGAAGAAGACAAGCAGATGAAACCCGTGATTAAAAGATCATCTTCTTGGACTTGCTAAAAAATTCTGGCTATAGATAAATAGTACAAAAAAAGAAAGAGAATAGAGAAATTTAGAAGGTGAGAGATATTGTTGTTTTAATACACGGCAGTATTCTTTGTGATTTCATTCCTCGTATGCCTGATTGGAAGTTTGGCTTGTGTAAAATAGCTGCTGCTGAGACTGGCATCATGCTTTTCCCAATAATTAAGACTCTTCAGTTCATGTTTGATGAGTTCCGTGCCATCCCACTTGTTGCTTGGGATTATAAGTAAGATTAGAAAAAATTATGATTCTTCATTAAATTAAAATGTTTCCTGACAATTTTCAATAAGGCTTCTTTTAAAAAGGGCCGAGAACCTAAAGCTTTGCTTTCTTTATATATTAAACTCTGGTCTACCTCACAAAGCAAACAAATATGGTGAAGTATAGTTTCTTTTAACTATTTTTCGTGATTGCAAATTTTGAACTACCGAAGTTGCACTCTGGTGTCCATGTTTATATTATCCTTTTGCTTTCTGAGACCAATGTTTTTCCGATGTTATTTTTTAGAGTCTAGTGCTGTATAAGTAGGCAACCGTTCTCTGTACTTTATTGAATTGATAGATAAGTATGCTTTTTTTTTCCTTTTTTAGTTGGGTTTTATTTATATGCAATATTGATGTAAAAAATAAATTGCATAATTGTTCAATAACATGTCATCACATCATCTAAACGGATTTAAAAATACACGATTTCTCATGCTCATTTAGATGAACGCAAATCATTAGGTATTGATGAAGGAAGTGCAATTTATTTATTTTTGGTTACAAAAGAGAAGGAAACAAAAAACTACGGCCTAACAAAAGTGATGCAGAGAGCGATGTATTTTTATTATAGAGAAATAAAGCTTTTAAAACATATACTGTATATTGCCAAAAAAAACATATACTGTATAGAATATTAGGTTTTTCAGAAGTTTTTTAGTTTTTAAAAATTTCAACCTGACTTTTGGTCAAAAAATAAATAAATTTCAACCTGACTCATGCAACCTGTAACTAAGTCTTTTCCTATTTTATTATAGTAGCCTGGCAAAAAAATTCCATGTATCTAGTCAAAATATTGACCAGCTACATATATTTTTTGTTGGTTATATTTAAAGTGGGAGGGAGAGTAAGCCCCTTTAGCTGCAGTTTAAGTATGTTTCTTCTTTTGAGGTCTACAGGTGCTATGCTTTTTGGATTACCTTGACTTTTGGATCTCATGAAATATCTACTCATGTTAGACAAGTTCACCATCGGTGCATATCTTTTGAGTTTAACTGTACATTTTTTTACCAAAAAAAAGTGTATATTATTGTAGGCTTAATTACGTTTTTCCTCTCTCAATAGATATAGTCATTTTTACTTTTCGTCTCTAGAATTTTTTTGTTTTTCGTTTCTATAGTTTCTTAAATTTGTTTAATTTTCTCTCTACAATGAATATCTATTTTAAGAATTAACCCTTATTTAGTCCATGATTCAGGGATTAAAATCAAAATGGTAAATCCAAATAAACAACATAGGGACTAAAAAAAAATTGAACCATGAGGTGTGCCCCGACTTAGGTGAGCCTTAGGAGCCCAACTCACCTAAACTTTCTTATACAAAATAAAAAAGTAAAAAATTCTATATTGTAAGGACGAAAAATACATTTTTTTACGGGGACAAAAAACAAAAACCATTGTATTTGAAGGGATAGAAAATATATTTAAACCTTTATTGTTTAATTCCAACCATTGCAACGTTCTCAGTGATTATTGCTTTAAGATTTTAAATTTCAAAGAAATATAAATTCTTTTGGCGATCTTAACTTCATTTTATTGTTAAATGAGATTAGCTTCATAGTATAATAGTGATATTCATATCTTTATTATACTAAACCATGGATGCTATATGTAAGCGTCCATGTGGATAATACAATAAAAACACCTCAGATTTGTTAAAAGTCCACATCACTTTTTCTAAAACACATGTGGGAAAAAAACCATGTGGGGGCAAAAAAAAAATTTATTTACCAAAATAATGCACTTTGTGGGTTATTTACCAAAGTGGGCAAATTTTTTTTATAGTTCAGAAGTCGCCCCCCCCCCCCCCCCCCCCCAGGGTGACTTCTGAACTGTTTTTTGCAATTTTTTTTTAAAATGCAGTTCAGAAGTCGCCCCCCACCAGCGTGACTTCTGAACTGTGTTTTGCAATTTTTTTTTAAAATACAGTTCAGAAGTCGCCCCCCCAGGGTGACTTCTGAACTGTGTTTTGCAAATTTTTTTTAAATACAGTTCAGAAGTCGCCCCCCCCCCCCCCCCCCCCCCCCCCATGGTGACTTCTGAACTGTGTTTTGCAATTTTTTTATTGAATTATATATTAATATATAAATACCTAAATAAATTAATAATAAATTTATAAAAATGATTATACCTATTTATAATTTAATTACGTTAATATTTAGGAAAAAAATTAAGAGATTAAAAATTGGAACATAATATAATATAGAAAAAAGACTGAAATAAACAACAAAATTTTCAGAAATACAAGAATAGAAAATTAAAAACGAAACGAGAGGAAAACATGATCGAAACTACTTCCACGAAACATTTTCTGGTAGTGGCCATTGGACCGCTGGAGGGATAACCTGACGGATGATTTCATGGGTGGAAATAGTTGTTTCGACGCACAATTCGATAGGACTCCGAGTATGAGGTTGAAACATCTCATGCTGCTGAAACATCTGTCGAACGTGATTGTCAGTCTTGATAGTCATTACGCACCACCGAATACGATTACCTTCGCCGGTCCGGGGGCAGCGATAAACGATACGAGTGATCGTTTGCTCCTCACCCTCCAGCTGCGCCTTTCCGTTAGCTTTTCGTTCAGTTCGGTGAAGGTGATGTTGTTCTTAAGGCTGGAATAAATGGTGTTTGGACCACTAAAATACACACCATCTTCTTCCCTGTACATAACACGGGCCTGACAGTGAAGTGTACAGTAGTGGTTGATGACTGTTTCCGGTATGACTTGTTGTGGTGGGGGTGGTCGCAGAAGATGAATGATTTCTTCCGGAGTGCGTATTGTGTCTACGTACAGCTCCAAGAGACTACGTCCCATTGGAATATTAGCATGACCTTGCATCATTGCGCGAACATCGTCGTCGCTTTGGATCTCCATGACAGAATAACGGAATGTCCCGTCATCTCCACAATTGTACTTTCTGTAACGGATACGCTCCACGTCTTTACGCCACCCTCCCTCTGGCCGTATTTTTCTCTCAGCCTTCTCCTTGAGTTGGGCGAATGCGATGTCCTTATTCATCCTACAAAAGATATGATTAGGACAACGAAAGACAACACCATGTTCATCGGTGGTTACAGTTCCACTGTGATAAAGTGCGGTTAGGAATTTGTCATTTGAGTACTGGGTTGGGCACAACTGCCATTCCATTTCAGCGGGTTGGGCGACAGTGTTTGGGAAGAACCAGAGAAGAGAAGATTAATCAGAAATATAGGTTGAGGGTAATTTGTTGGTGTGAATTTGAGTGTAATGTGAGAACGTATTTATAATAGGGGTGATCGTATGTAAGCCATTGATTTTGGATGATCTTAACCATTGATTTTAGGGTTGAGTGTCGGCAAAATCCTGGCCGTTAAAGAGTGTCGGCAAAATCTAGGCCATTAAATAGTGTCGGCAAAATCTAGGCCATTAAAGAAATTAAGACCTATGCACTCTGCACAATCCACACTTTAACAGTGCACTCTGCACAATGCACACTGTAATATATAGTGCACTCTACACTATGCACTATGCACTCTGCACAATGCACACTTTAATAGTGCACTATGCAGAAAGCACTATTAAAGATAAAAGAGTAAATTATTTATCCAAATGTAATAAATGTCACATAAGATTAAACCCTTAAAATTAATAACTTAGTTAATATATAATTACAATAATTGATAAATTAAACTAAAAAGACAGTACAGAAAAAAATTAACAAAGATGAGACCCAGTTCCACACTTTCGAGGTTGGGGGACACGCCGTGGACGTTGATGCCGATGTGGTGGTTGATGTTCTTCCTCAGTCGGGGTAGGCGGCGACGGCTCTGGAAAATATTGGGGAACTGATGAAGAACTAGCACCGCCGGCCTGCTCTTGAATTTGATGAAGCAACGCCACAGATTGCGCAGAGCCGGGTTGGACCCCAAAGCACTCATAGAACATATCGGGGTCCCTTTCGGTGGTAGAATGTCGATATGTATCTTGAAAAGGAGTATGTTCTACTGACTGGTTGTATTGTTCGTAATATTGGAATGTTGATGTGTGGGAGATAGAGTGGCGGTGAGGCACATCTTCTTGGAATGTTGGTGTGTGGGAGATAGAGTGGCGGTGAGGCAGATCTTCTTGGGTCCTCTGTTGAGTTGGTGGTGCACGTCGATGTCGATTACGGTTACGTTCTCGACGTTCGGTTTGAGTAGTTGGGGGAGCTGGCACGTCTTGTTCATCATCTTCATCCACATCACAAACATTTGCAAGACCACGTGGATCCCTTAGATGTTGGTCGGCTGAAATGTATGGCCTTGACTTTTTTAGAAACCAGCGCATGTATTTATCTGTCTGCGTTGGTTTAGCAAAGCACGGTCGACCCACAACACATCGATTTTCTCTATCATTCCATAAATCAATTAACTGGCTGTGATATACAGCCCAATTAACATCAGTCTGTCCCTGCATGGTGATGTTGTGCATGTGGCTGATATCTATTGGTGCTGATGGTATGTCTTGGACGAGGCCAAATTGCAAGGTCACTCTATCCGCATGGTGCCATTCTACAATATGGAAACAGACCATAGCCGTGTTTGTAGTCCATATGCCTTGGTGCCGATATGCTATTTCTGGCAAATTGAATTCCCGATATGGCAACCACTCAAACTCTTCATGTGTCATGCGGTCTATTGTTGATTTGTACAAAACAAGGCTTTTTGGACACTTAGTGTGGCTAAGTGGCGTGCGAACCCATCTGGTAAAAAAAAATTGTTAACGTAAAGAAGAAATATAATTGTTAGTATTCATTGTGTCAAATTTTTACCTCTTTGCTAGTGGCCATTCATAAGGACGGTTGCAGTCTGGTGCTAGGAACGGCATGCGGTACCAGACCCAAGACTGTAACAAAAGAGTACATCCACCCATGGTGCGTGAGGAGCATGTAGCTATCTTACACAACATTCTGTATAAGTTCGTTAGACATGCTGACCCCCAGCTGTAACTTGAAATTTCATCGAAGTTTTTCAATAGGGGTAGGTATTTTATGTTGACTCTGTTTGATGATTTGTCTGGGAGTATGTATCCCCCGATCAACTGCAATAGGTACGCCCTACAATATTGTCTTCGTACTTTGTTGGAAGCGCCCTCTGGAACATTATTAAATTCACGTTGTAGCCAAGTGAACTTAATTTGGTTGCCTACCATGCCATTTGCTGGGATAGGCTTACCCAAAAGTTGTTCGCATACTCGATCCCAATTTTTTTCACAACTTCCAGTAACGGCATTTCCATCAACGGGAAGTCTCAACTGCAACGCCACGTCTTCGAGAGTTATTGTGCACTCCCCTACTGGAAGATGAAAAGTGTGTGTTTCTGGTCTCCAGCGTTCGACCATTGCTGCCACCAAAGCTGGATTTATTTTGAATGCGCCAATTGAAGCAATGTCACGAAACCCAGCTCTTTCTATCAAAGGTAATATAGAGGCATCTGGTTCTGGAAGTTTGAAAGCGTGGTGAACTTCCATTGGGTCATCGTTGAGAAGCATGGAAATGTGAGGTTCATCGTTGAGTTATGTGGTTGTGTTGCTGCCTATTGTTGTATATATTCTAGTCTAAGCATTATTGTCCTGGCCTTTAAGCAGTGAGGCACAATGCACATTGAACAATTCAAAAGTGTCAGTGCAATCCTGGCCTTTAAAAGTGTCAGTGCAATCCTCGCCTTTAAAAGTCACGTGTGCAATCTTGGCCTTTAAAAGTGTCGGTGCAATCCTGGCCTTTAAAAGTCACGTGTGCAATCCTGGCCTTTAAAAGTCACGTGTGCAATCATGGCCTTTAAAAGTGTCGGTTCAATCCTGGCCTTTAAAAGTCATGTGTGCAATCCTGGCCTTTAAAAGTGTCGGTGCAATCCTGGCCTTTAAAAGTCACGTGTGCAATCCTGGCCTTTAAAAGTGTCGGTGCAATCCTGGCCTTCGAAACAATGACTAAAAAAGGTTTCTCGTAAGTCTAAAAAATGAGTTTTTTACCATGTTTAGATCAATTTTAACCAATTTTGTGAAATTACTAAATTAAAAAAAATGATATGACATTATAGTAGAGTTATAGAACTACGGTTTCATGTTTTGAATTAGTACTAACGGACTTATAACCCACGTGTACAAGATTCGAAACAATGACTACAAAAGGTTTTTCGTAAGTCTAAAAAATGAGTTTTTTACCATGTTTAGATCAATTTTAACCAATTTTGTTAAATTACTAAATTAAAAAAAATGATATGACATTATAGTAGAGTTATAGAACTACGGTTTCAAGTTTTGAATTAGTACTAACCACGTGTACAAGATTCGAAAAAATGACTAAAACTGGTTTTTCCTAAGTCTAAAAAATGAGTTTTTTACCATGTTTAGATCAATTTGAAGCAATTTTGTTAAATTACTAAATTAAAAAAATGATATGACATTATAGTAGAGTTATAGAACTACGGTTTCATGTTTTGAATTAGTACTAACGGACTTATAACCCACGTGTACAAGATTCGAAAAAATGACTAAAACCGGTTTTTCCTAAGTCTAAAAAATGAGTTTTTTACCATGTTTAGATCAATTTGAAGCAATTTTGTTAAATTACTAAATTAAAAAAAATGATATGACATTATAGTAGAGTTATAGAACTACGGTTTCATGTTTTGAATTACTACTAACGGACTTATAACCCACGTGTACAAGATTCGAAACAATGACTAAAACCGGTTTTTCCTAAGTCTAAAAAATGAGTTTTCCTAAGCACTGCACACTGCACTCTGCACTAAGCAGTGAACAATGCACATTGAACAATTCAAAATTGTCGGTGCAATCCTGGCCTTTAAAAGTGTCGGTGCAATCCTGGCCTTTAAAAGTCACGTGTGCAATCCTGGCCTTTAAAAATGTCGGTGCAATCCTGGCCTTTAAAAGTGTCGGTGCAATCCTGGCCTTCAAAACCGTCGGTGCAATCCTGACCATTCAAGTTTCAATAAATAGGCCCCAAATCTCTCACCACTAAACACCCAACTGCCATAGTTTCTCCTACTACCAACTGAAACTCAAACACACCCTCCTACTCCCAACTTCGTCAATGGCTCCAACGAATGTTTTCATCACAGTCTTTTACAATGGTTATGTTGAAAAAACAAATACTGAGGGTATATTTTTTAGGTGTCATAACAACACCCTTGTCAAACTCAACTCTAATTCCAAACTAGCTCAAGTTAAACAAGCCATTGAAAAAAAAATCTCTCCTGACCATTCAAAAGTGGTTGCTAGTCTTACATATCGGTACCCCACAACTCTCAGTACTGGCCATACCTTTTATGGGGGATTCGAAATAAATTCCGACGATGATGTTGAACTTATGATAGAGCATTTCAAAGAAGATAGACACCTTGGTATATGTACACCAGAAATATACGCAGATTTGGTTGAGGCTCCTTCTAACTACACCCAGGCAAGTCACGGTCACTCTATTCCATCTTCATCACAACAAAACTTATGTTTTTCTCAACAAACAGGAATACCATACACTGACTTCATTCCACCTGTTTACCCTCAATTCAATCCTTCATCATCCCAAACTGACATGCATTACAGTCCTTCAACACCTCACCATCACTCTGCACCATCATCCTCAAACACACCCATTGACCTTAACACAAGCCACCCTCTACATACTCAAACTAATACCTGTTGCTTGAAAACGTGAACGTTCTTTTGTGCAAGTGTACACAATCGTAACAAGTAATATAATGAAAGTAGAGATCGTTCCCACGAGGATTAATTGCCAAACAAGAGTTTAATCAAAGTAACAATTAGTAATTTTGGTAACAAAAGTAAATGACACACAATTGGTTGGGTAACAAGTAACAAACAACTAAAAAGGTATTAGGGTAGTGGAAATCAGATTTGGGACAAGTTGAGATGCAATACTTCAATAAATCCATTAAAATGCTCAAAATGCTATGTTAAGTGCTGCAGCACTAGGTGCTGCCGCAATTGTGCATTATGTCTAATGCTTAACACTAGGCTTTAGTCGCCCCAAATTATGTCTAATTCGGAAGAGATTATTTCCCTAGGATACTGAAGAACAAGCAGCATTACACCTAAGTGTTTTACCTCATGGCTTATGCCTCTCCTATGTCTAGGACTCAAGCAAGGAACAACTATATGTCTATAGTGCAACATACCATGTTATCTTGTGAGATATATATACAAACCATGTCTGTGAATGTATATCTACTTAGATTAGACGGCCAATCCTAATCTAAGATGGAAATAGTAAAAACACACAAGATAAAGCGCTCAACACAATAACACAAGCATTAAGAACAATTTAACTTCATTAAATTCATAATAGCATCCCAACTACAGAGGTTTAGCTCATATTGAGCTTACACAACATTACAACTAAACTAAACATCAAGGGAAGTAAGAATTTCATACTAAAATCCGAGAAGAGAAGTTCAACTACAAGTCTTGATACTGAGACAGCTTCAATGGTGATCCACCAAACAATTCCAGCTCTCAAAATGTAGTTCCTTCGAAGTTGAAGTAGATCTAACGTTGCTGCAGCAATCAATATCCCAGCAATTGATTCTAAGTAACAATGGAGGCACGAAAACTTGAGGCTATGTCTATACCTCAGGAATTCGGCTTAACCTAATTCTGGAGGTGAGAGCCTTTATATAGGTAAGGCCTTGGGATGAGAGAAACCCAAAATGGTGGAGGCACATTTTGTCCTTTTCAAGGTAGAATGTCCTTTTTGCCCAAAACCCTAGGTCATTCATGCATCATCAATGATTGGCACGCACACCCACGCATGACACACGCTGACAGCTGTCCTTGCCTTGATTTCCGTGTTTCTTGCTACATTCTCTCTCATGTTGCGCATTTAGGCATTGCTGCCACAATAGGTGCTGCAGCAATTAAACAAACACATTAAACCACAATTGGGCACCAAAGTGCCCATTAATAACATAATTAAGCTTGCACCTTCAATTATTCTAAACTAACATATTTACAACATTAATCACTAAATTGCTTGAGAATTAACAATGATTTAAGCTTGAAATAAGAGGTAATAACAATCATATTTGATTGTTATCAATACCCCACCATTTAGTATGTTTGTTGGTGTCCATAATGAAGACGTTGGGGACTATAGCGAAGATGAAGATGAAATTCTTCAGCGTGACGTCGATGAGGAACCAATTGAAGCTAACCCCAACATAGGTGTTGCATTCCGCGAGCCTGTACCACACTTTCAAAACGTCACAGCTGATAACCCAGAACCTTATGATGTAGAGTTTGGCCATTTCATGGACAGGAACCAACTCTTATCCAACGAAGACCCAAACGAACTCAAACTCAAAATGAAATTTCCCACAAAAGAAATAGCCCAACAATTCATCCAAACATATCACCTAAACCATTCAGTTGCATACAAAGTCTGTGAGTCTAAACCACACACATGGACCGTTTGTTGTGTTCATGAAACCTGTTTGTGGAGGTGTGTAGTGAGAGTAGGAGCAAAAACTGGATATTGGGGGATTACACAGTTGACTCACCCACACACATGTACAACATCTACTATTTCCCAAGATCACCGCCAGCTGACCTCCTCCCTCATGTGTATTCATATACTTCCACTTGTAAGGAAGGACCCGACAATATCAGTGGCTGTGTTGATTGCACACATCAAGGAGCGGTTCACGTACCAGAGTTCCTACAGAAAGGCTTGGATTGCTAAACAAAAAGCAATCGAGCTTATCTTCGGTAATTGGGAGGACTCTTACAATGAAGTAACCAGGTGGCTACATGCTTTCTCTTACTATATTCCAGACACAGTTCACGACTGGCAGTACAAACCATTCAATGAGAATGGACAACTAGTTGCCGACAAAAGTGTATTCCACCGCATTTTTTGGAGTTTCGGCCCGTGCATTAAAGGCTTTCAATTTTGCAAACCAGTTGTCTCTGTTGATGGAACATGGTTGTACGGTAGGTACAAAGGGTGTCTTCTTTTGGCAATCGCACAAGATGGAAGAAACAACACCTTCCCAATTGCATATGCAGTGGTAGAGGGTGAGACAAAGGAGGCTTGGTTTTTCTTCCTATCTCGTTTAAGACACTATGTGACACCACAGGAGGGTATTTGTTTGATATCAGATAGACACGAGTCTATCAAAAGTGCTGTTACGCAACTAAACACCAATTGGAAACACGTCTTCTGTGTTCGCCACATAGCACAAAACTTCATGAGACACTTCAAAAACACTCCTGCCAGGAAACATGTCATCAATATGGGTGAGTATTTTTAACAATTTTTTTAATTAATTAGTTTCAAATTTCCATTCCGTACTTACCAACATCTTCTTTTTTTTCTTCAGCATATTCAATGACAGAAGAATCGGCCGAACACTACAAACAAAAAATTGGTCAGGAAGTAGGTCCTGAGGGGGTGGCTTGGGTTGAAGACATAACCGCAAAACAATTGTTGCAGTGGTGCGATGGAGGTTCCCGTTGGGGGCACATGACAACAAACCTTGCAGAGTGCATCAACAATGTCCTTAAGGGGGTGCGGAATCTCCCTATTCGTTCATTGATAGATGCAACATATTTCAGAATGAACGAGGTTTTCGTCAAAAGGGGAACACAGGCACAGGCAATGTTGACATCCGGAACTATGTACTCTGAAAAATTGTTGGAAAATATTGCCAGGAACATAAATGTCTCAAAAACGCATAACGTCGCGGTTCACGATCGTGCCCAACAATTGTTCCGAGTTGAAGAACTTGTACGACCACAAAGTGGTAGACCTGCGCGAACATTCGTGCTGAACTTCAGAGCAAAAACGTGTGAGTGTGGGGAATTCCAGGCACTTCACTACCCTTGTTCACATGTCATCGCAACATGCTCAAAATGCAATTACGACCTCATGCAATTCGTGGATCCACCGTACAAAATGGAGAATGTTTTCAATACTTACATTGTCGAGTTCCCACCCTTGCCAACTGAGACGTCATGGCCTTATTTCAATACTTTAGAACTAAAGCATGATCCCACTAAACGGAGAGATAAAAAGGGTCGTCCACAGTCTAACCGTATTCGTATAGAGATGGATCAAAGAGAAAGGGGTACACGCACCAAAAGATGCGGAATTTGTAGAAATGAGGGTCACTGTTGGACTAAACGATAACCTTAGAGGGGGGGGGGGGGGGGTGAATAAGGTTATAGGCTAAAAATCATTCTTTTTTGTGTTTTCAAAGTTGTTTAATGCTAGTTTAAAAAACAAATGCGGAAAAGGTTTATATGCTAGCAATTTGCGCAAGCTATTATAGAGATATAGCAACAATGATGAATTTTACAGTAACACAAAATCCACTTAACTGTAATATAGAGATTGCAACACAGTAACAATGAGTATACTAATAGTGCAAATCAAAACAACTAACAAAAATATCAATTTCAATAGTTGTAATAACAATTCAACAGTAATTTCAATTTAGATAGTTATAATAACAATTCAACAGTTAACGCTATAATAGAAAACCAAACAATAATAACAAGAACAAGAATAATGGGGCATAAATAAGTAAAGAGATAAGGGAAAGAAGAACACCGCGATTTTTCGAGGTTCGGATTGAAATCCTACTCCTCGGCCTCCGGCTTTCCAACCTTTGGACTTTGGGAAAATAACACTATAATGGTGAAGATGCTTCTTCAAAGTCTTACAACTCACGCCACTTTACAGCAACAACAAAACCTCTCAATTTCCCCAATTGAGAACCCGAGCTCCCCGCTTAGGATTTCTACGATCCAATCTCCCCGATCGAACCACCCAAGAAACACCTTCCCAGGATTTCACAACAATACCAAACGCCAAGTGATAAGATGAATACAATTGAAACTATGATCGATTAATCAAGCAAAATAACCATAAGAGTTGAGAGAGATGATATGATGATGAAAACCCTAGAAATTTGATTGAGAACCGAAGAAGATGAAGATATTGAAAGGGATCGTTCTCAAGTTTTGGTTTCACGTTGTTTCAAATTTTGCGGCTCTGTGAAATGTTTTTCGTTTTCTCTCTCTCTGTATGTCGTGAAAACCCTTGCTTTTCTATTTATATCACTTAAGAAAATATGACCGTTGAAAGTTGTTTTCCAAAAATACAAGATAGAAATCGATTTTGTGCTTAAATGAAAGGAAGCAAAAAATCGATTGTTCTCCTTAAAAGAATGAGTGAGAAATCGATTTTGCACTTAATGAAGGAAGTAGACAATCGATTGTTAGCTTTATAAAAATAAGGAAGGCAAGCTACAAGAGACAAGCCACAAATCGATTTCTTGCTTGAATGGCATAGGCTAGAAATCGATTTCTAGCTTGAATGAAATAGGTTGGAAATCGATTTTCCTCTTTAAAAACACAGAGTCATCAATCGATTGTTTTCTTTCCAAAACAAGTTCTTTTAAAACAATCAAGAAGTGGGAATCGATTGTTGGCTTTTAAAAGGAAGAGAGAAATCGATTATTGGCTTAAAAGGAAAGAGATAAATCGATTCATTGCTTTAAAACTAAGTGGGAATCGATTTCTAGCTTTATGTACCATATCAAGAATCGATTCTTTACTTCAAAAACAAATTCTTTTTAAAACACTAACTCATGAATCTATTTTCTTTAAAAAAACAACAATTCAAGACTCAAACTATTTCTTTAAAAACACTTTGTGCCTAACCTAATTAAACATGGTTTTATATAAAATATTTTTCCAAGACAGTTCAATTTTAAAAGATCATCTCTCAACTACGAATGTTATAAGACTTGGGTAATACGATCTTACATGAGTCCTACGCAAAGCGATATAAGTCTTCAATGCTTGAGCAGCTTTTCGTCCGAGCTTCTACAACTTTGAGTCAGCTTCCGAAGCTCTCTTGTTCAACACCCTGCGCTCTTATATTTTTCCTGCGCTTTACCTCAAGTAAATTATCAGTAACTTGTAATTTGTTATCATTCAAAACAAGGAATGTTTGCCCTTGGCACAACAAACTCCCCCTTTTTGATGATAACAAATTACCTTAGCATAGGGAGGCGATAAACAAGAAACATTAGCATATGCTCCTCCTAAGCGTAAGCAAAAAAAAAAAAATTATAAAAATAAACATACATAGCAGAAAACAATTATATAGCAGTTATTTCTCCCCCTTTGTTTTCATCAAAAAGGAGGGAATCACATAGCACATAATCGCGTAATCACAAACTGGAAAAATCAAGCATACCTAGCTCTCTCCGGATTTTACAAAATTGAGCTTCGGCTAGAGGTTTCGTGAATATGTCAGCTAGTTGGTCATTGGTGCCTACAAATTTTAATTCTATGCTCCCCCTAGAAACATGATCTCTAATAAAATGATGTCTTATTTCTATGTGCTTAGTTCTAGAGTGTTGGATGGGATTCTTTGCAATATTGATAGCACTAGTGTTATCACATAAGACAGGCACATTTTCATATAACAAACCAAAATCTTCCAAAGTCTGTTTCATCCACAAAACTTGTGCGACGCAATTTCCAACCGCCACGTATTCGGCTTCAGCGGTGGACAAAGCAACACTGTTCTGTTTCTTACTAGACCAGGAAGTCAAACAAGGGCCTAGAAAATGGCAGGTTCCACTAGTACTTTTTCTATCTAAGGTACAACCAGCAAAATCAGCATCAGAAAAACCGACCAAATCAAAGTGACTCGATTTCGGGTACCACAATCCGAAGTCTGTGGTTCCCTTAACATATCTAAGAATCCGTTTTACAGCTTTTAAATGTGATTCTTTTGGACATGCTTGAAATCGAGCACACAAGCACACAGCAAACATAATATCGGGTCGAGATGCAGTTAAATATAAGAGACTACCGATCATACCTTGTTCATCCTTGTCCAATTTTGTTGCAGTCGCCATTGGAGTACCAATCACCTTTGCATCACTCATGCCAAATTTCTTTAGTAACTCCTTTGAGAACTTAGTTTGACTGATGAATATTCCATCTTTCATTTGTTTCACTTGAAGTCCCAAAAAGAAGTTCAACTCCCCCATCATGCTCATTTCAAATTCACTAGTCATCATGTCAGAAAACTCCTTGCGCAAATCATCATTAGTAGACCCAAAAATAATATCATCGACATAAATTTGAACTACAATAAGATGTTTGCCTTTGGTTTTAAGGAATAAGGTAGAATCAATCTTACCCTTTTTGAAACCGTTTGCAATTAAATGTTTGCTTAGTCTCTCATACCAAGCTCTAGGGGCTTGTTTTAATCCATAAAGGGCTTTGTCAAGTTTAAAAACATAATTTGGATTTTCAAAATCTTCAAAACCAGGGGGTTGTTTTACATATACTTCCTCTTCTAAAAATCCATTGAGGAAGGCACTTTTGACATCCATTTGGTGTAGCTTGAAATCCATGTGACTAGCAAAGGCTAGTATTATACGAATGGATTCCAACCTGGCCACTGGAGCAAAAGTTTCTTCAAAATCCACCCCTTCAATTTGATTATAACCTTGAACAACTAAACGACTTTTGTTTAATAAAATAATACCATTTTCATCAAGTTTGTTGCGAAAAACCCATTTAGTCCCTATGATAGTTCTATCAACAGGTTTTTCAACTAAATGCCAAACTTTGTTTCGTTTAAATTGTTCAAGTTCTTTTTGCATTGACACAACCCATTCTGGATCACCTAGAGCCTCTTTTATGTTACTAGGAACTATTTGAGAGACAAAAGCACTATGAAAGCATAAAAGATTAAGAGAAGAACGAGTTGTTACCCCCTTTGATGGACTACCAATAATTTGCTCCATGGGATGATCTCGAACTGATTTCCATGTCTTGGGCACATCATCATGTGTTCTTCCATGGAGATGATCATCAGTGTCTTGGGGCTCTCGTTCCATTTCAACTATTTCTTGAGGTTCTGCTTGCACCTCCTTTTCTTTGTCACTTTCATTATTTGGTTCAGGCATTCTGCTTTTGATCACTTCAACAAACTCATCCTCATCATCAACTTTCTTTGCAAGAGGGTTAGTCTCATCAAAAGAAACATGTATTGACTCTTGCATGCATTTATCAATTTTATTATAAACAATATATGCTCTACTATGACTTGAATAACCCATAAAAATACCTTCAGTTGATTTAGCATCAAATTTACCCAATTTATCCTTTGTATTTAAAATATAGCACTTACTTCCAAAAACTTTGAAGTATGAAATGTTTGGAGCTCTACCATTCCACAGCTCATATGGCGTCTTGTTAAGCGATGGCCTTAGATACACCCGATTTAGCACGTGGCAAGCTGTATCAACAGCGTGTCCCCAAAAGTACTTAGGAAGGTTATGCTCATTTAGCATTGTTCTACACATCTCTTGTATGGTCCTATTTTTCCTTTCCACCACGCCGTTTTGTTGAGGAGTCCTTGGGGCTGAAAAGTTGTGATGAATTCCATACTTTTCACACCAAGTTTTGAATGAAGAGTTTTCGAACTCTCCTCCATGATCACTTCTAATCTCCTTGATAGCTAAGTTTTTCTCATTCTGTAATTTTCTGCACAACTTAGCAAACTCGTTAAAAGCATCACCTTTTTTAGCAAGTAAAATAGCCCAAGTGTATCTAGAATAATCATCAACAATTACAAAAACATATTTGGCTCCTCCTAGACTTACAACATCAATTTCTCCAAATAAATCAAGATGTAACAATTCAAGCACATTTTTGGTAGAAATAACTGGTTTAGATTTGAAAGAAGTTTTATGCATCTTACCCAATTGACATGCATCACATAACTGTCCTTTTTCATATTTAAGCTTGGGTAAGCCTCTAACATGTTCATTTGCACATAATTTAGATAGAAGTTCCATACTCGCATGTCCTAAGCGTCTATGCCACAAATTCACATCATCAAGTAGAGAAGGCATGCATACAATATCATCACTAACAGTGTCAAAATCAACATAATAAACATTGTTTTCACGAAAACCGACAATGTGAAAATTTGAAGCTTCATGAACAATAACACATTTATTTTTTGAGAAATACACATCAAAGTCATTATCACATAGTTGACTTACGCTCAATAAATTAAATTTCACACCATCAACCAGTAAAGCATTTTTAATTTTGATTGTGTTTTCCTTACCCACACAACCTTTACCTATAACTCGAGCAGTTTCATTGTTGGCAAACTTCACAGATCCACTAGCTTTGTTACTCAATTTCAAGAAGAGTGAAGCATCACCAGTCATATGCCTTGAACATCCACTGTCAACCATCCACACATTTTTCTTTTTGGATGACTGACATACCTGCGAAAATAACATCAAAAGCTAGTACGAGGTACCCAAACTTTGTTGGGTCCATGGGGGTTAGCTCTCAGGGGGTTTGTTTTCACAATCCACCTTGGTTTCTTGCAAGCAGGTATAAGAGTACCAAGCTCACATAATCTACGAATAGGGCATCTAAGAGAATTATGATTTCCTTTTTGACAATAAGTGCAAGAGAAAGAGGTAGGTGTTTTATTACTTGAAGAAGCAGCTACAAATACCAAATCCTTTTTCTTTAAATTAGAGAGGCTGCAATTACCTTTATAACCAATACCTCTTCTATCAGCATATTCATGTTGAGAGTGTAGTAACTTGGTTAAGGTATTTTCACCAACCTCAAACCTTTTTAAAGACTCTTTTAAATTTTCATTTTCAGCCTTAATTTTTTCAAAAATTTGTTTAAGCTCAAGAAATTCAAGGTTGAAAGGTTTAGCATTTTGTAGCTCATTTTTCAACTTAGCTACTTCATTCTCAAGAGTCTTGATTTGAGTAGTCATGCTTTTGTTGCTCTTTTTCAGATTCTTAGATTTTATCAAAAGATTTTCATGTTTATAATAAAGAGCTTCAAAAGCTTCATTCAAATCTTGACAACTGCTTTCATCATCACAAGAATCATCGAAATTTGAAAAAGAATGGTTAGAATTTGTTACCTTAGTTGCGTCACTGGCCATGAGACAAGCAAGCTTTGAAGCAGTCACTTCTTCATCTATTTCACTGTCACTGCTTAGATTGTCCCATGTATCATTCGGAGAATAATCTGCTGTAAGACCAACGACATTTGCAACTTCCTCTTCATCTTCCGTTTCACCTTCAGTTTCGGTGTCATCCCATGTAGCCTTCATTGCTTTCTTCTTTGGGTATTTGTTCTTTAGCTTTGGACAATTTACTTTAAGGTGACCCGGTTTGTTGCATTCAAAACATCTTGGTTGGTCGTCTCCTTTCTCTTGACTGTCTCCTTTGTAATACCCGGACTTCTTAGAAAAATCACCTTTCCTTAACTTGTTGAACCTCATGAATTTTTTGAAATTTTTGGCAAGCATAACCATGTCTTCTTCATCAGATTCTTCATCAGATTCAACCACTTTCTTTCCCGTTTTAGAATTTTTCGCAGCTGCAAGAGCAAGAGACCTCTTTTCTTTTACCGCTTCTTTTTCTTGAGTTTTCTTAGCACCCAAAACCACCTCAAAAGCTAGTAGTGACCCAATCAAGTCTTCGGTAGGCAAAGTACCAATATCCTTGGCTTCAGTGATAGCACAAGTCTTAGGAAAAAATTCACCAGTTAACGAAGCAAGTATCTTCCCATTCAAGTCCTTTGTAGAATACTTTTTCCCAAGTGCTCTCAAGTTGTTTACAATCAAATTCAACCTTTGATGCATAGCAGCGACAGTTTCACCTTCCTTCATCTTGAAAGCTTCATACTCAGAAGTGAGAACTCTGATTTTGGTGTCTTTCACTTGACTTGTACCTACATGAGTTGCTTCTAGACAATCCCAGATTTCTTTTGCAGTCTGACAACCTTTTACCCTTCCATACTCTTCTTCACAAAGTGCTAGATGTAGAATATTCATAGCTTTGGCATTCAGAGAGATCTTGTCAAGTTCGGACTTTCTTAACTCGCTCAAGTCAATAGTATAGATGTCCTCAACAGGTACTTCTTCAGCTTTACCAGTTGCTTGAGTTTTTGTAGAATCACCAGCAGCAGTATCACCTGGTTTTGTAATTTTGATCTTCATCGGTGTGAGCGGTCCATCTATAATGATTCTCCACAACGTGAAATCTATAGCCTGCACATGACATTTCATTCGACTACTCCAGTAGTCGTAATTAGTTCCATCAAACAAAGGTGGCCTATTAAAAGACATCCCCTCTTTAATAAAAGACCCCATGATCAGAAGAATGCGAGATGTTAAGCTCTATATGCAGTTACCTGCTTTGATACCAATTGTTGGACTAAACGATAACCTTAGAGGGGGGGGTGAATAAGGTTATAGGCTAAAAATCATTCTTTTTTGTGTTTTCAAAGTTGTTTAATGCTAGTTTAAAAAACAAATGCGGAAAAGGTTTATATGCTAGCAATTTGCGCAAGCTATTATAGAGATATAGCAACAATGATGAATTTTACAGTAACACAAAATCCACTTAACTGTAATATAGAGATTGCAACACAGTAACAATGAGTATACTAATAGTGCAAATCAAAACAACTAACAAAAATATCAATTTCAATAGTTGTAATAACAATTCAACAGTAATTTCAATTTAGATAGTTATAATAACAATTCAACAGTTAACGCTATAATAGAAAACCAAACAATAATAACAAGAACAAGAATAATGGGGCATAAATAAGTAAATAGATAAGGGAAAGAAGAACACCGCGATTTTTCGAGGTTCGGATTGAAATCCTACTCCTCGGCCTCCGGCTTTCCAACCTTTGGACTTTGGGAAAATAACACTATAATGGTGAAGATGCTTCTTCAAAGTCTTACAACTCACGCCACTTTACAGCAACAACAAAACCTCTCAATTTCCCCAATTGAGAACCCGAGCTCCCCGCTTAGGATTTCTACGATCCAATCTCCCCGATCGAACCACCCAAGAAACACCTTCCCAGGATTTCACAACAATACCAAACGCCAAGTGATAAGATGAATACAATTGAAACTATGATCGATTAATCAAGCAAAATAACCATAAGAGTTGAGAGAGATGATATGATGATGAAAACCCTAGAAATTTGATTGAGAACCGAAGAAGATGAAGATATTGAAAGGGATCGTTCTCAAGTTTTGGTTTCACGTTGTTTCAAATTTTGCGGCTCTGTGAAATGTTTTTCGTTTTCTCTCTCTCTGTATGTCGTGAAAACCCTTGCTTTTCTATTTATATCACTTAAGAAAATATGACCGTTGAAAGTTGTTTTCCAAAAATACAAGATAGAAATCGATTTTGTGCTTAAATGAAAGGAAGCAAAAAATCGATTGTTCTCCTTAAAAGAATGAGTGAGAAATCGATTTTGCACTTAATGAAGGAAGTAGACAATCGATTGTTAGCTTTATAAAAATAAGGAAGGCAAGCTACAAGAGACAAGCCACAAATCGATTTCTTGCTTGAATGGCATAGGCTAGAAATCGATTTCTAGCTTGAATGAAATAGGTTGGAAATCGATTTTCCTCTTTAAAAACACAGAGTCATCAATCGATTGTTTTCTTTCCAAAACAAGTTCTTTTAAAACAATCAAGAAGTGGGAATCGATTGTTGGCTTTTAAAAGGAAGAGAGAAATCGATTATTGGCTTAAAAGGAAAGAGATAAATCGATTCATTGCTTTAAAACTAAGTGGGAATCGATTTCTAGCTTTATGTACCATATCAAGAATCGATTCTTTACTTCAAAAACAAATTCTTTTTAAAACACTAACTCATGAATCTATTTTCTTTAAAAAAACAACAATTCAAGACTCAAACTATTTCTTTAAAAACACTTTGTGCCTAACCTAATTAAACATGGTTTTATATAAAATATTTTTCCAAGACAGTTCAATTTTAAAAGATCATCTCTCAACTACGAATGTTATAAGACTTGGGTAATACGATCTTACATGAGTCCTACGCAAAGCGATATAAGTCTTCAATGCTTGAGCAGCTTTTCGTCCGAGCTTCTACAACTTTGAGTCAGCTTCCGAAGCTCTCTTGTTCAACACCCTGCGCTCTTATATTTTTCCTGCGCTTTACCTCAAGTAAATTATCAGTAACTTGTAATTTGTTATCATTCAAAACAAGGAATGTTTGCCCTTGGCACAACAGTCACAACAGAAACAACTGTCCTAACCGCAATTAATGTGTTGTAATATTTCGGATTACTCTTTTAAATAACTATTGTAATTTTCGGTTGGTCTTTTAAATAAATTATTGTGTTGTAATATTTCTTTCTGACCCTTCAATTAAATTAGGAAATTTGGATTACAATTATTAATTATCTAAATACCATTGTTTTATTTAAATTAATTTAATTTAATTTTTATCATTTTAATATATAATTATTGAAAAATTAAAAAAACACAGTTCAGAAGTCACCCTGGGGGGGCGACTTCTGAACTGTATTTAAATTTTTTTTTGCAAAACACAGTTCAGAAGTCACCCTGGGGGGGGGGGGGGGCGACTTCTGAACTGTATTTTAAAATTTTTTTGCAAAACACAGTTCAGAAAGATTTAAACTAATATACAATTTTATATTACATGGGTGTAATTTACTTTTTACTAGAATTCAATTCTTTGATTTACTAAATTTCTTAAAGTATTTTGTTAAGAAAAAGATTTAAACTATATAAAATAAATTTTATTATCAAGCTATTTCGATTTATTTAAGTAATTATGATAATTGGTGTAATTAATAATCATATTAAATAAAATTTTATATTATTTTAAATATATAAATAATTAATTTAATTGAATTGTTCAATTGAAGTCAAATATTTACAATTGTAGTGTTTAATGGGTTTTTTTTTGTACCCCTACCATCTTCCCATATACTCCTACAAGACTTTTTTTGACGAAAATACCCCTAAAAATATTGGACACAATCGTATATACCTACGTGGGTGTATATACGACTTTGAAAAATTTAAATCGTATATACGTAAATGTTATTAAATACGATTAGATTTTTTTAAAAAAATCGTATATACCTACGTGGGTGTATATACGATTTGTTAAATTACAAATCGTATGTACCCCCACACCTAGGTCTATACGATTTGTATTTTAACAAATCGTATATACACCCACGTAGGTATATACGATTTGTATTACTTTTTTTTCCTTTTTTTGATTATAAGATTTGTATTAAATTTTTAAAAAAGGTTATAAAAACGCTACTAAAAATCTGTTAAAGAGTCAAAACTAATCAAAAAATTATAAAAACACCACTAAAAATCTAATAAAACCATAATAAGGCTATGCAATTTTTTTTAGATTTTTTGGTGACTATGAAAAATTAAAAAAAATAATAAAAAATAGTAAACGATGAAATTTGGGATTTTGAGCCTCGCAATCACATAAGAAGTTCCTTCTAAGGAAGTTTTGGTCCTTGATTTTTTTCGGATTTAATGGCTGTGGTTTCATTACAATCGGAGTACGTTGCTGGAAAACCGATTTTTTAGCCTAAATTATTCGCTCGACGTATAACATCGTCACGTGTTAAAAAACGGCCGATATTCATATTATTCATATCTAAAAAATATAATTATATTTTTTTAAATGATTTATTTATTTATTATTTGGCTACAAAATCGTATATACCTATGGGTGGGTGTATATACGATTTGTTAAATTACAAATCGTATGTACCCCCACACCTATGTATATATGATTTGTATTTTAAAAAATCGTATATACACCCACGTAGGTATATACGATTTGTATTTTAACAAATCGTATATACACCCACGTAGGTATATATGGTTTGTTTTTTAAAATTTTTAGGGGAAAATCGTATATACCTATATACGATTTAATTTTTTAAAATTTTTAGGAGAAATTCGTATATACACCCACGTAGGTATATACGATTTCCAATTTTGACCTGAGGATATGTTGGGGTTTTTTAAATTTTGTGAAGGGTATTTTGGTCTTTTCGCAGGGTACGTGGGGATATATGGGAAGATGGTGGAGGTAAAAAAAAAGTACGCTTAATCTTTCAACTAGCTAGGTTTTTTTTTTTGTCAAATAGGTTGGATAAATTGGTGCAATGTGGAATGGCAATGGGCCAGAGACAAAAGTCAAAACTAGATGGTTATAGTGGGCAGTAGTAGTAGCCCAACTTTTGTCGTCACATGCTTCCATGTGACCAACTCAGAGTCACGGACATCGGTGCCCCCAAGATATCAGACAAATATAAATATAAATTAATTTTGGAACAAAAAAAAAATAAACTAATTCCTTTTTTTGGCTACATAAAGAGGGCATATGCCCAAAAAGCATAAAAACAACTACTCAATTACTCTAATTTTCTGAGTCTTAGAGGCCCAAACTAATTAAAACAGAATTTGTTGGAGTTCTCTTGGGGCTGTTCTGTTCCAACTCAACCATATCATTACTATCCAGCTGCAAACTATATTTAGCTAGCTAATCAGTGCATTTGTTCCCCCTCCATGTGTGAATCACTCTAATGTGCGAATTTGAGCTTAATAGTCGCCGCATCCACTTAATCACCTTGTAGGACTCTCCTATGTTAGTGCCAACTGAATTGATCAAGTCCACCAAAACTTTGGAGTCACTCTCTATAATTAGATTAGTAAACCCCTTATGCTTTGCAAGTTGCATTCCAAGTCACATGCCCCACATCTCGACTTTAAGCGATGTACACTCTCCAACACGACAAACAAAACTCTTAACCCATCTACCAAATGAGTCCCTAGCTTAACAAAACGCCATGCCCAGCCTTTCGAAGTTTTGGTTTGCAAGCACCGTCACAACTAAGCTTTACCCAGCCCATATCAGGAGGTTTCCATTTAACCATAACTGTGTCTATATGGTGTCTCTGGTGCTGAACAATATTTGAATTGGTAATATCTCTGACATATCTGAGAATCACATCTACTTCATTATGAGGTCTTCCAAAATTAGTCTCAAAGATAGATTTACTACACAAAATCCATAAAACCAACAAGTAACCAGATAAACTGAACGCCACAGTGCACTTTGGAGCGAAAGCAAAGTTGAACTAAGGTTCTCAAACACCCAACCAAAGTCTGTATTTTCGGGGAAAATTGCCACCCTTGAAGAAGGAATAATCTTTAGCCAAACTCTTGTTGCATATATGCAATCTCGCATAACATGCATTGGACTTTCATCATTTTGGTTGCAAAGAGGACACTGGGCTGAGATTGAAGGATTCCATTGATGCATTCTCTAATTTGTTAGCAAACACCTATGAGCAGCTAACCACATAAAGTTTTGAATCCGATGCGAACCTTTTCACTTTCACAAACTACACTAGTATCCATCAAACACAGGTTGGTCTTCACGAAGAGTGATGTTAGCGCTCTTTGTTGAGAACTAGTAGTCATTAGTTCCATTCCAACCAACACTATTGGGGCCATCATCTTCCAAGGGAGGTGGAATTGCATTGATGATGTTTACCATATCAGTAGGCAAATAATGATTGAGAAATACACCATTCCATTTCTTACTATCATGAGTGACATCACTCACAGGAAAAAAAAAGAGTAGTATCAATGATATTAGTTCCATCAACCATAGTATTGAAGAGTAATTGCTTATTTGTTTTTTTTTTGGTACATAATTGCTTATTTGGTTTGAATCCAGCTATCCATCCAAAAATTAATTTCTTTTCCGTCTCATACCTTCAAAACCAAATTATCCACAAAGGTATGCCAAACCGATTTTAAAGCTTTCCACAAAGGAGAGTCATAAGGTTGAACAATCATATTTTGTAAAAGGTCTTGATTTCTCCCATAATTGATTCTTTATGTGATGAAATTAATCCTTTAAATATTAATTCATATGAATAATTTAATCTACATATCATACTTGAGGAACAGTACGCACAACATTTATAGAACAATATCTAATTTGAATTTTTTTAAAAAGATCTTTGAACTGTTATATCTAGTCTAAGGAGCTTGTATTAGTAACTGGTTGTGTATTGTTTAGTATTTGGGTTAATGTTTAGTTAGTCCAGTAGTGGCTGTAGGCCCATCTGATAGTTTTGTATGGTCTGAATTCCGTGTATTGCTATCTCAGTATCTCACTGAGAATATAACATTGTAATTAGAAAAAGGGATTTGAATCATTTTTCAGATCATTGATAATTCACAAATGGTATCAAGAGCTGGTAACTGAATAACTGAATCTTTGAACAACGTAACCGCAGTTAGTTGTGAGAGAAAGAAAACGATCGGAGCTCCGCCGCGAAAGCATGACGACGCCGAAAGAGAAAGCATTTGTACAGCCAGCAATCCCAAAGTTCGACGGCCATTATGAGCACTGGGCGATGCTCATGGAGAATCTCCTAAGATCAAAGGAGTACTGGAGCCTAATAGAGACTGGAATTCCATCACTTCCCACCGGAGCTGATCAAGAACAGATTAAAGTAGTAAATGATGCAAAATTGAAGGACCTGAAGGTAAAAAATTACCTCTTCCAAGCAATTGAAAGAGGAATTATTGAAACGATCTTGAACAAAGAAACTGCAAAGGACATTTGGGAATCTATGAAAACCAAGTATCAGGGAACAACCAAGGTCAAGAAAGCACAGCTTCAGGCGCTACGAAGGGAATTCGAATTGTTAGGCATGAAGGATGAGGAAGGAGTGAATGAATACGTCGCAAGAACTCTGGCAATTGCGAACAAGATGAAAGCTCATGGGAGTAAACATGATGAAACCGATGTGGTGGAGAAAATCATGCGCTCGATGACACCAAAATTTGGATATGTGGTCTGTTCAATCATGGAAGCACATGATACCTCCACACTATCCATAGATGAGTTGCAAGCTAGCCTTCTGGTTCATGAACAACGGATGAAGGAGTACAAGGGAGAAGAAGAGCAAGCTCTAAAAGCCACGGTTAACACCAGAGATGGTTGGAGAGGCAGAGGTAAAGGCAACAGAGGTGGCAGAGGTAGAGGAAAACAGATGAATAAAGAATCAATTCAGTGTTATAAATGCAAGAAGTATGGCCACTATCAAAATGAATGCCCAAATTGGGAGGAGAATGCAAACTATGCAGAATGCAATGAAGAGGAGGAAGAATTATTGCTAATGGCTGTAGCTGATGATAAAGATGACCAAGACTTTCCAGAAAAGGTATGGTACTTAGACTCTGGATGTAGTAACCACATGTGTGGTAGTAAAGCTTGGTTCTGTGATCTAGATGAGAAATTTAGAGTCTCTGTCAAATTAGGAAATGGCTCAAGAATAATGGCTAAGGGTAAGGGTAGTGTAAAACTGAAGATAGGGGGTATAATTCAAATAATACCTGATGTATTCTACATACCTGAACTAGAAAACAACCTAATCAGTATTGGTCAGTTGCAAGAAAGAGGCTTAAAGGTAGTTTTTGAAGATAACATGTGCCTGGTTTATCACAAGAAAAGGGGTCTTATCATAAAATCTAGAATGACAAGGAAGAAAGTTTATCCTGTAACTGCATCACTGACTGACAGCAAGTGCTCATTGACTGATAACAAATGTTTTAAGGCTGAATGTGAGAATTTGGCAAGACTGTGGCATTGTAGGTATGGCCATCTTGGCATGACAGGGTTGAAATTGTTATCACAGAAGAGAATGGTGAGAGATCTGCCCTCCCTAGAAGAAGAAAACTCTGTTTGTGACAGCTGCATTATGGGAAAACAACACAGACAGTTTCCCTAAGAATACTTCATGGAGAGCAACTCGCAGGCTTGAATTAATACATTCTGACATCTGTGGTCCTCTGAATCCAGAGTCAAACAGCAAGAAAAAATATTTCATTACCTTCATAGATGATATGACAAGAAAGACCTGGGTTCATTTCCTAGCTGCTAAGTCAGAAGCCCTTGAGAAGTTCAAAAGATTCAAGGCAGAAGTTGAAAATGAAAGTGGAGAAAAAATTGGATGTCTCAGGACAGATAGAGGTGGGGAATTCACTTCTGATGAGTTTAACAAATTCTGTGAAGTGCAGGGAATAAAGAGACAACTTACAGCAGCTTATACTCCTCAACAAAATGGGGTCTCTGAAAGGAAAAACAGAACCATTTTAAATATGGTAAGGAGCATGCTTAATGATAAGAATGTTCCAAAACAATTCTGGGCAGAAGCTGTGAATTGGAGTGTGTATCTCCAAAATAGATCCCCCACAGTAGCAGTGAAAGAAATGACTCCTCAGGAAGCCTGGACAAGTCAGAAACCAACTGTGAAGTTTCTGAGAACCTTTGGTTGCATAGCCTTTGCTCATGTGCCTGAGAAACAAAGAAAAAAACTTGATAACAGAAGTGTAAAATGCATATTTCTAGGCATCAGTGAAGAGTCAAAAGCCTATAGGCTATTTGATCCCAACTCTCAAAAGGTCATCATAAGTAGAGATGTAGTCTTCAGTGAGGAAGAGAAATGGAACTGGAAGGGCAAGGAAGCAATGAGTGACCTTGATCTACATGAAGAAGAGAGTGATACTGCAGAAGGTGAAAGAAGTGACAATGCACAGAATCAAGAGGCACAGACAGTTGACAATGATGCTCACAGTGACAGTGAGATTGAGGAGACTGATGAGAATCAAAATCAAGGGAGGATCAGAAGGAAGCCTTCCTACTTGGAGGAGTATGATACTAGCTTCACCATCCACACCAGTGAGAATTCTGATGAGGAAAAACTCTTTGCTGTCTTCTCAAACACTGATGATCCTGTCAGTTTTGATGAAGCAGTAAAGCATGATAAATGGAGAGCAGCAATGGATCAGGAAATGGAAGCTATTAAGAGTAATAATACTTGGGAACTAGTGTCTCTACCTGCTAACACAAAAGTGATTGGTGTTAAATGGATTTTCAAAACCAAGCACAATGAAAGGGGTGAAATTGATAAATATAAAGCAAGGTTAGTTGCTAAGGGATACTCTCAGGAATATGGGGTAGATTACACTGAAGTATATGCCCCAGTGGCCAGATGGGATACCATCAGAACCATGATTGCCATAGCCGCAATGAGGAAATGGGAAATATTTCAACTAGATGTGAAAAGCGCCTTTTTACATGGAGAAATCACTGAAGATGTATATGTGGAGCAGCCACTTGGATATCAGGTAAAGAGTGCAAGAGAGAAGGTATATAAACTCAAGAAGGCCCTGTATGGGCTCAAGCAGGCCCCAAGGGCTTGGTACAGCCGTATTGAGTCCTATTTTCTGAAGGAAGGTTTTGAGAAATGTGAATCTGAGCACACTTTGTTTGTTAAAGGGAAAATAACTGAGAATTTCCTGATCATTAGTTTGTATGTTGATGACCTGGTATTCACAGGTAATTCATGTGATATGATGAAGACATTTAAGAGCTCCATGATGAGTGAATTTGCCATGACTGACCTAGGCAAAATGAGCTACTTTCTAGGAGTAGAGGTAATTCAAAGTGACCAAGGCATCTTCATCAATCAAAGCAAGTTTGCCAATGAAGTGCTAGAAAAATTTGGCATGAGCAGCAGCAGACCTGTAAGTGTGCCCATTGTTCCTGGACTCAAACGACTGTCAAAGGAAGGTGAAGGTGAGAAAGTGGATGCAACTCACTACAAACAGATTGTAGGAAGTTTAATGTACCTCACTGCAACAAGGCCAGACATCATGTTTGCTGTGGCCTTGATCAGTAGGTATATGGAGAGTCCAACAGAGCTTCACATGCAAGCAGCCAAGAGAATTATGAGGTACATTAGAGGAACAACTGAGATGGGAATTATGTATAGTGAGACAGAGCAAAATCAACTGCTGAGTTACTCAGACAGTGATTATGCAGGGGACATAGACGACCGCAGAAGCACATCAGGGTATGTCTTTGTGCTTGGAAGTGGTGCTATAGCATGGGCTTCAAGAAAGCAACCTGTGGTGACCTTGTCAACCACTGAGGCTGAGTTCATAGCAGCAGCTCAGTGTGCTTGTCAAGCTATTTGGTTAAGGAGAATAATGGGGAAACTTGGCCAAGAACAAGATGGTGGAACTGTAATTTTGTGTGATAATAACTCCACAATAAAGCTGTCAAAGAATCCTGTACTTCATGGACGAAGCAAGCACATTGACATCAGATTTCACTTCCTACGTGAGCTGAGCAAGAAGAAGGAAATAGAGTTAATGCACTGCTACTCACAGGACCAGATTGCAGATATTATGACCAAGCCTTTGAAGGCTGAAAGTTTTCAGAAGTTGAGGAAATTGATGGGAATGAGGACTGCTGGCAAATTGAACTCTGATGCAGTGAAAATTACTGAACAAAGTCTTTGACTTTGATGCAGTATGAATCAGTGAACAGAGTACAATTTGAGGGAGGAAATGTTATATCTAGTGTAAGGAGCTTGTATTAGTAACTGGTTGTGTATTGTTTAGTATTTGGGCTAATGTTTAGTTAGTCCAGTAGTGGCTGTAGGCCCATCTGATAGTTTTGTATGGTCTGAATTCCGTGTATTGCTATCTCAGTATCTCACTGAGAATATAACATTGTAATTAGAAAAAGGGATTTGAATCATTTTTCAGATCATTGATAATTCACATGAACTAAATTTTTGTAAGTAAGTCAGCAAAATATTTAAATGATGTGTTTTATAAATTATTTAAAAATAAAAAAACTTAATTATAAACTAACTAAGCGTTTAAGATATTTAATTAAAAATTATTATTTTTTGACCAAATCTAATTAAAAATTAAAAATTAAAAATTATACACTTTTTTTTATTTCAAGACTTACTTAAACAAAATAAAGTATTTTCTGATGAGTACTTTAAAAGTCTCAAATTAAGTATCTTTTTAGTGCTTGTTTTTAGTGAATTGTGTAGCAGTTTAGTTCTAGTATTGAGCTATTTTATTACCGTTTGTTTGTTTTTATTTTTAGATCAAGCTTTGTGCAAAAGTGAAGGAATTGGGGTGCCAAAAGCATATTAAGAAGTCCCAAGCAACAAGGGAGCAAAAAGAATTAAACAAGAAAGCTGGAAATCTACACAGTCAGCAAGTGGCACGACGAGTGCGAGTTCTGGCACGACCAGTGCGTGACTTTTTGTTCGTCGGAAGATCAAGTGACAACCAGCAGTTGGCACGACTAGTGCGTGATTTGGCACGACCAGTGCGCCTGCATCAGATTCTTAAGCAGTTTGCACTTTGTTACTGAGTGCTTAGGACCATGTTATGCTATTGTAAACACTACTCAAAATTTACTTCTAAGATTTTATGCAATTTATATTTCCCATGTTATGCTATTGTAAACACTACTTTACTTTCTGTTATTTATATTCCAAGTCATTTACATTCAGTCATTTATGATTCTGCTATTTAAATTTTCGTCATTTACATTCCGTAGTTTATAATTCATGTCTTTTAATTTCAAGTCTTTGTCTACAATGATCATGAGTGAGTAGACTCCTTTTAATATTGAGATTGTGGGACTAATTCAATGATAGACCCTAAACAATCCCAAGTCTAAACTCTATTTTGTTAAAGTATATATTCTAATGTATTCCATAAATCATAATGTTTTATTTCAAATATCCAACGAAGTACCGAAATGGTTTTTTTTGTTTTGATAAGTCAAATAAAGTAGTACCGAAATGTGAAGTTTGATACTGGAACTATGAGAAATAGTTTTGGGACTCTTGGACTAAAGATGCTTGTACTTAAGGTGTCATGACAATAATCAACCATGAAAATAGGTTTGATTATTGGTTGAAGACAGTCTTGTGTTTTGAAAGGAAACTCGAGTACGAACCTTACATAAAATAAAGAATTGACGAGGGATTGCGAATTCGTTATATATGAAACCACAATCCTAAGAAACTTTTATTTATAAATTTTAAAACCAATCAAATCAACTCCTTCTATTTCAATCATTTCTTTTAACTAATCAAAACTGAAACATAAGTGTCTGTGAGTCGATCTTTTTACGCTCATCCCAAATTCAACTGAATTTGCATTAGGTTGGGACACCATAAGTCATGACGTAAACATAAGCGGATAATTAATATTAACAAAGCAAACATGTGTTCGAGAGAGGGTAGCATCAGCCATTAGTGGCGGGAACACGTTTAAGTAAGTGTAACACAGTAACATCTCACAGTCACAGGTCCCCACCCCTCCACCTACAAACAATTCCAAACCGTTGCATATTGTTGCATTTTCCAATTAACATCAAATGGCCCGATCGACGTGCTTCTTTCAAATAAAATATCATATGGGCCGACATGCATTTCTCGATCATGCACTCACTATCTGCAGTTTTGCATTGGATAAGATACCTCTAACTCTTTAGTCAAAGAAGAGGTCCCTCCCTCCAACTCTAATCTAAATTAATCAAAACAATTAATTACAATAAAATAAATGCAAGTCCCTTTCCCTTTCTTAATATAAGTGTATGAACCCTAGCAAGCCTAAGAGGTGGATCGACATAGATGAAAGTGGTGGTCGTAGTGAATTACAGTGTGAAATAGTAATGACAATGACTATAAAAGGTGTATTTACTACACTCATATGCTTAAGAGCTAGGTTGATCATGTTGCTTAGATCATTGATTGTGATTGTGATCTATATGATGTGATTTTTGAGATATTAGTGCAACTGTGTTTTCTCCAATATGACTTTCAACTTGCAAGACATTCCTCCAATGTGGGCCTTTGTTCTAGGACTTTAAGCTCCAGCCCGATTCCAAATAGTTGCTCCCAAGTTGATGGTTTCTAAAGGATATGGAACTTGTTTGATAAAGGCATGATTATCAAACTCAGTGCATGTTTGTGGAGAGCTCCAAAACTCAAGTTTGGAAGCGAGCCACTCAATATTTGGCCGGGTGTTAACTTGTTGTCTACCCCACTCAATGTTATGAAATATGGACTAATTAATCGGTACAATCAATTCAACCAAACATGGACTAACCTAAAAAGGCTTGTATTAGTAGGTTTTAAAGGGTGGCTTTTACGGTCCCCCCATCTGACAATTTGTGGACCATCCACAAATGCTTTTTGACCTTTGATTCCCTGTTAAACCGTTTTACATGTATTTGTAAATGTGACCCGTGTTTGTTTTGAAATTAGCATTCAATAATCTAAAAATAAAGGCTGTTTGATTATGCTTTGACTTGCTATATTCCTTACAGATATGTGAATTGGTTTGATTTTGCAGGAGTTACTAAGTTTGACCCACAAACTGGAAAGCAATTCAAAACCAAGGCTGCCACCCAGTCTTACACAACATACTTTGCAGAGGCTTTGATTGCAGAAGCCAAAGCTGACAAAGACATTGTCGGAATCCACGCTGCGATGAGAGGTGGAACTGGCATGAATCTCTTCCATCGCCGTTTCCCTACAAGATGCTTTGATGTTGGGATAGCAGAGCAGCATGGCGTTAGTTTACGTTTTCGTTTTCGTTTTGAAGAAGAAGAATCTTCGAAAAAGATGAAGAATTTTCTTTTATTAAGTCATGGATCTTTACTTTCTTTTGTTAACATAGTAAAACTGTAGTTTCTGGTAAAAAAAACAGGTAAAACTCCAGTTTAACTGTTGAGTGAAAATATATCACAATTATAATTTTGTAAAAAATTTGGGTCAAAAACACAAAACATTGTAAACTTTATAAACAACTACAAACAAAAGTTATTGGGTCGCTGTTCTGTGAAATATATGTGCAAGTATACACAGTCTTTAAACAAGTAATATAGAGATAAGTGGGATGTCGTACCTACAGGGATTGAATTAATTTTACTAAGGTTAAGTGAGTAGTAGAGCCAGTGATAAAAATATAAAATGAAAGATTGATGTAGTGCTTTGTGTGTAGACAAAATGTAAATTAAAATAACTAAGAGTAAGTTGTGAATCAGTTGAGAAAGATGGTTGGAATGTTTTTGCTTGAGTAAGTTCACTTTGAATGTATAATGTTATAATTGATGCACCTGCAATCATTGCCCCTGCAATGATTGCACCTGCAATGATTGCACCTGCAATGATTGCACCTGCAATGGATGCAGTACTAACAGTTTTATACTTTTCAGTACTTATCTTCAGGGCTTTATTACAAGTCTTATTTCTAAATTCTAAATAAGTTCACCCTTGCCTAATTAAGCTCTTACAGATCATCCCATGAACTATGCTATCCTATGTCTAGGTCTTAGCATGGTTTTAACAAAGTTTCCCATTATTAAAACACTTATTCATGTTAGTTCTTGATTTCAAATCATAAACCATTTCTGAATTTATGACCCTACTTACTTTAAGTGATCAAATTAAAATAAGTTTGGAAGAATTATCACACAAGATCTAAATTACAAGAACATCAATAGAACTTTATAACATTTCAAAGTTGTATTACTAAGTTAAGGCATCCCAACCACAAGGGGTTTAGCTCATGCTTGACATAACTAGAAAGATACAAACAAGATTTCTCATGTTTATAGTAAGGAAAACACAAAGAGGATAAGAAGTAAGAGAATTTACACAAAAGAAGACTCTTTGCATTTCTTTTCTAGTAATGTGGTTGCATACACTTCTTCATAAGAGTACTTCAACAAATACACAAGGTAAGATGAGTAGGAATTATCACTCTCTCACTTACTTGAAGCTTTGTTGAGTACTACGACTTACAAGAGAGATAAAACTACTTAAAACTAGAAACTAGAATGTAAAATGTATTGTTGAGTGATAAGAATTGAGTGTTTTTCAAATGGAGAATTGGTCACCAAGTTGAACTTTAGAGTTTCTCTCTCCTCTTGTCAAGTAAAAAGTATGATATGAAGTCCCACCAAAGATTAAGGGAGGTCCAATGGTGTTATGACAAGTGAAAAGTGAGATTTTGCACTTTGTGGCTAGATACATGAACTTGGCGCCACCTCCAACAACTTGGCCAACTTGCACTTGCAACTTGCATTTTGCTGACATCATCATTTTGTAGGAGCAATTCTGTGTAGCTTGAGTTGTTGTAGTTGCAGCTGATGCTGGTGCAATGCTTTTGTCTGATGCAGGTGCAATGCTTTTGTCTTCTGCTCAATTGCTTATTGCAGGTGCATCTGTTGCTGTCTCTATTGCAGCTGTAATAATGAATAAACACATAAAAATACCATAATTCATGAAAGTCAATGATAATGAGTTCCAAAGTTAAATAATGCTAATTTCAACTATTATTCTTTATTTGGACTATCTAATTACTGAGTTTCTTATAATAATTCAAGCTTAAAAAGTATGAATAACTCTATATAAAATAGAGTTATCAGTCGCACATCTTGACCATTGAATATATTAATAATAAATCAACGCCTCCCAGCCCATTTGTGTATGGTCCACAAATTGTCAGGTCCGCGGACCATAAAAGCCACCATTTTAAAGAGACTCTTCTTTAACTACTTCAAGAAAAAATGAGCCCAAAATCACTTCGATACATGTTAAGAACTACAAATAGCTATCAAATTGGGGCGTTTGGCCTGACCCACAGGACTAAAACGTAAGAGCAGATTAGGATGGGCTAACACAATTGCCTACTGAACTATATTTTTTGTAGCCTAGCCTAATTCAAAACACTAGGCCAGCAAGTCGGCTCGACCCAATGTGACTTTTAACAAGAGAAACCAAAAAGTGTTAAAAAAAGGCATAAAAAAGCGACTCCAATCCTGCCTTGGGCCAAAATGACTCAACTCTTTTATGGGCCTCTATTAACGAGCCCAACTCAATCTAAAATACTAAGCTATCGAGTTGACCCGTTTGGCTGGGGCAAAATTGACACCTCTAGTCGACTAGTAAGACAATATTTTTTTTATAAAAATGAAATGATGGGAAGTTATTGTAGCCTTGTTAAAATTGTTATGGATTGGCTTTTTGCCATATACACCCCCTTTTGGCATCTATTCACACCCCCTTTTTGGCATATATTCACACCCCCTGTAGGCCCAATGTCAATAGGGCCCAACCCAAACATCAAGGGCTCAGATCAAACCCCCAGATCGGACGGACCTGATTCATTGGAATCAACCCCACCCCACTCTATAAATACAACATTCATTGCCACATTAAAGGTAAGCATTCTCTTATTTATCACTTCGCTAAGACTATCCCACTAACTTTAGCATCGGAGTGACTTTGCAGGTACAACACCAGCAGGATCAGATACGGTCATTGACTAAGGATATCAACCACTAACTACCTCGGACTGCTCTTCAAGGTCGAAAGTACAGTGCAGAACATTGGCGACCACAGTGGGAGATCTCAGAACCAAGATCTTCTCCCCTCACCTTAATCAATGACGACTCGAAATCTTCGTTCCAAGGCAAACAGCCAAACAATGGGAATCCATCCCGACCCTATCCTAAGACCGGTCATGCCCCATTTGGCCGAACCTCAGGCGACCCCGGACGGATTCGTTCAAAACCTTCCGAACTCCGATCAAGGGCGAGTCCAAAATCAGATTCCGGACCTCGTTTTGGTATCCGGAAGCTCCGCAAGGAACCACGTACCTCCTCAAAATCCACTTTCTGTCCCGGCCGATGCTGTCCAACAGCTCGTCCTACTGCTCAATCGACATGAAGTGGCAAACCAAGAGAGGAGTTACCGATTTACGGATCTTGAAGCACAGGTGGCGGAGCTCCGAGCTCGGAATATTCCGGGTCAGGTCTCGCCCGACCGAGATTCCCCCGAAAGAAGAAATCCGACTCGAAAGCGCCATCGATCTCCCCCCAGAAGGCGACACCACCATCGCTCTCCTCCTCGTAGGCTCGAAAGGAAAGTTTCCCGTTCGCCATGCGTCGGTAGGGCAGACGCCGATTCTTTACCCGAAGTTCATTCTTCTCTGGCATCCTCTTCTCCTAGGCAACGATCGAGGAGTAGAGAATATTCACCTCAAGGATATCGCCCTCATAACCGCAGGCACCCGCACCATCGGCACCGATCTCCGCCGCAGGATCAAACAACCGAGCGCAAAGGCCCTTTTACGGAAAAAATTGACCGTTACCCGGTGCCCAGATATCTCGAAAAACCTCCAGAAGGATTGAAGACCTACGACGGAACGGGCGACCCAGACAGACATTTGAGTTACTTTGACACAGTAATTCAGTATCGGAACGTCCCCGTAGAAATGAAATGCCGAATTTCCCCCCTAACATTGGAAAAAATAGCATCAGAATGGTTTGAGACCCTCAAATCAAACACAATCTCCTCCTGGGACCAACTGGCCAAATTATTCTCAGCTAATTTTTCCCATTCCAAAAGCAAGCCAAAAACAAAAACATCTTAGCTTCCATCAACCAAGGGAGCTCCGAATCTTTAAGAGAATACATAGAAAGATTTAATAAAGAAGCAGTTCAAGTTCGAAACCTCGACGATTCTTTTCGAGTTTACTTTATGGGGATGGGCTTACGCCCTGGGAGCCCATTCAAGAAACACATAAATACTTGGGAACCAGAAAACCTCCAACATTTCCTTCAACTATCCCAGTGTTTCATCAATGAAGAAGAAAGTACCATGACCGGAAAAGAACAACACCTCCAAAGGTAAGGTTCGGAGGATTTCCTTTTTGTCCAAAGTCTCCAATTTGAAAGCACCTGTGCCGGTCTTGGCTTTGATACGGCATTAAAGTGGTTGGTGTCATGTCCGTTGCTCCGGTGATATCGACAATATTTATTGGATCGTTGACCAGGTCTTTGGGTGAGTTATTTTGAGAATTTCCCGTCTCTAAACTCTGTGTTCCAGCACTCGCCCAATATCTGGGACTGATTGACGTTGAGTTCGGTATAGAATTAATGACGGTTTCGAGGTCGGGGATCCCTGTTACCTCGGCCGCCACCCCGTTGTAATGCACGCTCTTACCTTTTTCGATCCCATCAAAAATATAAGTGTTGCCTTTCTTATCCCAACAAAATTAGAAAGCAAAATATGACCGCCTAAATGTCTCCTTCTTCAGAAGAAACTCTTGGACCGATCTCATAAGATCTCCATACGTGGCCAAAGCAGTCGCAACCCTTAGGGGCGAGTTCAATCCGGGCCGAGTCCTGGTAAACTGCCCAAAAGGTACGAAAGGTCCTTTAAGGATTTCTCCTTAAATCGATCATTGGCCTTAGTAGCCAAGAACCCTAATGGACGAGTTAAATCTGGGCCGAGTCCTGGTAAACTGTCCTTAGGCCCGATCTTACGAGGGTTCTCAACAGGTCTTCTCTAAAAACGTTTGAAAAGCTCCTCTCAAACCTTTTTAAAACCTACGAGAATTCTCAACAGGTCTTTTCTAAATCGTTTGAAGAGCTCCTCTCAAACCTTTTACTACCTACGTTCCACGCTTATGATCGGAACAGCGTAACTACCTGCGTTCTACGCTTATGATTTTTGATCCAATCAAAATTATGATCGGAACCGCGTAACTACCTACGTTCCACACTTATGATTTTTGATGCAATCAAAATTATGATCGGAACCACGTAACTACCTGAGTTCCACGCTTATGATTTTTGATCCAATCAAAATTATGATCGGAACCGCGTAACTACCTACGTTCCACACTTATGATTTTTGATCCAATCAAAATTATGATCGGAACCACGTAACTACCTACGTTCCACACTTATGATTTTTGATCCAATCAAAATTATGATCGGAACCGCGTAACTACCTGCGTTCCACGCTTATGATTTTTGATCCAATCAAAATTATGATCGGAACCGCGTAACTACCTACGTTCCACGCTTATGATTTTTGATCCAATCAAAATTATGATCGGAACCGCGTAACTACCTACGTTCCACGCTTATGATCGGAACCGCGTAACTACCTGCGTTCCACGCTCACATCAATAGTTTCCAACGCACGCTCACACCTACCAAAGCGTCACCATCCTTAGCCGCCATTGGGAAACGCGCTCTGACAGACGCAATAAATGCAAATGCGCCAATTCAAAATTTCAAATTTATTATGATCGGCGAAAACTTCGTCACCATCAGAGACCAGGTTTTAGCGTCGGTAAAACTTCGTCACCATCAGAGACCAGGTTTTAACGTCGGTAAAACTTCGCCACTATCAGAAACCATGTTTAAACATCGGTAAAAAGAAAGCTTCATATCCGAACAAGTCAAGATCGCCTCTAAAGACGACCTGACTTGGGGGGGCAACTGTTATGGATTGGCTTTTTGCCATATACACCCCATTTTTGGCATCTATTCACACCCCTGTAGGCCCAATGTCAATAGGGCCCAACCCAAACATCAAGGGCTCAGATCAAACCCCCAGATCGGACGGACCTGATTCATTGGAATCAACCCCACCCCACTCTATAAATACAACATTCATTGCCACATTAAAGGTAAGCATTCTCTTATTTATCACTTCGCTAAGACTATCCCACTAACTTTAGCATCGGAGTGACTTTGCAGGTACAACACCAGCAGGATCAGATACGGTCATTGACTAAGGATATCAACCACTAACTACCTCGGATTGCTCTTCAAGGTCGGAAGTACAGTGCAGAACAAAAATGAAGCAACTTTTTCTGGATTTTATTATTGAATCTCACTAACGGAAAAGCAAAGAGCATTTTGAATGAAAACCAATGAGATAAACAAAAGTGGCAATCCAAAAATCAGTTACTCAAAACCTGATGAATATAATATCTTGCACCTTTTTCCCAAACATGACAATTTGTGTTTTAGGCTTATCGATTACTACTAGACTAGAAAAGAGTCGGTACGTAGTGGAAATCTGGTCACGCTACCTGCCACTGGCAACTGTCTTCCCTTTCCAACAAGTCGTGAGTTCTTCTTCTCTCTCATACAACTATCATCATAGTATTTCAGTTTTCTCGAATTTTTTTAAAAATAAAAGTAAAAACAAATTAAAAATGAAACTTGCACTAAGTTGATCGCGTTCGTTAGGTCACGGGTTATCAGATATGTATGGCCATAGGGAAAAATATCTGCTCCCACTTACATTTTATACACTTCATATCCAGATAAAAGTTCCATACTGGTTTATATATGAACTACTTAAATTTTATGTGGTAATTTAAGAACACAAAAAGTAACTTAAATAACTCCTTTAATAAATAAGTATAAGGGATAGTACGTGTCACTTAATGTATATAAATAACAAATGAGAATGATTTCATTGAATTTTTAGACACTTGGCAATCTCTTAGGAATTAGACAATAAATGATAAATGATACCTACAAATAATATATTAACCAATTATTTTAAATATTTCTATTATTGTTAATTTTCATTCACTCAATAATTTTGTTCAAAGTGTAACGGTACAATTCGTTTATTAGAATTAAATGGGAAAATAAACGTTTTATTTTAAAACACACATCTCCAAAAATACATGGCTATAAATAGCCGAGGATGGGTGGTGGTTGGATTCACTTTCCACACCATGATCCATACATTTGTGTTTGAGAGTTCTTCTATCATTTCTTGGAGATTTCTTATTGGGGTGTTGCATGTTGAAGGCGGTGAATAATATTGGGAGGTGCATGTTGAAGGAGGTGAATAATATTGTTATTATGGGATATATGGGGTTTCTATGTTTTCATTTCATTGCCTATAGATAGTTATATGACATGTTGTCAAGTAGGTTCTACATAATTTGTGTAATAACATGAAGGACAAAACTAATAAATTAAAATATACTTATATTAGACATTAAGATTAAGTCTAATTTTAAAAGGATTAACGTTATAAAAGGTAAATATTAAGTTAAATAATTAAAATAACGTTACAATATATATTACAATGATTGTACAATATTGGTAATTGAATAATTGTAACAAGATATAATTATTGAATATATTTTAATAAAACATTACAAAATGATAATAATTATGTGTGACCAACTTCATCATTTTAATAAAACGTTACAAAATATAATCATTGATTATATTTTAATAAAACGTTACAAAATAACATATTTTTGATATAATTATTGACTATATTTTATTGAAACGTTACAAAATATAATTATTGATTATATTTTAATAAAACGTTACAAAATAACTACCACAATTGATATAATTAATTATTAAATTTCATTGACAAATGCATCTATTATTAATTATTAATAAAACGTTACAATATTTTTGATATAATTAATTATTAATAAAACGTTACAATGATTAAATTCGCGGAGATTAAAATGACTTTAATTTTGACGTTACTTTAATAGTCAAATTATATATCATAATTAAAATGACTTTAATTTTGACGTTACTTTAATAGTCAAATAATAATAGACATTAACATTACAATATAATTTGGAAGTTACATTATATAGTTTCACGTTACAATATATATTTTGGCGTCACAATATAATAATTATTTTGATGTTATAATGTATATCGACATTATATTAACTTACAATAAATTATATTATGTAGACAATATAATAAGTTACAATAATCGTTAAAAAAAACATATCAAAGTGAAAAAATAACTTTAAAATACAATAACTTATATTATATTTTAATAACGTTAGAATAATAATGTTAAATCAACATAACAATAAACGTTTATTATGTTAAAGATATCCAAACTAAAAAATACATATCATGTAACGTTTATATTTGATTAGTATTAAATTCAATATTAATATAGATTGTAACGTATTTGTGATAAATAATCCCAAAATTCAAAATTTTTATTTGAAATCCAATTTTTTAAAAAATTTCCTCTTATCATGACACACACTCATCTATAAATAAGAGGCTTACAACCAGGAGTTCTCCACAACCAAAATTTCTCTTATTGAAAGGAAATATCTCTCTATATCCAAAACTTTCACAGTTTAGCAATCCTATCTCATTAGTCAAAATGCCTCCCAAGTATGACCTGATATCTGATGTCAACGCCAGAAATGACAAATGCAACCTACTTGTGGGCATAACAAGGAAATGGGAAGTTCCCGATCTGAACAATAACAAGGCTCCCATTTTCTGTTGACAGACTCCCCTTTTCTGTTGAGAATTAAGCAAACAAATATGTCCGTGTTTTAAGTAGGCAAAAATGTATCAGGATCATTACTTTTTAAATATATTTCACTCAATAATGATTTTCAAAGTGTAACGTTCCAAATTGTTTATGACAATTAAATGAAAAAAAAAGTTTTATTTTACATTACAACTCTCCACCAAAATATGACTATAAATAGCCAAGGCTGGGTGATGATTTGATTCACTCTCCACACCATCACCTCATCCTTCAATATACATGGTTTTGGCTTTCATGGTTCTTTTCACTTTTCTTTGAGAGATCTTCTTAATCATTTGGATATTTTATGTTCAAGGAGGTGAATACCATTGCTATTAGGGGATATATGTGTTTCTCTATAATTTCATCTTATTGCTATTAGATAGTTATATGACATGTTGTCAATTAGGTTTTCCATAATATGTCTATTTTTATCAAACTTTTTGTACCTCAATTTATGTAAATCACCATATCTAATGTAATGTAAATCCCCATTTGGGAATTTCATGTTGAAATATTTGTATTCTATTGTATATCCCCATTTCTTTTTTTGGGTACAAATTGTATATCCCCATTTCCAAATATAATGTAAATATTTGTGGTATACAAATTTGGGTTGTGTAAGTGGTACAAAGTCTACAATCAAGTTATCCATTAACTGACACAGGGATTTAAAACATTATCTACAAACTTGGGTTGTGTAAATGGTACAAAATCTACGAATTCGAATTTTTGGAAATATTTGTGGTATCCTTGCATCTGTATCTCTTCTCGATATTAGCATCTTAAGAAGTTGGATACAAAGGTGAAAGCCACGATAGGGGGTTTGAAGACACCAAATCAGATAGAGTGTAATCAACTTAGAAATTATAGGTAATTTGATTTTAAAAATAAAACTTTAAAAAAAATTTAGTAGCATGTTTTCTTTTATATTTAATCAACTTAGAAATTATAGGTAATTTGGTCTTACTTGGTAATTGACACACTCTAATTTAGTCTCTATAAATAAACCAAATCTATACATTTTTTGTAGTATAATTGCAGACAATCAAATTAGTTTAGATTAGAATTATAAGTTAGAAATATATATAAATTAATGTTTGATTTTTAGTAGAAGTAATAGTTAAATGATGAATAAAATCTTTTAATATCCAAATCATATTTATAAATTAAAAATAAATATAGTTTCAAAACGTCCTATAATCATTATTAAAAATAATTATACTTTCAAAACGTCCTTGATTCAATAAATATAATGTATTTTTATATAACTATAACAGTTACAAATGTGTGGGCTTTAATATATCTAATAATTACGACAGTTACAATATTTTTGTTAATCAGTTATGATTTTAATATTTAACCATCATCATACCAATTAAAGGGTAGTGTACTGACGTTATTACCTATCGATTTCTCTAAATGGTGCAATATGCTAATAGGTTTGATAGTTGAAAATAATTCATTTACAGATGAATATTTGTAACGTAATTTTTTCACTTGTCATCTATTATTTCAATTTAGGATCTTTTACTTATTAATTTTTTTTTCAAAACCTATATTTTATAAAAATAATTATATTTTCAAAACGTCATTGATTCAATAAATATAATTTATTTTATAAAACGTGGACAATTACAATATGTGGTCTTTAATATATCTAATAATTATGACAGTTACAATATATTATTAGTCAGTTATGATTTTAATATTTAACCATCAATAAACCAATTTAATTTGTAACGTGGTAAGTAATAGTAAATGACATAACGTTTTCATCAGTTATGGTTTTTCTATTTAATCTCACATCATACCAATTAAATGGTAACAAACTGGCATTATTTTTCATCGATTTCTATAAATGATGCAATATGCTAATAGGTTTGATAGTTGGCAATAAATGCTTTATCCAAATCAACCCAACAATATTTATTTATTATATTTATATTATTTTATAAATATGTTAGTTTTGCTAATTTGAATAAATAATAAAAAAGATTTTTTAATTTGTAACGTTCCAAAATACTTATGAGATTTAATGAAAAGAAAAACGTTTTATTTTTAGTTGTAACTCTCCAAAAAATTATGACTATAAATATCCAAGGTTGGGTGATTGGTTGAGCCACTCTCCACACCATCACTTCATCTTCACTAAGAATAATTTGTTCATGCATCACCGTTCGTTTCACTTTTCTTGGAGGGTTATTCTTCACCATTTGGAAATTTCATGTGGAAGGAGGTGAACATTATTGCACGTGAACATTGGGTGTTTGGTTGATTCACATATGAGATACATTGGTGATTTAAAAGCCTATATAAGGGTTTTGAAGATACAGGTTGAGTATAGTAGAAAACTTGGTCGAGTATGGTAGCTTGGGAAATAAATAGGTGTTTTTTAAATTCATTTTTTTGCTATTAAATCATGATTTGACATGTTGTCTATTAGGTTTTCCATATCTGTACCAAAAAAATTAGGTTTTCCATATTATGTATATTTTGTTCAAGCTTTTTGTCTCTCGTGAAATGTAAATCACCATATCAAATGCAATGTAAATCACATTTTGGAAATTGGATGTTTAAGTAGTTGAATACTATTGCATATTCAGTGAATGTTGGGGGTTGGGTTGAATCACATATGAGCTACGTTGTAGATTTTTTAAGTAGTTGAATACCATACATTGTTGGGTTGAATCACATATGAGCTACGTTGAATCACATGATTGATATTAATATGAATCACACATGTTTAAGTAGTTGAATACCATAAGATGAAAGAGTTCTATTTGATTGTCTTAACAATTAAAGGCAAATTATCAATTCACCCAAAAATTTATACCAATTCAAATTAGATAAATATCCACTATTCAATTTAGTAATTCAAACGAGAATAAAATTAGTGATTCAAATTAGAACAATGATTCATATTAATATCAATCATGTAAAATAAAAAAACATTAATTCAAATGAGAATAAAAGTAATGAATTGTATAATGATTCATATTAATTCATATTAATATCAATTCAACCAAAAAAATAGAAAGTCAAATTAGAACAAAAGTTGTTACAAAATGCTAATAGGTTTAATTCTATAATATAGATTAGTTAAATTATGCTAAGCACAATTCAACTGATATGTTTTAACGTTACAATAAAACGTTACAAAATAACATCTTTTTGATATAATTATTTATTATAATGTTACAAAATAGTGTGATTAAATATTGAATTAGGAAAGCGTTACAAAATATAATGACTGAGAGAGACTGTAATTTGACATTACTAAATGTTAATAACTGTCTGTGTCCAAATTCATCATTTTACTAAAAACGTTACAATTCATAATTATTGATTACATTTTGTAACGCTTTACAAAATATCATATTCTTGATGTAATTATTAATTATATTTTATTAAAATGTTCATCATATCATATAAGTAACGTTTATATTATAGCTAATATTTAAGGTACATATAAGTAACGTTTATCTAAGTAACGTTTATATTATAGCTAATATTTAAGGCACATATAAGTAACGGTTTTATTATAGCTAATATTTTTATTACCTTTATTTAAGGTACATACAAGCAACGTTTATCTAAAAGAAATGTAACGTTTAGTATAATAATTGATTTATTACTTTTATTTGGTCAAAAGCTTATATTGTAAAGTAGGTGTCCAGGTAGATTTAAAAATTCAACATTTCTTAGAAATTTTTGAATTTTTTTCAATTTTCCAAATTATGAAGAGACATGCCCATCTATATAAGATGACTACAACCAACAATTCTTCACTACCAACATTCCTCATAGCCAATTAGAAAACGTGAAAATTGATCCTATCATAAAAATACAATTTATTAGCATTAGCATTGGTCATACCTACAATATGTTTTTTAAAATTGATCGTAGTTATGTTTGTAACGTATAAAATAATGGTGTGATAAATATTTATATACAAGAAAACCTACTTGAATAATGATTAAAATATGGGCATAATTAGAGGTGGCAATTTCTACCTGTTAGTGAGATCCCTACGGGGACTGTTCCATTAAGAGTCCTACAGGTGGAGAATTTTCCCACGGGTATGAAGACGGGGAGAAAATCCCCACACAATCAATTTGGCGTTGGGGAAATGAACCATATCCCCGCCTTAAATATATTACGTAAATATTCTTATTATATATATATATATTATATTATAACTAATTGATTTTTTAGTCTTTTTAAATGTACTTTTAATTAAAAATATTAATAAAATATTGAACTATGCTAATATTATATTTTTCTTCTTAAATATTAATATATCAAAGTAGGAGTAACTTTTATATTTTCTATATTAAAATGTGAAAATCTTAATTTTTTAAGTCTTACTTTTATATTCTTGTCAAAAAAAAAGTCTTACTTTTATATTATTTTTCCCATATTATTGTATTTCAATTCTATTTTTTTCAAAATTTTTAATAAATTTAAGGCATATCCGCAGGGGCCAAAAATTGATCCTAACATTGTTATAGATTTAGAAAACATTATAGAATGTAGTTATGTAACATTGTTATAGAATTAGAAAACATGAAAATTGATCCTATCATAAAAATACAACTTATTAGCATTAGCAATGATCATACCTATAATATGTTTTTTTAAAATTGATCTTATAATTATAATGAAGTTATGTTTGTAACGTATAAAATAATGGTGTGATAAGTATTTATACACAAGAAAATCTACTTGAATAATGATTAAAATATGAGCATAATTAGAGGTGACAATTTCTACCTGTTAGTGGGATCCCTACGAGGACTGTTCCAATAGGAGTCCTATAGGTGGAGAATTTTCCCATGAGTATGAAGACGAGGGAGAAAATCTCCTCACAATCAATTTGGCGTTGGGGACATGAACCACATCCCTGCCTTGAATATATTACGTAAATATTCTTATAATAGATATATTTTATATTATAAGTAATTGATTTTTTAGTCTTTTTATATGTATTTTTAATTAAAAATATTAATAAAATATTGAACTATGCTAATTTTATATTTTTCTTCTTAAATATTAAAATATCAAAGTAGGAGTAACTTTTATATTTTCTATATTAAAATGTGAAACTCTTAATTTTTTAAGTCTTACTTTTATATTATTTTTCCCATTTTATTGTATTTCAATTCTATTTTTTTTTCAAATTTTTAATAAATTTAAGGCATCTCCGCAGGGACCGTAGGGATCTGTAGGGAAGAGGATGAGGGAGGAACCCCCCTCTCCGAGACGAGGACGGGGGACAATTTGAGAGGCGGTGATAGGGAGTGAGGGAGTATTCCCCGCCTCAGCTCCTTCCCATTGCCATATCAATGAATAATCAAAGAAATCTGGGTTTCGTTCATGTAAACCATTTTGAAATTTCAGGGTGTAAAAAGTTATGAATTTTTGTCTTTTCATGCAAACGCAAACATAAAAATTGAAATATTAATAGTTTTAAGAAAATCATTATTATTTTGTTAATTACTAAGGTGATTATTAGATTTATTTGATTATTAAATATAATTTACATTTATTTAAATATAATAATTAATTTTAAAGAGTTATTAGTGGGATCCCTACAGTGATTGTCTCATTAGGAGCTCCAAGGGTGGGGAATTTTTTCCCGTGGGTACGAATACGGGGGAGAAAATTCCCCCACAATCAATTTGGGGTTGGGGACAAAGTCCATACCTCTGCCCAAAATATGTTACATAAATATTCTTATTATAGATATATATTTTATTATAAGTAATTGATTTTTTAGTCTTTTTATATGTGTTTTTAATTAAAATATTAATAAAAATTTGAGTTGTCCGAATTTTATATTTTTATTCTTACTTTTATACTTTTGAATTATTAAAATATCAAAGCAATAATTGTTTTTCTCTTTTGTATCAAAAAATAATATGAAAGTAGGAATAACTTTTATTTTTTCTATATTAAAATGTGAAACTTTTAATTTTTTTAGTCTTACTTTTATATTTTTTCCCATATGATTATATTTCAATTCATATTTTTGTTAATTTTCAATAAGTTTTTGGCTTCTCCACAGGGATGGGGAAGGAGACGAGGGAGGAACCCCCCTAGATGAGGATCGGGCACAGGGATGGGGAATAGTTTGGGTGGCGGGGACGGGGAGTGGGAGAGTATTCCCCGCCTCAGCTCCTCCCCATTGACATCCCAAGGAATAGTCGAAGAAATCCGAGTTTGGTTCATGTGAATCATTTTGTATGACACGTTGTAAAAAGTGATGAATTTTTATATTGAAGAGTAATAATTATACTTACTTAATTAATTAAACTATTGTCTATATTGAATTATTGGCTGTTTGTTTTTCTCTTTTCATGCAAACCCAAAAATAACAATTTAAATATTAATAGTTTTAGAAAAATCACACGGGTCAACATTATAAAATTAAAGAATACATAATTTTGGGTCAATACATAATTTTCAAATTATAATGTCAATGAAGTCTACCTAATTTAATTTTGTTAATAACGAATCAGTTGTTATTCATAATCCATTGACATATTAGGATATTGGTAGTGCCTTCTTTTTGACACCCTTTTAAAAAAATTAAAGATATTTTTTTCCAGGCTAATTCATAATATCTTGAATACTCATTAGATTTTTAAAATTCAAAAAAATATATATTACATACTACAAATATATAATTGTTGTTATTAACCAATAAGGCACGAGTGGCAAATACTAATAACCGTAAAATATGAAACGATATATTGTACTAATGTCAAAATATAAAAACAGAAATGTCAAACATAAATCAATTAACCAATTCTACATATATATGTGTGGATGACTAAATTAAGAATTTTAAAAAATTATATTTTTTTATTTACCAATCTAACCCTAAATGTTCTCCGTGGACGCGCAGATATACTACTATATCAATATTTAGCATCCACCATCATATAATATCTTGGCCAATCCATTATATAAGGCACTTTCATGCACTAGCCAAAGCCGCGTCAAACTTCACGAGAATTGCAAACTCCACTTTTTCTCTCCCCCAACCAACTATATCACTTAAAAAAAAAACTTAATAATTCAAACACAAAATGCTACCATTCAACACATTCAAATTCCTCCTGTTCACGCTCTCTTTCATCTTTCTGATCACTTCCACAGTAGAAGCTACCGTCGGGGGAAGAAAGCTCCTTATGGACACGGCGAACGGTCGTGCACCCACGGGGGAAAGTGGTTCAGGCCATGGTCCGAACTGGGACTATAGTTGGGGATGGGGGTCCGCACCAGGAAGTGGTTGGGGCTATGGTTCAGGTTCAGGGCGTTCTCCTTCAGGCTTTGGTAAAGGGTATGGTTTTGGGTTTGGAAGTGGGTCAGGGTCTGGATCCGGATCTGGATATGGATATGGTAGTGGTGGTGCTCGTGGTGGTGGTTCTGGGTATGGAAGTGGTTCAGGCAATTCTGGTGGTGGTGGTGGTGGTGGGAATAATCGGTTACCTTCAGAGTCTAGGGGTAAAACCAACCATGGTTAGAAATATTGTAAGGCTTAATTAGAGCTAGCTAGCTAGCTAAGTGTGTTTCTATTTCCTCTTGATAGCTAAGCTAGTAAGATATATGAATAATAACAAAGATTGTACTACATATAATGGTTGGTTAATTAGCTAGTGTGTAACATATATGTGTGCATGATAGCTCACAAAAGCTAGCTAGTTGTGTGTTTTAAAGTTCCTATATGCCTGCCTGTCTAATGAAAATCTTCAATTATATATTGATGTTTATGTATAATATTGAAACTGTTAGTTAAGTATTTCCTTTTCCTCTCCATAATTTTTGTACTTATTTTATCACATGTTTGATTTTATTGTTTCTAGTCATGGGATGACGGTTGCCGAGTAAGAATTTGACTTATATTCTGTAAGAAGTGTGTTCAAATCGGTTAAAAGCTATCCCAAGTAGGTAGCTCAATTGACGAGCTAATGAATATCGAAGGAGTACTTTTTGAGCCTTAGTTTTTCTCTTGACTTTGTTGAGTCGTCTAGATCTAACTAGTTTAAACTCTTCATTCGTAAAAAAATAATGATGGTTGCGTTAGTTGTTTTAACAACAATGGAATCAAGTTTGAGATTTGACATCATCATGATACTTACAAAGAGATAAAACTTGCTTTTTGTTTACTTACAAACATGCCCCCATATTCGTCCTGAAAGTTTAAAAACTTTTTAAATATTTTGTCGTATATAGATACAAGTTAGATTTATATGCCAATCTAGCTCTCTTACCATGAAATGAGAAAAACAAATAAAGAGAAAGGATTAGAAGACCGTTGTCTTCTTATTTATGTTGTGTCCTATGGCTTAATTAAAAGAAGAAATTAATCGGGTTCATTGCTATCCTGATTGTCTTCTATAATTTTTTCTGATCCTATCCCATGGTTCTTCAGTAGTTATGACCATCATTGTGAATTTGAATTGATGTCTGCTTCCTATTCCTGGTTGTCATTTTTCATTAACTTTCTATGTGTAGACCCTCATGAGAAACTTTGCATTGATGTTATAATTTTTTGGTTAGTGCTTTTAAAAAGCCTCGCTATCTTGGACGATCATGCGTAGTATATAATTACAGCACTTTGACATTTTCCCTATAATGTAAAAGACAAGTTGATTTGGCGCAAAATCAAAGCATCCTTATTTTTCCAAATTCTTCTCCCAACAACGTTCGTGACAATTAATCTTTTCCAACATATAACGGAATTATGGAACTGCCAGTTACAATCGTTACTACTTACCATATGATATAACTTTCCACTCACACCCGCACTAAGTTATTGCCGACCAAATAAATGATATGCACTGGTTTTTATGATTGTCAGCATATACACGTGCACGTTCACTTGCCAAAAAGCCAGAGGATCTATACCCTATACATATGGAGTCTTTTAGGGTTCTAAAGTATGAATTAATTGTCTTAAAACTCTTTTAGTTTGACTTCAATTATCCCAAAACAACAACAAAGAAGGTATTTTAGTACTTATCTAACATAAATTAATGATACGATAATTTGTGTGTGATAACCCAAAAGTACAAAAGTTTTGGAATGGACGGAGTATTATATTGCCACGTCGTTAGTTTACTTTTTTTGTTTGTTTAGAGGTCTTCAATATAAGGTGGTGGAACTAGTCAACTTTTCATGAAATAACTAAATATAAAGAGTACCGTCACGTATTTTGCAAACCCACCAAGCCGAGCTTGTTCTTAGTCAAAACTTATATAAGCAACAAACGCTTTCATTGGGTCTCCAACAAATTCAGTCTATCAGAGGTAGCCCTTTTCGAGGTAACCATAAATGTGGGAACTTCTCGCGCAAACTCAAATCTTGTAGGAAACTAGCCGTTTTTGCTAGACACAATCTTTGTTGGTGAGGCAACATATGCTTTAGTTCTTTCTTTTTTTATCAAAATATGCTTTAGTTCTTTCAAATGCTGATTTAAAGGAATATAAAATTGAATTTAAAAATATTCTGTCATAAAAAGTTTGCATTTAAAATAATTCACTTATCAAATTTTCATCCTTAATGTTTTTGGATTAATTTTAAAGAACATACAATGAATCTAAAGTAAATTTTTGTAATTATAAATGGTCCAAGGTGGGGGTGGACAAATGAAAAAAGGAGCATTTCGAGTTCGAACTCATGCACCTAATGTCCTTCAACAATTTACTATAACTTGCCTTATCTGGGATAGCTCTATATTGAGATCCATTTCAACATTTCAATATCTTTAATGAGTAATATTGATATGATACATGAAATCTTATTATTTTCTTTTGTCGATAGTGCAATATTCCATTCATGATTGAAAAAAGTCTCAAAACATTACACTAGGTGTAACAACTCAGCCCACTAGGTGCAATATTCCATTCATGATTGCTCCAAGCTCTAAGATATGAGAATGTAAACCACATCAGGTGTTCCTAATCTAACAGTCACTAGGATGGACCAACCCAATCTGGCGGTCTAGTCAGAGGGCACGTGAACGTCGCAAAAGAACGCCACCACCCAAAAGAGTCTTCCTCACCGTAACCATTAATTGCTGCGCAAAAGGGTAAATATTTTATTTTGACAAGCATTGGAAGAGTCCACTACAAGTGTTTTAGCACTTTTCCTAGCTCAAAATGTCAGCATCTTGGTATCTAGGACCGCAGGCTCGAATTGGGCATTAAGCACCAACATATATTCTTAGGACCAAGAAGAAAGGGAGCAAAAGGTTAGGTTGTGGCTCACTAACATGCTTGACTTGCCTTTTAAATTCAGTTAAATTCACTCACAGAAATAACCAACAACTTGGGACACAAGGCTTGCCAAACAACTTCTAACAGTATAAACAGTAACACCCTCAAAATAAAACCAAACAAATCTATGAGACAAAACAACAAACACAATGTGAGCAAGACACAACTTTGAAGACAACTGTGGGTGTACTCTACCAAAAGGATATGCAAGCTGTAAAATCTGCATCTCCCTATTTCACTACCTATTTCCTCATTATCACATGAAATCTTATTTTAAGACTATTCGTATAACATGCTTTTTTTTATATATAGAAATTCATTAATATTTTTCTTAAGCACACGCAACCTCAATTTTAGCACTGTTCTAAGGAATTATTCTGAATATCTCCACCAGCATGTGGAAATAGAAATTGCATAAAAATATTTGTTAGCAGGTTTTGTTTAAACAACCTTAGAAGCTCTTCATACTCTCTTATCTTAGCAGCATACCCATATTATATGTCATCTCATTCTAATAAATCGCATTCTTTTGAGGGGCATTTCATCAAACAAGTTCCGAGCAGGTGAGCATACCACATTTCTCACACCACTAAGAGAGTGCATCTCTAATCATGAAAGCACAAGAATAAAACAACCTTAAAGAAAGTTTTAACATAGACAACAATTGAACTTTCTTGATGAATATTATTGTATCCATCATATATACAACTACTTTAATAGATACCTCAAATGTTTGTCAAATTATGATGATGAAGATTTCAAAATTTGTCTAAGAGAAGAGTCCATGAACCGAATTCCACCATAAACATTTTGAATAAGTGCTGGATCAAATAAAGAACCCAAAATAACTTATCTAAGTGATTTTAGTCCATGTTTAAGACCTTTGGAACTTTAATATAAGGCTCCTCATAGCTTGGAACAGAAGCGATTATGGCATCCCTGTCAAGAATATATATTAGCAAATTGTTATTAACTGTCTAATTTACAAACAATGAATAAACAATTTTTTTTTGACCAAACAACAATGAATAAACAACTGTCACCTATTGTCAAATGTTTCAGGAACATTGTCACGCAAATTGTTTTCAGTATCTGCAGATAACATGAGAAATTAAAGGTATACTACTTATTTATGAACAATTCAAAGTAGTAAAGATATGAAATGAGAACCTGCTCTGATGGAAGGTTCAATGCTTTGGAGATCAACACCCTGCAGCTGTCCAAACCTGCCACACAATTCAATCCACAAATATCAAACAATATTGCAAATTTATGAACCCCTCAAAAAAATATTATAGCCAAATAGGATTGAAGGGGTTTCATTTACCAGTCAACCACTTGTTGTATTTTTGGACCAAATTCTTCTACCTGAAATAAGATACATTATTATCAGTATAAATATAAAATCAGAGATACATTATTATATCATTGTTTGAAATTAAAAGAAGGAATTTTGGGATTATGAAAAATAAGGGGTAAATCCCTAATCAATTTGCCAAACAAAAGATTAGTCTAATAGTTGGTTCAAAGGTCTTAAGATGTGACATAGTGGCTCACTTGACTCAAAGGCTAATTATAATGAATTCCAAAAAAAAATTTGAATCTTTTGTTTATTGTACTTTGACAAAAAAAATGTTTTTTTTGGCAAAACTACTCCCGAGGTACCTTAACTTATTTTTTGGTATCAAATCAGTCCCTTAACTTTTTTTTGTATCGACTTAGTCCCTTAACTTTTAAAAACACAACAACGTAGTCCCATTTAACGTTTTTTTTTGTTAACTCCGTTTAACAGTGGCTGCCGTGTCTATTAGGTGAAAACTGGAAAAAAATCCTCTTCTTCATGTTCGCATCCTCTTCTTCCATGCTCCATGAATTTAAGCAATAGGTGAAAACTGGAAAAAAAAAATCCTATGCATCGTCTTCTTCATCTTATTCCTTCATCTTCTTCACTCTTCTTCATCCTGGAAAAAATGATTCATGGTTGATTTGTTCTGATTTCGTTTGGGTATGAAAAGATCCATTTCATTTCGTTTGGGTATAAAAAGATCCGTTGCATTTCGTTTTTCGTTTGGTTATGAAGAAGATGAAAATCTGAGTATGAAGAAGTTCTGGGTATGAAGAAGATGAAGATCTGGGTATGAAGAAGTTCTGGGTATGAAGAAGATGAAGATTGTTCACATTTTTTAATTTTTAATTAAAAATAATTATAAAATAATAAGTCAGAAAATAAAATACCACATAAGCATTTAAAAAAAGCCACATAAGCAATCTAACAGCCACCTGAGCATTTTTGTAACGGTGTTAACAAAAAAACGTTAAATGGGACTACATTATCGTGTTTTTAAAAGTTAAGGGACTAAGTCGATACAAAAAAAAGTTAAGGGACTGATTTGATACCAAAAAATAAGTTAAGGGACCTCGAGAGTAGTTTTGCCTTTTTTTTTCTATTTATTAATTTCATTAGAAATAGAAAAACTGTTATTAAAAAGATAATGGAAGATACCCTAATTTGAATGAAAATGAAAATAAAAGTTAAATAAGGGGAAGGGAATTATGACCTGAGTTGGGGTAAGAGAGATTTGAGCTGTTTTTGCCAAACGAGACACATCTGGAGATTCAAGAGAGGAACAAGTGGTTTTAGTTTTAGACGAAAACCTAGGAAACTTCAACAACCTCTGTTGGATGCTAAAACAATTGCTTCCATGCCACAATCCAATTCCATTTCCAAATGACAGTGAGGTTCCTCTAACCAACAACACTCTGCTACCCATCTCTTCCTTCAATTTTCCCAATTCCTTATCAAAACTCTCCAAGTTTCTGTTTTAACGGGAAAAAGTTTTCAGTTTTCAATTTAGTCCCTCAACAAATCACAAATTCTGTTATATCATTCTTTAAATTGAATTTTTCCCCCTATTTCCCATTGTTTTCTGACATTTGCAAAACCACGCGAAGAGCTTCATCGTGATGTCGCGGCAGAGATCCAAAAGAATCGAACTTCCTCCCGCCCAAGAGGTACCCAACATCTTCGATCCTTCAATTTTCTCTCTTCTGTTTCTAGATTCATCTAAACCAATAGAAAAAACAAATCTTTTAATAAAAATATTGTTTTTATTTGTTTTCCGAGGTAACGATTTTCTGTAACATTCAATGTTGCAATGGTTGAAATTTGATGTTCTTGTTTTCATTATTCCTTTGCATGTCTTTTTTTGGTCTGAGGTTTTTGTTGTGAAATATGCAAAATTTTTGTAATGTGAAGCTCTTGATAAAGTTGCATTTTGTTTGATAAAATATGATGTGGAATGCAGAATATTGATAAATTGGAGAAAGTTGTAGAGAAGGGGAATTATTATGGAGCTCAACAGATGTACAAATCCATTAGTGCCAGGTTCTAACACTTTCTTGCTATTTTTTTTAATAATCAAGTTTTGTTATGTGCTTTATTCTTCAACAGAAATGTGCATTGTCTGAGATATATTTTTCATTTTATCCAATATTAAAATTTTGAAATTGTATGAAATTTATTTTTTCTTAGTTATTTTCTTTCACCTGGGAGTGCATACACTTTATTATATTAACTCATACAGTAATAATTACCATCTAGGGTTGGAAGATTAGTAAAATATAAAGCAGTAATAATTCATCATCGTTGGCCCCTCTGAAGGACCAGTTCGACATGAATGCGAATATGCGATAATATTTAGTGTAGAGAGTTTATATACCCTAACTGTTGGATCCAGCTTCTCTTGCTCCCTTTAGAGAGTAATGTAAGTAATCTCAACTGTTATTGCCATAAAAATGTATGATTAAACTCAAGTACAATTGCCATATTCTGTCCAAAATCTGAGGTAGTGTCCAAATAGCGTGATCATGCTGAAGAGCATCCATGCCTCAGCGAGGGTGATTGGTGAGGTACCTGCAGCGACTCTGATGATCAAGCCAAACATTTTAGGTGGAGAAGAGAACATATCTTAAGTACCGGATTCTTCGCCATTATGTAAATGAAGGGAAGATACTATATGAGGCCCTGTGGGAAGTTGGTGACCTAGTGCTCCTGTTAGCGGGTGGTTTAGTGCTCTTGTAAGTGGGTGGTTACTAGAAGTGGGGGTGAGGGGATGACCACCTTAATCACACATGTTCCGACCCCACGCGGCATGAGAGAACATCAACCATTGATTTTCTCAAGTTACATGCGCAATTGCACATGCATAACAAATCGCCCTTGAAATTTTCATTGGTGGGTAAGATTACTTGCGTTACTCTCTACTCACTTTATATGTGCCAAATCATCTTTAATTTGTCCTGAGAGTTTGAAGTATTTTCTTATGAACCAGTTTACGATTTTACTTTTAGAAGTAAAGTAGGGAAAGGTTCTTCTCCAATACACTACTTATGTTGTTATTTGGTGCTTATAATTGAAGGTTTTTCTCCAATACACTACTTTGTAATTTCTGATTTCTTTCGGGGTATATCTTAATGTCTGCTCTTGAATGTCTGGTTTTTTCCTCTCTGATTAAATTTATATGTACCTTCTGGTTATGCTTGTTGAAGTCTTATGAGCCTCAGAAAGATTGTTGACAAGCTTTATTATTTTGGTCTATAACTGAATCAACTAATAATACTGATTAGTTGTGTTTTAGACATTGACATGCACACATGCTTTACTGCAGGTATATAACTGCTGAGAGGTACTCTGAGGCATTAGATATCCTACATTCAGGAGCATGCTTACAATTGGCTCAAGGCCAGGTTCTACATTTTCTATCTCGATGTCTTTTCTTCTGAGATATACTTTAATCATCTTTTTTATCTTTATACATCTTTGATACACTTTTTCCTGTTACCTCTGATATGAGCTTTATTTTGAATGATTTATTTAACTTGATTTGTTATACCTACCATCTATATCATGTATTGGTCAAATCTGAAACACCTCCCGGAAGCTTAGGCTGCTAAAAACTGCTAATTGCTTCTTCTTTTTCTGTTTTAAATGAATGAAAAAGTCATTAAGAGAGAACAAAAATCGATGTCTAAATGGAGGATCAGGAATCCATTCAACATTTCTAAATGAACTTACATTTTGTTTTAAAACTATATGCCAATAATTTAACGACTGACAAACATCCAACTTTAAGTTTTATTTTCTCTTTTTCTAAGGTTACCTGTGGAGCTGAGCTTGCTTTATTGTTTGTGGAGACATTAGGGAAAGGGAAAATTCCTTATGATGATGAAACTCTTGGTGTGTAAACATTCATTCTTATTGAGATTGACATAAACGAAAAATTCATTCTTGTTACTAATAAATTTCAATGGCAGATCGTCTCAAAAAAATCTATGAAGACTTTCCTCGGGTTCCACTGCCTCGTGACCTGTGGGATATTGATGACATGCAGCAGCTTTCTGAAAACATTGGAAATGCAAAGACACGTGTTGATGGCTGTTCCTCATTCTTAAAAGCTGCTATCAAGTGAGACTTTACAAAAAAGTTTAAAATACTATTATAGATTATACTTACATTACAAAATATATCAGCCTATTTGTTCATGCTTATTTATCTTATGATCATTTGTTCCCCTAACAATATTTCTCACTTTGCTGCTATTGTATTAAGGTGGTCTGCCGAATATGGAGAAAATAGAAATGGATCTCCAGAACTGCACATTATGTTAGCTGAATACATATTTTCTGAAAGTCCTGAGGTGGTACGTTTCACAATAGCGCCACTGGTGCATCTTCATTGTTGCTCATCGTAAATTCATACACTGCAGGATAATATGGAAGTTGCTTTATGCTATGGAAAGTTCACTTACCATTGAAGTCATTATTACTTTTATTTGTGGTGAATGAATATCAATTGTGTTTTTTACATGCAGGATATGAATAGAGTGACATATCATTATGTAAGAGGAAATAATCCAATCAAGTTCGCTTCTACTCTAGTGAATTTTTTGGGCAAGGTCACCCTCCTAACTCTTCTTGTTATTTGATTCATTTTTACAAATTTCTGTTGAGGTATACCAAACAATTTGATTGTACTTTTATGCTGAAACTTGGTTCAACATCCATTACAATATTTTTAATACTATGATGCATGGTTTCTATGGCATTCATTTTGTATTTTTGGCATAGTTTTAGGAAGCTTCAACTGATATGCTTTTCAAATATTGTAGTGTTATCCTGGTGAAGATGATTTGGCCATTGCTCGGGCAGTTTTAAGGTAAAATCATAAAACCTTTGACGTAATTCTCACTTTGAGATTCCATGGCAATATTATAAATATTTTCTCACCCTTGGATTTCGAGGGTGTTTTATGCTTAAGATATTAACCATTTATATAACTGTAGTTCATATATAATCTCAGCATAAATATTTGTTATTTCTCGATGCTTTTTAACTTTCTTACATACATTTTCTTGGTTGATAGGTATATATCTTTAGGTAATTTGAAAGATGCAAACATACTAATGGATGAGATAAAGAAGCAAACTGCATCTTCTGAGGTTGAGCTTCCTAAGACAGACTTGATGCAGTTCATCAATTTTCTTTTGCAAACGTAAGTTGTCTACGTTGTTCCATCCAAACATTTATTAACTTGTGTTCTAATCAATAGTAAAGGAACATTTTGCATTATCTCAATTTGATGGGAAGAATAATCTATAGTGAGAGTGAGAGAAGCCAATAGATTTGGAGCTCTCATCCTATTCTTTCTTTCTTTGATGCAGGATGGAGAGAGATGCCTTTCCTCTTTTTAATATGTTGAGAGCAAATTTCAAGCCATGTATTGAAAGGGAACCTGCCTTCAATGAGGTCAGCTAACTTACCATTCCATGTCATATATGTTCTATGAAAATATTGATCATCTTGTGTTATTATCTTTACGATTATTGTTTTTCTCTTAGCTTGAAAATAATAATTCAACCTATAGCCATGTGCTGCATTTGACATGTAAAATTGTGATTTAGATGCTAGATGATATTGCGGAGAGGTTTTATGGAGTACAGCGAAGGAACCCCATGGGGATGTTTGGAGATATATTCAAGGTGATTTATTGATTAGTGTTAATCACCACATAATTTTGAATATAAAAACTCATTACTAATTAAGTAGTCGTATGTTATTCTTATTATTATGCAGATGATGGGAGCTCAGTAGTGAAATTCATGATGGAGACATTACTGACAGAACAGCAACTTCCACACAATATTCCAATAATTATAAATACATTTTTTAAAGATAGAGGGAATTCATGTGGGTGAACAAAATCCTTGTGTAATCTATTAATTAGGTTTATTTTGATGAATTTATTGTGGTTTGTAAATGCTAGATTCACAATTTTGAAAAGTGTGGCAAAATCTTGACACTGGAGTAAAAATTGATAGCTTCTTAGTCGTTTGCCAACTTGTTGGTGTCATTGTCCTAAATGGTATGTTTTGTTTGCAAAAGAAAGTGAAAGGAAAATAGGAAAGATAGCGAATAAAAAACTAGATGATTTTTAGGTTGTTTAATAGATGTCAAAGTATAAGGAAAGATGCGTAAAAATTATCTTAAATTTTGTGATATTGCAAGTGATTTAACATCTTAGTTATTAAAAAGTGTGATGTGACAGGTGTCATTATAGCAATTCAATGAATAGCCATCTTAGTACCAATTTAATGTTTGAGACTGTTGATTTAGCATCCTAGTAATTAATAAGTGTGACGCAAGAGATACTAACTTAACAATTCTTTAGTCAGCAAAATATCAACTTAATGTAAGGAACCAAAAGTGTAACGACGAACGAAGATATAAGTGAGGACTAAAAATTGAAGAAAAATTCATTGGAGACTAAAAAAGGAAAACTTTATTTGAAGGGACTAAAAACATTTAACCCATATTATTTTATCTTACTAATCTTTTCTTCCAAATTAGAGATGAGGAATTTTTGTGGGTCCCACGTGATTTTTTCCCTTCCCTCCCCACTCTTTTTCCTCCACCAAATGAGAGAAAAATTATTTGGAAATGTGTTTTTTGTCTTTTCGTTTCCATTCTTTTTCCTTGATACCAAACAATACGTAAAGCTAAAATAAACTCAAATTGGATTACCCTTGTGTAGATAGAAATTTGGACCAGTGGCATCAAACGAAGCAAGCAGATAATTAAGATTCCAGTAATTATTATATTATATTATAATTATATAGTTACATAACATGTGTCATTTAGTGATATACAGGGAGCAGAATCAGTTGAAATGCTGGAAACTACACTATACAAAACTGAAATTACTCATCGATTGAAAAGACCACTGCATTATCCTTCTCAAAGTTGTGTGTGGTGTGATCAACCACCTGTACACAGAATAAAAAACCATATAAACCTGAGCAACATCCACTAAAAGTCTAAAACTAAAGACAAATAAATAGATGAAATCCACCTTCTGCATGATGAAACATATGGAAGAGAGAAGACAAATAAATAGAGAATGTGTCAATTTTGGAATTAAATCCTCTGCATTCAAGTTTCTTGCATTTATATTATTCTTTAGAGATCTGTTTGTCATTCAATACTTATAATCTCTTTAATACATAATTCTGCTAAATTCAAGACCCTGCTGCAGCTGCAATTAACTGCAGGGGATCATGATCTGTCCATTATAGTCAGGTCTGTTTGGTTGAAGAGAAAGAGTGAAGAGAGAATCTTTTCTCTCTTCTTTCTTTCTATTGTTTGATACACTCTCTTCTCTCTTTCTCTATTCCCTTACTCTCTCTTCCCTCTTTCACCTCAAACAAACACACTCTTAGTGCAAAATACTAAACTAATCCTCTCCTATCTCTCTCCGAAACCAAACAATCAAAAGTCATTCTCTCTTTCTCTCTTCCCTTTCTCTCTCGCTTCAACCAAACGGACCCTACAACTATTTGCATGGTTCATTCTTCCCAACTCAACAGTAGCTGTAAAATCATAGCACTTGCTGAAATCCCCCTCAATAGTCTCCAGATTAATGTTTCTAGATAACCATAGGGACCAGACCAAAGTTGACAGATTTTCATAACTGATGAACCAAAATGAGACAAAAACTTTGGGTGGGTGGTGGGGGCAAAAGCAAATATTACCATATTTTGGAGATAAAAGAAAACATTCAAGTCTATAATTACCAAATCCTATAAAGAGCATTGCAAATGAATTAAGATGCATGTAACAACACAGAGAAAGGAAAGCTGAAAAGCTTACATTTGTATTGCTGAGTTCAAGATTGTAAAAGTCCATTGTATCAGACTTAAATATAGGACCAGCATGCCATGTCCCGCGATTAAGCTTGAGAAATTTGGAACCAGAAATCTTGAAAACTTTGACATCCTCAATGGCTGGAGGCACATAAAAATGACCAGAACGTGATTGCACAACCTTCTTGCCTGTGATTTCATTTGAATCAATAATGGATGGCTTAGCTATTCCAAGATACCAAACATGACCACCAATGGATCCAAGACACTGAGTCACACTTGCATGATGTGTAATATTAGAAAACTGAAGTGGTCGATTCTCAAGATGCATTATGTAGAACCTACCAAATACACATTAATTCCATTAAGTTAAGGCATAGTTTGTAACAATCTGAATTAAGCAATCTGATAGCTGTGTTGAAAAACAGATTCTGAAGTGTTTTTGCCTATGAAGTACCGACATAAATATGGACACCCTACACAACACAGATACTTAAACATACTGCTTTAAATTGAAAAATGCAAATAATTGAAGTATTGGCGTCGGTGTCCGGCACGAGACATCTCTTCAACTTGAAGTGTCGGTACCGCAGAGGTTTTTGCAAAGTTTCCTCAATGAATTCCTAATTTTCTAGTTTCCCAATTTTGATATATAGTTGCTTGTGGGATAATTTCAAGATAATAAGTAGATTTTGTTAGCACTTAGGACACTATATATATATATATATATATATATATATATATATATATATAACTTAAATTAATCAATAAAAACAACAGGAAGAAAAATAGAGTAACTTTACAAAGGATTAACACACAAATTCAAAGATATGAAAATACTACCTGGGAGTTCCTTGACTAAGGTCAAGTTGAGCGTCATGGGGACCGAAGTCATCGCCGTCCGGTGAAGCCTCGATGACCTGGCCGTAGTCTTTGAAGGATGACGGTGTTGCTTCGATTGGTTTCAGTGTCACCACCTTCACGCTTTCCATTGCGATTAGATGAGAATATGAGTTGATGCTAGCTATCCCAGTTTCTGGTTTTTTATTTCTAGCCTTTTTACAATTAAAAGATTTCAAAAAAGGAAAAAACAGAAGGGAGTATATTAGAAACAATAGGAGGGTGCAAAAAATATACCCCCTTAATTTTATAGGTGTACTAGAATAGAAGAGGGCCTAAAGGTTCTTTATTTTAGGAGGTTTCTTTTTGCACTCCATTTTTCTAAAATACAACACCCATCATTTCCTTTTTTTCTTTCATAAATCGGGTATCCTCTGCGCGCAACTGCAGAGACTAATCCCTCAAGCCAAGTAGAACCAAAATAGACGGCAAAGCTCTCCCTCAATAAATTTAACCCCGCTTTTCCAAAATGTTGTTTTCTCCATAATAATAAGGTAACTTCTGAAGATATCTTTTTTCTGAACTTTTACTAACTTTGGAAGTTAACTTCAAATTTTTTATTGATTATGATATTTTATTTCTGAAAACAATAAAACATGTGTTATAAACTCTAAAGTCAAACTTTTAAAATGTGTAAACGTTAACTTCCGAAAGTTATATACACAATGAGTGTATAAATGTTTTACACTATGTACTAATTATAATTGGAATCACCTTATATATCAACCATTCCATTAATTATTATCGGCTGTGGTTTGTAAAAACTTATACTAGAAAGTGAGAAACATATAAGAAGTGAGGTTATATATAATTCAATTACCTTTCAAAAGAACGCGTATTTTACACATCTCATAAGCATACTTATGAAATGTATAATCAATTCGAAAGTTAACTTACTGAAGTTAATAAAGTTCCAAAAAATATTGCTTCTGACAATTCACTTTCATATATAAGTGTTATGAGAACAAAAAATATTGGAGTACTTCTGGTGGGAATGTATTAGAAAAAAAACGTGAGTGCAAATAGAAATCTCTTATTTTATCAGGTTGAGTTTTAAAAGCCCAAGTGATTTTCATGTTGTCCCATACTTCGTCCAACCCCTATCTACTCAGTAGACACTCCTAACACGCGTGAAAAGACCAAAATGCCATTAATGAGTCCTGTGATCCAACGATGGTTCAGCGCACGGTCGTCCAAACCGGTTCGGACGTGGTGCCACCGAACCAGAAACAAACACACAGACACCCCTCTTTTTTACTGGTTCGGTGGCACCACGTCCGAACTGGTTCGACCAACCGTGCGCCGAACCAGTTAAAATGCAGTGTGGGGAGTTTTTCTCCGTGAGGGTATTTTGGGAATATTCAAGGTTTGGGGGCGTCCACTGAGTAGAGGGGGGGTTGGACGAAGTATGGCCCTTCATGTTCTTGTAGCTGTTTACCGTCCTTGACCAAAAAAAAAAGTTGTTTACTGTCCAACATAGTTTCTTTATTCACACATATTTTGTCTTTTTTTATCAGTGAGAAAGATAAAAAAACAACAAAAAAACAAACTATTCTCTATTACACTGCATTCCCATAGCGTCCGCGAAGAGGGTCATCGATAAATCACTCGGACATAGGTGCCATAATGTCGTGTCAGAAGTTGAGAAAGCTCCGACACATATTTTGTCTTAATTATGTTGACAATTTTTTTTTGTCACGGTTCTTTTTTTTTTGTCAAATGTGTAACATTTCATTGATTAGGTAAAGGCACCAACATGTGTAAGCTTCAAGCTTACAAAGAAAGTGCCATCAAATCCACAAATGGACAACAGCAAATCAGATTTAGCTGAGAACTCCTAATAATATCAATAAGCACATGAGCAGCATCTGAACAACTCAGATCCTAATGAACCAACTAAAATAAATCTTAAAACACTCTAGTTAAAACCTAGATCAGCCAACAATTACAAAACATAAGCAATAAAATAATCCTTCACAATTTTGCTATAGTACCGAAGCAGAGCCCAAAACAACTGAATCCATTAACCAGCTCTACCAACATGCAAAACAGGAGGCTCCACATACCTAGAGCAACATCCCTACGAAGTTGGTGCAGGAGGAGAGACGGAAAGTTCATACTTTCTCCGTATTTGAAGGCCAAATGGCCACGCGCGAGAACTAAAGCTCTGAAATTGAAAGCCAGGGAAGATGAGATGAAAGCAAGTTTAGGGCAGCTCCAAAGGCGCTGAAAAATGGCAACAAACATAGTAGATGGGGCTGGAAGAAGTGGCCAGCAAGGGAGAGAAGATGTTGGGTTTGGTGGGAGCAGAGGTGGCCGATTGAAAGGGGATCAATTCATCGCTAGGGAGGAGGACCGACGTTTGACGAAAGAAATGGCTGAGAGTTTGAAGAGCAACTGCATAAGGGGAAGGGAGAGGAGCCACAGAAGCTGCAAAGAGCAGTAACAGGGCCTAACAGTGTAGGGAAGGAGGCGCCACTGAGCACCAACAAAAACCCTAGTAGAGAGCTAATCTAGGGAACTGGTATTTTTTTTGTCATGGTTCCTTAACAGTTGCCACATGGCTTATAGAAAAGCGCAAGGTCTTATGTATGGACTAAAGAAACGAATCCATTAAGGGTAAATGGTTCAAAAGATCCCAAAAATGAAGATAAATTTCAAGTGGGTACTTTACTCCAAATTTTAAAATGCACAATGATTCACAACAAATAAGAAGGTTATACAATGTAAGCAGATCAATATAAAGTTAAATAATAAAAAGTGTATTATTCTTTCAAACGAGTAGAAATTGACATGCGTTTGGAAATAAATGCATTTTCCAAACGCATGACAATTACGACGCTACCAGACTTAGCTTCTGTGGAGAGGTACTATGATTCCAAACATGTGCTTAGATTCCTTGACAAAACATGCAACGTGAGTGCCTTATGAAGCAAAGAATTGTAGATATATGTAATGTTGTTTGCTTGCTTTTGTGAATTGGAACCATATAGAAGGTAAGGTAAAAGATATATGTAATGTTATATGATCAAAAAATCTACATACGACAACCTGATATTCTTAGACCAAAAATGATCATGAATAGAATATTTTTCAAAGGACATATTGGTAATGATTTGATCTCCTAGCCATATTATGTCATATTTTGCTACTCAACCATACAATCTTTATGCTTTTTTTTAGGTTCTTCGTAATATATAATATTCTAATTTTTTTCCTAATTTGTGCCAAGGACAAAGCATTGGGAATCTTAACTCTCCCCTTTACATAGCCAATTATGTGTTCTCATTTGATGTGACAAAAATTTGTTATAAGGGCATCTCTAATAGGTACTTTTTTAGAGGGTTTGCTTCATAATAATAGAAGCTAAAGTCCTTTGGCATTCAAAAGCTAGACTTTGCATATTCTTTATACTTCTTTAATTGTTTGTCATAATGATTTTTATTACAGAGAAAAGGTAGATTAGTTTGGGCCTTCAATATGTTTGGTAAGCTTTAATAGGAAAAAGTGGCTGAAATTTATGTAAGATGCCCTCTTTTAAGGTGCTCAAATTAATGAAATTACTATTTTTAGATTCCCATGGTACACAATTTTTGGACCCAGAAATCTGACACAAAATCTTGAATCACTTTGATTCATTTAGCAGTTGGAAGAAGCAATCAAGAATCCAGAATATTGGGCTTTCTGGCTTGTAAATTTATATTTATACTTTTAAATATTCTTTTATAACCTTCAATGATTTAGGTTCACTTCCTTTGTAAGAAAGGAAAAAAAGTTACTTAATGCAAATGTCGGGAATCATTTGCATACTTGTGGTTGAAAACTTTTCTGCCACATCTCTTGTTTATGATCAGATAAACCATGAGACACAGACACACTTTATATATATGTACCATACTATCCTTTTTGTGAATGTGACATATAGAAGCAGGAATACAATGCTTTGGTTTATCAATTAATAAGATAAAACTTGATTGAAGAATTAATCTGTTTGATTCTATAAAGTCTGATAAAATTTCAATACTAGTATGCAATTTGGTGTGAAAAATGATGTAGATCTAATTAGTCTTTTCAAAATTTTTGACAAAATAAAATAGCATTATTTAATTTTTTTTTTGACTGAATGAAATTTAGGTGAGTTGAGTTGCAGACAATACTATGTAAGTGATTTAGGCCCAACTCAATGGGCCGGCCCTGGGCCCAGTATTTTGCATTGTGTTAGGCTCAAAAAATAGAGGCCCAAAAAGAACTAGGCCTTTTGCCTCAGCCCAGTTGGCCATGGACCGAACTGGGCCTGCTATTTTATACTTTTTTGAATATTTTCTTGTGATTTTGTGTTAAAATGTGAAGTGGACCGGACCGACTTGCTAGACCCACTGTTTTAGGCCGGGCCGAACTGCGAAATATCAGCCTAGTAGATAACTGGACTGGCTCAGCTCAACCTATTTTTCACTTTGGCCCATTAGGTCAGGCTGATCCGCCCAGTTGACAGCTCTACATACCTACTAATGAGATTTGAACTCACATCCTTGTAGAAGGATTAGTATACTTAGGGGTGTTCGCGGTGCGGTTTGGTTCGGTTTTGAGACAAAAAGTGAACCGAACCGTAAGGTAAAATTACATGCGGTTTGGTTTGGTTCGGTTGGCTTCCTAAAATAAAACCGAACCAAACCAAACCAAACCAATGCGGTTTGGATTGGTTCGGTTGGTTCGGTTTTTTCCAAGACAAAACATAATTTAAAACAAAGTTAAAATTAAGTAACATAAAAAATGGCTAACATAAATCTTTAAGAAAAAATTTACTCAAATATATGTAGTTAATAAATTACTTTATTTTAATTCTTTTAAGATAGCTAAGACAATGTTTAAAAGAATTTGAATTAAATATTTTATTGTAATTTTAAAATATAGCATAACAATATGGATTGTTTGTAAGTGAGTCAAAGAATTAATTAGATTTGGGTTAGCAAGTGAGTGAGAGTTGGGCTTTAGTTGCATTTGGGCTAGTAAGTTAGTAAGGAATGATGTAATTCAACAAGCTTTAGTGTTACTTGCGGTTTGGTTTGGTTTGGTTCGGTTTTTGAAATCAAAACCGCGAACCGAACCGAACCGCGCGGTGCATTGAAAAAAAGAACCGAACAAAACCGATTAGAAGCGGTTTTTTGCGGTTTTCGGTTTGGTTCGGTTCGGTTTGCGGTTTTTCAATTGGTTTGGTTCGGTTTTGAACACCCCTAAGTATACTTATAACTGGATCAGATATACAAAATTTAATTTATCATTTATGTAACTCACCTCAATTAATAACAAAATGATCATAATTCTTAAAGAAAAAAGATAACCAGTTCTATCACGTTTACTGAGCCTAATATAATTATTACATGAATTGTGTCTTGAATCATTAGAACTATTTGATTAGCTGCACAAAGACATGATGTTAGATTCTGCATTCTACCCCACTCTAAAGCTTTAATGCTAAAAGATATTTTGATCTTATCATATTCATTTCTTCATGTGGACAGGGAGAGGTTATCAATCAAAACAATATATGCACTATCTCAACCTAGAGAATCTAGAGTTTGTCAAACTAGGGACACCAACCTTATTGTTTTAGTTCCCAAATTACTCCCACTTGAAAAAGCCTTTTTCACAAAGCTTTTGAATAATTGTAAATATTACATCAGTGTCTCCAATATGCTCTAACATTAAACCCTACCTTTCATTTGCTTGTAACAGCACTAATATTCTCTTTAGGTATGTAGTTTTTAATTTTAATTAAATAAATAATAATTTTGAGGTACAATGTCTTATATTGTTTGACCTGATGCTGAAAACATGAAATTCCAATCATTTTTTTCCTACTTTAAACAAGTTAATCTTTATCAGAAGTTCTGCATGAATCATAGTAACGACAACAGAAGTCAGTGACATCACAATCATGATTAGTAAGGAAAAAAATGCAAGAGAAAAAAACAATAATGATTCATGTGAGAAGAAATAATGAGAAAATGTGATTTTATTTGCTGTTATTTAATTAAAGCTACAATTTAAATCCCTTTGCATAGTACTACCATCATGAGCTTATTATTTACATTCTACTTGGTTATCTTGTTCTTTTTTTCTTTTAAAAATAATAAAGATCAAAGAATTTTCTGCTAGGATTTTTGGAGAAACATCTAGTATGAAACCAGATATACTGAGATAATGGTAACATGGAATTGTCATCCTCACAAGTCACAACTTGGCATTTGATTTCTTAAATGGGGCATAACAGTGCATAACTATGACTTAAGTGCTATCCAACCATAATGCTGCATAGTTCCTAGCATTCACAAAATATCACAACTTTTCTTTCATAGGCTAGAAGCATTTTGAAATAGGAAACAAAATAAATAATTCACTTTATATAGGGACATCTACGGTGACAATCGCGTCTTATGCGATTCTTGATATCGTAGAGAATCATGTGATTAAATGCAATCAATGAGCCTCAATCGCGATTGTAGAGACATAAGTTATGATGCTTTGACACAAACTGTAGTCGCAGACTTTTTTTAAAATCTTTGGAAACCTTTTTTTTTGGGTCTAGGGGTCCGGTGTTCAAGGGAAATGGACCCTGAATAATCCAAAATTCAGCTGGGAGGTAAGTAAAGTCTGACTCCAATTTGTTCCATCGCCGGTTTGTAAACTTATATGATAGGGAAGAGTTTAAGGAATGCGTAATAATAGTTGCATAGAACTGTAATTGTTACTTATATTAATTCCAGTGAAAATTGTCTGCTTTGCTTGAGAAACCTTCAGTTGCATACTACAAATTATTTTGTTCGTTTCTTTTTTGTTTGCTTATATGCTAGTGTCATGTTATGATCTATCGCATTAAAGTAGATTCTGTTTTGTCTTTGAATTCCACAATCTGTCTAAGTTTCTGAAATATAATAACTGGATTATGATGTTCGGAAAAAAAGTAATTAATAAATTATTTGCTGAGGCAGATAAAGATCTTTCTAATCAGTACTTTTTCCTCTAATTTAATTGGGCCCTGTATGATCTGAACTAATTTGATTCAAATTTACGCCAAACTTTACAAATTACAACCACATCCTTTTATATCCCAAAAATCTTTGATTTGTTCCTCGTAACACAAGGTTAATTGTACAGCTATTAACTCTCCATATATCTATTAGAAATAACTGAGAGCTACTAAGACTTGACTAAAAGTATATACCATGTTGAAAAGATGAAAACTAATTAATTAACGTGTGAAGTGTGATTATAGTGAGCAAGTCAAGAAATAAGTCCAACTAAGCAATGACGCGTGGACCTTTTTTCTTTGAAACCCACAAATATTGGAAGCCAGTTTTCTTGCATTATATATTGCTGCCTGTCGTGCTATATGTATGTTAGTCCAAATGAACGTGGAATTCTATCAATTCAAGGACTGATGTCTCTAATGGGATCAAATATTGTTTCCTCTGACTGTGACTATATATATATATATGGTTCATTTCCACCAACCAATAGTTGGACAACACTGCATGATACATTATACTATATACTAGTAGCTGTTAATTTTATACGCGTCTGATGTTGCTGAGTCAATAATTATTATTTGCTGACTAACTGTTTTGCATATGGTTCATGACATTGATTTTCAAGAATTAATGTTGGTTTGGCTTATATAATGTTAAGTCATCACTGCGTGATACACACGATGTTGAAATTCTAGTTTTGCTGGTTTTGATTTTGCTGTTTTAAAAGTCTAAAACTCTTTTGTCATGTTTTGTATTTTCCTAAACCTATTTTTAGGTACTAAGGTGGAATATTATTGCGTGCAGTTTTTGACATTTGTGGCATATAGTTTTCTGACTTGGTAGGCTCTCGATTATAACAAGTATAAATTCTTCCAGATTCTGACAAATTTGCCATCTCATAAATTGAGAATATATATATATATATAGAAAAAAGGATAATTTATTGTTGGAACATGGGTTGTGAATTAAAAAGTCCCACATTGCTTGGACTAGGCACTTGAATGCCCAAAGGGTACCCAATTTTGTAAACGGGCAAGCACACGCGCGCGCCGCCGTCCGGCCGGCTCGGCGGGGCCGGGCTTGGTTTGTGAGGTGTAAATAAAATTTTTGCGAAAATAATTAAGTATTATTTTATTTTTGGTGCGTTGTGTGTCCAGATTCGTTGAACCGTCCGGATACGATGAACTAACCGTTGTGTACAGATTCGTTGAACTGGAGCTACTTGGAGCGCAAGCAGCTCCGTCCTTATCCAACAAGACTTGCGCAGCAAGCCGGTTAGACGCCTATAAATAGGCCCCTCCCTCAGTTCATTCTTCACACCGCTTGACGTTAAATAATACCTCAAGCTCTCTCTCCTCTCTCGAAATTTCTTCTTTTCTACTCCACTCCGGCCTACGAGCCATTCTTTTAGAGTGATCTACGGATCATAATTCAGAGTGATCTACGGATCATATTGAGGTGTATTTCTAGAGCGATTATACACTGTGCAGTGATAATCGTACTAGGCTGTTTTATCCTGGGAACGACGTGGTTGATAGTCTGCTTGCACCTTGAGCAGTGCCGCGAAACGTCTTAAAGAGAGCGACCTAGTCCGCGACTCAACCCGGTAATTTCTTCGGTATATTTTTCTAAAAACTCCGCAAAAACAATTTTAAGACGTTTAGCGTAGCCCTGAAGTGCTTGCTAGGTGAGACGATCTAAGAGTAGCCCTGAAGTGCCGCTCGGTCAGATATTTGCGAAATCAACCATGACTACCGAAGAGATTACTGGACCCAATGTTTCTGACTACAACAAGCCTTTTCGGTTTGAGGGATCTCATTTCAAGCGTTGGCAACAAAAGATGGAATTTTTCCTGACTATGAAGAAAGTTGCTAATGTCTTGACCGATGAGATTCCAGTGGAAGACGAAACTGCTGAACAGGAAGTACGAATTAAAACAGCCAAAGAAATACTACTTTGGAAGGAGCATGACTATCTTTGTAAGAATTTCATTCTCAATGGACTAAGTGATGATCTTTATGATTATTACAGCACTTGCAAGTCCGCCAAAGAAGTCTGGAATGTTCTGAAAAAGAAATATGACCTTGAGGAAGCAGGTACTAAAAATATGCTGTGAGCCGCTACCTCAACTACAAGATGACAGATGAAAAATCTGTAGAGACTCAGTCACATGAGTTACAGAAAATAGCTCATAAAATTATCTCTGAAGGCATGGCCTTAGATGAACAATTTCAAGTAGCTGTTATTATTGACAAACTTCCTCCTGCCTGGAAGGAATTCAAGAATTCTCTCAGGCACAAGACCAAAGAATTCTCTTTGGAAAGTTTGATTACTCGACTCTGGATTGAGGAGGAATCTCGGAAGCAAGATCAGAAAGAAGAAGTATTGTTTCTTCCAAACAAGAAACCAGGAGCGGTTCTGAAGCCAACTGGCAAACCTTTCAAGAATCAGAACCGTAACCAGATTCAAAAGAACCGCAACAACAAGAATGGGAACCCTCAAAAGGTCCCAAATGCTAAGACTCCACCACCACCACCACCTAAGAATGATGCTGCTCCCTTCGTTTGTTTCAAATGTGGGAGACCAGGTCATATGGCACGCAAGTGTAGGAACGGGCCAAGCCCTGCTCCGCAGGCTAACCTGACTGAAGAGCATTTCACTGCTATGATCACTGAAATCAACATGGTTGGTGGATCTGATGACTCTAATCTTGAAGGACGTGATGCACACTCCAGAGATAAGGAAGAATCTGGTTTCAGGCTTCCTTCTGAATAAGGCAGGGTTTACTCAAACTATTGAAGAGGAACTGAGTATGATTCCCAATTATTTAATGACTTTTATAAGTTGAATGGGATCATACATGAAACGACTGCACCATATTCACCTGAAATGAATGGTAAAGCAGAAAGAAAAAATAGAACCCTTACTGAATTGACGATTGCCATTATGCTCAACTCTGGAGCTGCAACTCACTGGTGGGGGAAAATTTTACTAACTGTATGTTATGTTCTAAACAGAGTTCCTAAGTCTAGGAATAAAATTTCTCCTTATGAAATAATAAAGAAAAGACAACCAAATGTGTCTTATTTTCGAACATGGGGCTGTCTAGCCTATGTAAGGATCCCAGACCCTAAAAGAGTCAAACTTGCCAGTAGAGCCTATGAATGTGTATTCATTGGTTATGCAATAAATAGCAAAGCATACAGGTTTTATGACCTTAATGCAAAAGTGATCATAGAGTCAAATGATGTTGACTTCTATGAAAGTGAATTTCCTTTTAAATCAAGAAATAGTGGGGGCACCAGAACTGGTCAGGTTTTTGTGCCTAGGAACGTTGAAAACAATGAAGAAAGGGAAATAGAGCCTCGAAGAGGTAAGAGAGCACGTGTTGCTAAAGACTATGGACCTGACTATGAGATCTATACATTAGAGGGGGATCCTACGAGCCTTCAAGAAGCTCTGTCTTCATTGGATGCTGATTTGTGGCAAGAAGCCATAAATGATGAGATGGATTCTCTAGAGTCTAACAAGACATGACACTTAGTGGACTTGCCTCCTGGTTGCAAACCCATTGGTTGTAAATGGATCTTGAAAAAGAAACTAAAACCTGATGGCACCGTTGATAAATACAAGGCTCTCCTTGTAGCCAAAGGTTTTAGACAAAGAGAGAATATAGATTTCTTCGACACATACTCTCCCGTTACAAGAATTACATCTATAAGGGTACTAATTTCGGTGGCCGCTATTTATAACTTAGAAGTACACCAAATGGATGTAAAAACTGCTTTTTTAAATGGCGAACTAGAAGAAGAAATCTATATGGAGCAACCTGAAGGGTTTGTAGTTCATGGGCAAGAACACAAGGTCTGCAAGTTGGATAAGTCTCTGTATGGTCTAAAACAAGCTCCTAAGCAATGGCACGAGAAGTTTGATAATTTGATCATATCGAATGGTTTTAAAGTGAATGCAAGCGACAAATGCATTTATTACAAAACCGAGAATGACATTTGCACTATCATATGTCTCTATGTAGACGACCTACTCATATTTGGATCAAACATTCATGCTATTGATAAAGTGAAATCATTGTTGTGCAACAACTTTGATACGAAAGACCTCGGAGAAGCCAGTGTGATACTTGGCATTAAGATCACTAGGTCCGAAAAGGGAATTTCTTTGGATCAATCTCATTACATTGAGAAGATCTTAAAGAAATATAATTACTTTGATTGTAAACCTGCGTGTTCACCATATGATCCGAGTGTCAAGCTCTTTAAGAACACTGGTGACAGTGTAAGACAAACGGAATACGCGAGCATCATTGGCAGTCTAAGGTATGCCACTGATTGTACTAGACCCGACATTGCCTACGTTGTGGGATTGTTGTGCAGGTTTACTAGTCGACCTAGTATAGAGCATGGGCATTCTATTGAAAGAGTCATGAGATACCTGAAAAGGACCATGAATCTTGGATTACATTATCAGAGATTTCCAGCTGTACTTGAAGGGTACAGTGATGTTGATTGGAATACTCTATCTGATGATTCCAAAGCTACTAGCGGCTATATATTCAGTATAGCCGGTGGTGCTGTCTCCTGGAAATCAAAGAAACAGACCATATTGGCTCAGTCCACTATGGAGTCTGAAATGATAGCACTGGCCACAGCCAGTGAAGAAGCTAGTTGGTTAAGATGCCTACTAGCAGAGATTCCCTTATGGGAAAAACCGATGCCAGCTGTGTTGATCCACTGCGATAGTACTGCGGCTATTGCAAAAATAGAGAATCGTTACTACAACGGTAAGAGACGACAAATACGTCGTAAGCACAGCACAGTTAGAGAGTTAATGTCAAAAGGAGCTGTGAGAGTGGATTATGTACGCACAAATCAGAACTTAACCGATCCTTTGACGAAAGGATTAGCCAGAGAGAAAGCCCACAATACATCTCAGAAGATGGGACTACTGCCTTTAGAACCATGAGTCACTCACGATGGTAACCCGACCTAAAAGACTGGAGATCCCAAGAATTAGGTTCAATGGGTAATAACAAGTTGTGAAGTGATAGGAGATGAACATGCTATTGAAAGAAAAGAAGCATGAGTCCTGAAGCGAAGTAGGTTGAGATAATAGAAACTCTTAATGAGATCTATACTCTATGTGGAGTGGAGTACCTAGCTACAGGAGTACTCTTGATAGACTCACCTTTGTGAATGTGGAAGTGGGGGCCGCTTCTTATAAGTGGTGACTTCACACCTTTAGGTTGGGGCCCAAAGGGTACCCAGTTTTGTAAACGGGCAAGCACACACCATCTGACCACCACACACGCGCGCGCGGCCGCCGCTGACCGGCCGGCTCGGCCGGGCTTGGGCTTGGTTTGTGAGGTGTAAATAAAATTTTTGCGAAAATAATTAAGTATTATTTTAATTTAGGTGCGTTGTGTGTCCAGATTCATTGAACCGTCCGGATACGATGAACTAACTGTTGTGTACAGATTCGTTGAACAGGAGCTACTTGGAGCGCAAGCAGCTCCGTCCTTATCCAACAAGACTTGCGCAGCAAGCCGGTTAGACGCCTATAAATAGGCCCCTCCCTCAGTTCATTCTTCACACCGCTTGACGTTAAATCATACCTCAAGCTCTCTCTCCTCTCTCGAAATTTCTTCTTTTCTACTCCACTCCGACCTACGAGCCATTCTTTTAGAGTGATCTACGGATCATAATTCAGAGTGATCTACGGATCATATTGAGGTGTATTTCTAGAGCGATTATACACTGTACAGTGATAATCGTACTGGGCTGTTTTATCCTGGGAACGGCATGGTTGATAGTCTGCTTGCACCTTGAGCAGTGCCGCGAAACGTCTTAAAGAGAGCGACCTAGTCCGCGACTCAACCCGGTAATTTCTTCGGTATATTTTTCTAAAAACTCCGCAAAAACATTTATATTAGTGGTCCTCCTAAACATTTCAATTTTTTTAATCATCACTTCATACTTGGCTAAACCGTTTGGATTTGGATTTCTTGCATTCACGCAATATGCATTTTTTAATACAAGTTTTCAGAGTAAAATAAGACAATTCATGTTTCGAGTTTTCTTTTGAACTCGGGGTCCGTTTCATTTGCAAAGAGGTAACTACTGGATAGTACAGTACTGGACAAGATGAAACACTGTTTGTCCCTACACTGTTTGGTGAACAATGGACAACACAAACAAAAAATGTACAATTTAATACAATTCCCATTCTAATGTGCATAATTATATTATATCACATATATTATAAATTATGGGGACAAAGAGATCGTGGGATAAGAAGATATAAGATAGGCAAAATACCATCCTGGGTCCCTTAACTTATTTTTTGTTTTCGTTTAGGTCCCTTAACTTTTTGGGATAACAAATAGGTCCCTTAACTTTAAAAAAACGTTGCATTGTAGTCCCATTTAACATTTTGACACTAACTCCGTTAACCAGTGACTGATGTGGCTGTTTAACTGTTGGCTTGACATGCCACATAGGATATTTATGCCTATGTGGCAACTAATTCATTATTCTTTAATTATTTTTAATTAAAAAAATGTTTATTGTTCATCTTCTTCAACGGGATCAACCACAGGAGCAAAACCACAATTGTATACAACAACATTGCCACGGGATCCCTTGCTTTAATTGATTGTTCAACACTTGAAAGAGTAGCCTGTGTAGATGGCAAGATAGGTAGTAGGTCCAGGTTGAACTGAGAGAGTCGATTGACAAGAGGAAACATGAGACATCCAAGAACCCAAGTACCCAGAATTAATCAGTTACATGGATCAACCACAAATACCCAGAAACGACGAAAACAAATACCCATCTTCCCATCTGAATACCCAGAACCCAAAGGCCAAATACCCAGAAAATGATGGAATTGAAAACAAAAACGAAATCGAAAATGAAATCGAAACATACACAAAACTATGGAAAACGAATCTATTGATCTTTGATTGGTTTCATCGAAACACAGATTTGGAAACAGTGAAAGAAGAAGCCCCTTTTGGGTTTCGATTTCATTAAACTGTTTAACAAGATTAAACAATAGTGAAATGGATTGTGATTTTATTGAAAGTTCGAAATCTGACTTATTAAAAATCACAGTGAATCAATGGAATTAAACAGTAGTGGATTGAAGAAGATGAACATCAGGAACCCTAATTTGCCATTGTTTTGGGGCTTTTTTTCATTTTGAAAAAAAATTAACTAAAAATAATGAGTCAGCAAATAAAAAAATCACATAAGCATGCTCAGTCAGTAGTTTAAAAGACATGTCAGACACTAGTTAACGGTGTTAGTCTCAAAATGTTAAATGGGACTACGGTGCAACGTTTTTTAAAATTAAGGGACCTATCCGTTACCTTGAAAAGTTAAGGGACCTGAATGAAAACAGAATATAAGTTAAGGGATCCCGGATGGTATTTTACCTAAAATAGGAAAAGACTTAGTTACAGGTTGCATGAGTCAGGTTGAAATTTATTTATTTTTTGACCAAAAGTCAGGTTGAAATTTTTAAAAACTAAAAAACTTCTGAAAAACGTAATATTCTATACAATATATGTTTTTTTTGGCAATATACAGTATATGTTTTAAAAGCTTTATTTCTCTATAATAAAAATACATCGCTCTCTGCATCACTTTTGTTAGGCCGTAGTTTTTTGTTTCCTTCTCTTTTGTAACCAAAAATAAATAAATTGCACTTCCTTCATCAATACCTAATGATTTGCGTTCATCTAAATGAGCATGAGAAATCGTGTATTTTTAAATCCGTTTAGATGATGTGATGACATGTTATTGAACAATTATGCAATTTATTTTTTACATCAATATTGCATATAAATAAAACCCAACTAAAAAAGGAAAAAAAAGCATACTTATCTATCAATTCAATAAAGTACAGAGAACTGTTGCCTACTTATACAGCACTAGACTCTAAAAAATAACATCGGAAAAACATTGGTCTCAGAAAGCAAAAGGATAATATAAACATGGACACCAGAGTGCAACTTCGGTAGTTCAAAATTTGCAATCACGAAAAATAGTTAAAAGAAACTATACTTCACCATATTTGTTTGCTTTGTGAGGTAGACCAGAGTTTAATATATAAAGAAAGCAAAGCTTTAGGTTCTCGGCCCTTTTTAAAAGAAGCCTTATTGAAAATTGTCAGGAAACATTTTAATTTAATGAAGAATCATAATTTTTTCTAATCTTACTTATAATCCCAAGCAACAAGTGGGATGGCACGGAACTCATCAAACATGAACTGAAGAGTCTTAATTATTGGGAAAAGCATGATGCCAGTCTCAGCAGCAGCTATTTTACACAAGCCAAACTTCCAATCAGGCATACGAGGAATGAAATCACAAAGAATACTGCCGTGTATTAAAACAACAATATCTCTCACCTTCTAAATTTCTCTATTCTCTTTCTTTTTTTGTACTATTTATCTATAGCCAGAATTTTTTAGCAAGTCCAAGAAGATGATCTTTTAATCACGGGTTGTTGGAATATTTTATTCCAATATCATAAATAATGGGCATATATTCTTTATTAATTATATTAGCTATTTATCAATTAGGAGCTTTGATTGATATGTGATCAAAATAAGTAAAAGGCTATATTGGATTTCTAATTATATAATTAATTAATTAATTATTATTGATATGGGCCCAATATGAGTGGATGTCAGTGATAGCCCATTAGAGGGATAATGGGAACCCTAATAGACTGTCACACTATAAGTAGGCTATGGTCCCCAATATACCGGACTAACCGCACTATACACACGTTTACTCTCTTCTCCCCATCTGAAGAGAATCTAAGGCATTAGGAGTCCCGGTTGAGGAAGAACCATAAAGCCGACGAGTAACTGTTGCTCGTTTCACTCACTCCTTTTCTTGTAAGGATCCCTTCTCCGCTTCTTTGCTATGGATCCAGGTATATATCTAATCCTTGATATATCAACATGTCGTAGATCCTAAGGTTATCAAAGTCATGGCTTTGTTCTTGATTATATAGAAGCATGCTTGTATGTCTTTGTTTTCCGCTATAGTATATTCATGATTATAAGCATGTCTTGTAGATAGATTAATTCCTACAAGTGGTATCAGAGCCCTCTTCTATGTTGATTTATTGGGATTTCGGTGAAAGATGATTTTTTTTTCTTTCCTATAGTTGTATCACGTGAACAACTTTTTTTAAAGAGTGATTGTTCAAAATTATTTCTTTTTTTAACGCTAAAGTTTTTTGACCGGAGCTAATGCTTCACCTGGATAATACTCATCCTTGGTATAAGTGCTATTTGTTTTCTTGTCAAAATCGTATAGTTAAAGTTGTACCTTCAATGGATTATTTCCTATGTGACCATTATTTGTATATAATATTTATTGTTATAGATGATGGTTGTTTATGGTTCCAGATGTGCAACATGATTTTGTATCATATCACTATTTGCTTTATTTGATCCGTATATTACGCATTAGCTTTTTTGTTTAGTATCATGACCATATCTCTTCATATATGGTAATAAAGATCATATCTCGCTAATATTTGATTTTTTTTATATATTCAATAATATTTCGGTGTTCTCATTATTGAATAATTTGCGTGGTGTATGGTTATGGCCTTAGTATTTCGGTGTTGTTTATGTGTTTATTTATTTCGGGCCGACCTGCGTGTCGTGATTTTAATTTAAATACGGTCTGCGCACCGTGACTTTCTCTTTATTTATTTTATCTTCACTTTAATATTGTAATTGATCGAGAAAGGCAAAAGGGGACAACACCATAGAGAACGCCACTTGGAGAGGCCGTTTTTTCCGCTAAAGAATTGTAATTTTTGTAATTTTATTCTTTTGCGTTTAGGAGGCCATAACCGTACATTCAGTTTTTTTTTTTCTACGCTTATGTGTAGGATATATGTGAATTAAGACCCTTTCCCATATTTTATTATTAGCATAAAATTGTCTAGTATATTTTAATTGAGTTGGTTGAAATAACACGTTGCCAAAGTAACCTCTGTTACGTAGGTCAATTTGATTAAATTTACAAAAGATGTAGTGTGAAATTATTCATGCGAGTTGTTGTCGGCCCAAAGGAAGGCGCAACTTGGCCGAATAATAACATGCATGTGATGGTAAATGTGTGGTGATTATAAAGTTATTTATCTATGTGAGCAATTGCGGTGCCCAAAGGCAACCATTGTTTGACAGGACTTATCACCAATATTTGATCATTGCGTTGAGAGTACTGCTTGCAGTTAGTCTTTGCAATCCAAAGATTGGGGACTAATGGTGCGCTTAGTATCTTGTTTGGGTCTTTAAATTCACAATTAAAGTTATTTTTGCACATCTAATAATTATTTATAATTTGATGTGCTACTAATGTTGATTGTATGTTTATTTGTTCTTTTTTTTTTTTTTAGTTGCTGTTGCTAGCTCTCCAAATTTTGTTACTCAAATTAACCAAATCCCTATGCTGAATGGGATGAATTTCAAGTCTTGGAAGGAATCCGTTGAAATCGTTCTCGGATGTATGGACTTAGACCAAGCACTGAGGGAGGAACGACCCATTCCCACTCCGGAGAACTCTTATGAGCTCAAAATTGAGAAATGGGATCGGTCCAACCGAATGTGCCTCATGATCATCAAGAAATCAATTCCGGAAGTTTTCCGGGGCTCAATTACTGAGAATGAGAATGCTAAAAAGTTCCTGGAATCAATAGAGAAATCATTTGAAAAAAGTGATAAGGCTGAGATAAGTAGCCATTTGGCCAAACTTACCTCTATGAAGTATAATGGTAAAGGGAACGTAAGGGAGTACATTATGGAGATGTCCAACCTTGCATCAAAACTCAAGGCACTAAAGATGCACATCCCTGATGATGTGATTGTGCATTTGGTTTTGATCTCTCTTCCTGCACAATTTGGACAATTTGTGGTGACATATAACACTCAGAAGGACAAATGGTCCCTCAATGAGCTTATGTCTCACTGTGTGCAAGAGGAAGAGAGACTGCGGAGGGGAAGGACTGAAAGTGCTCATTTGGCTTCAAATTCTCAACACAAGAAGAGGAAGAAAAATAATGTTACTGCAGAAGGTTCTTCTAAGAAGAAGCAGCAGAAAAACCAAGATAAGGGCTCAGCTTGTTTTTTCTGCAAGAAGGAAGGACACATGAAGAAGGATTGTCCTAAATACGCCGCATGGCGTGTAAAGAAGGGTAAACCTCTCACTTTTGTTTGTTCTGAAGTTAATTTAGTTTCAGTACCTAAAGATACTTGGTGGGTAGATTCTGGTGCTACTACTCACATTAGTATGTCCATGCAGGGTTGCCTGTGGAGCCGACCGCCGAGTGATGCTGAAAGATTCATCTATGTGGGCGATGGCACTAAAGTTGCAGTTGAGGCTGTAGGAACTTTTAGACTATTTTTAAAGACTGGTTATTATTTGGATTTGTTTGAGACATATGTTTGCCCGTCAATTAGACGGAATTTAATTTCAGTTTCGGTTTTGGACAAATCTGGTTATGACTGTTCATTTAAAGATGCCAAAGCTAGTCTCTCTTATGGTCCAAATATTATTGGTTACGGGTCTTTAATTGATAATCTTTATATGCTTGATGTTAAGCATTCCTATAACCAAATATTGCAAATAAGTTCACATGGTACGAAACGAAAATTAAATGAGAATTCCGCCACTTTATGGCATAAGCGCTTAGGTCACATCTCTAAACAGAGAATTCAGAGGCTTGTGTCGGAGGATATTCTTGGACCCTTAGATTTGTCTGACTTTCAAGTCTGCATAGAGTGTATTAAGGGCAAACAAACGAACAAAAGGAATTTAGGTGCCGAAAGAGCTAAAGACGTCTTAGAACTAATACATACAGATATTTGTGGTCCTTTCCCTACAAATTCTTGGAATGGGCAAAGGTACTTTATTACGTTCATAGACGATTACTCGAGATATGGTTACCTATATTTAATTCATGAGAAGTCTCAATCTCTAGACGTTTTCAAGTCTTTCAAAGCTGAAGTAGAACTTCAATTAGGAAAGAAAATTAAAGCTGTCAAATCGGACCGTGGTGGTGAATACTATGGTAGATATGACGGATCAGGTGAGCAACGTCCAGGGCCCTTTGCACTTTTCCTCAATGAGTGTGGAATCGTTCCGCAATACACAATGCCGGGTAAACCCAGCATGAATGGAGTTGCAGAACGACGAAATCGGACTCTTAAGGATATGGTGAGGAGTATGATTAGTCATTCTTCATTACCAGAGTCACTTTGGGGAGAAGCATTGAAAACAACAGTTTATATCCTCAATAGAGTACCAAGCAAAGTAGTCGCTAAGACCCCTTATGAGTTATGGACTGGAAAAAAGCCCAGCATTAGGCACATACACATTTGGGGGTGTCCAGCTGAAGCCAAGCCTTACAGGCCGCATGAAGGTAAGTTGGACCCTAAGACAGTTAGTTGTTATTTTGTTGGGTACGCAGAACACTCTCGCGGGTATAAGTTTTACAACCCCACTACAAGAACATTTTTTGAAACGGGAAATGCAAGATTTCTTGAGGATGTTGAGTTTGGAGGGGAAGGAAACATAAGGAGTGTTGCTTTTGATGAAGAAACTGTTACTGACAGTGGTCAAGTCTTAGTACCTGTCATTGTTCAAGCAACAGATCCAGAAATGAATGAGAATGTTATTCCTAACATTGCTCAAGAAGAAGTCAACACTGAGTTTCCTCCTCAAGCACCACCAGAAGTTCAAACTCAACAACCTCAAGAGGTGCCAGTAAGAAGATCCACTAGAGAGAGGAGAAGTGCAATTTCGGATGATTATGTTGTATTTCTCCAAGAACATGAGGAAGGTATTGGCTTGACTGAGGAAGATCCAGTCAACTTTGGTCAGACCATGAATAGTTCTAACTCTCTTAAGTGGATTGATGCCATGAAGGATGAGATGAAGTCAATGGCTGACAATGGCGTTTGGGATCTTGTCAAGTTACCTGAAGGTAAGAAACCCATTGGTTGCAAATGGATATTTAAAACCAAGAGGGATTCCAAGGGTAACATTGAAAGATATAAGGCTCGTCTTGTCGCCAAAGGCTTCACTCAAAAGGAAGGCATTGATTACAAAGAGACTTTCTCTCCAGTTTCTTCGAAAGACTCTCTCAGGATTATTATGGCACTAGTGGCTCATTTTGACTTAGAGCTGCATCAGATGGATGTGAAGACTGCGTTTCTAAATGGAAACATTGACGAAACAATTTATATGGTGCAACCAGAAAACTTTGTTTCAGGTGATCCAAAGTCTATGGTATGCAAACTAAAGAAATCCATTTATGGCCTTAAACAGGCTTCCCGTCAGTGGTATTACAAATTTCATCAAGTTATTACCTCTTATGGTTTTCAGACTAATGCGGTTGATGATTGTGTATACCAAAAGTTCAGTGGGAGTAAATTTATCTTTTTGGTGTTATATGTCGATGATATCCTATTAGCAAGTAATGATATAGGCTTATTGCACGAAACTAAGAGATTTCTCACGAAGAATTTCGAGATGAAAGATCTTGGGGACGCCTCCTTTGTCTTGGGTATCCAAATACTTAGAGATCGCTCTCAGGGTATCTTAGGATTGTCACAAAGGAGCTATATCGATACAGTTTTGGATAGATTCTTCATGAAAGATAGTAAACCGGGAGATACACCCGTGGCTAAAGGAGACAAGTTCAGTCTCAATCAGTGCCCCGCTACAGATCTTGAAAAGGTAGAGATGCAAAAGGTTCCTTATGCTTCGGCTGTGGGAAGTCTTATGTATGCTCAAGTTTGTACTCGTCCTGACATAGCATTTATAGTGGGAGTTCTTGGTAGATATTTGAGTAATCCTGGTATGCAACATTGGACAGCGGTGAAGCGCGTGATGCGCTACTTGAAGAGAACAAGAAACTACATGCTTACCTATCGGAAGTCAGATAACTTAGAGGTCATTGGGTATTCTGACTCTGATTTTGCGGGATGCACGGATAGCAGACGTTCCACATCTGGTTACATTTTCCTTTTGGCTGGAGGGGCTATTTCCTGGAAGTCTGCCAAGCAGACTTTAGTGGCTCCTTCAACCATGGCAGCAGAGTTTGTGGCCTGTTTTGAGGCATCAAATCATGCTTTGTGGCTGCGAAATTTTGTCTCAGGCCTAAGCATCATTGGAAGCATTAAGAGGCCATTGAAGATTTATTGTGACAATAGTGCAGCCGTCCTATACTCTAACAACAACATGAGTTCCACAAAGTCGAAATTCATCGACATCAAGTATCTTGTTGTGAAGGAAAGAGTTCAAGAGAAACAAATTTTGATAGAATATATAGGGACCAACTTTATGCTAGCAGACCCACTAACCAAAGGCTTGACACCTAAAGTTTACCACGAGCACATTGCTCATATGGGTATTGGTTTTGAGATTGCCTTAGATTAGTGGGAGTCTTTTTCTTGTTTTCCCTTATGTTCTAGAATTTTGGCATTGATACAGACTTTATGTTATTTTGACTTTCTGCAGAATTAAGTTGTTATTATTAAATGTGTTTGTATCATATTATATGCAAAACAAATTTTGCATTTTCAGCAACTTCAGTTTGATCTCACTAAAGACTTAAGTTGGACCAGTTGGAAATAGGCATGACATGAGATCACATTGCATGAAATTTCCACGCCACTCATCCATATTGATCTATGTCATCGAGTATGTTAATATGATGGTCATCGGGGTACAGTCACAAAAGACGTTAGTGACGACAGCCGCGGTGGTCTCATTGTTGATATATGAGGTGGACCAGATTGTATAGGGAAATCTAAAGATAAATAGCATTCGGATGCCGGCCTAAAGAATTATGATATAATTAGTGTAATATATTGCCCAAGTGGGAGATTGTTGGAATATTTTATTCCAATATCATAAATAATGGGCATATATTCTTTATTAATTATATTAGCTATTTATCAATTAGGAGCTTTGATTGATATGTGATCAAAATAAGTAAAAGGCTATATTGGATTTCTAATTATATAATTAATTAATTAATTATTATTGATATGGGCCCAATATGAGTGGATGTCAGTGATAGCCCATTAGAGGGATAATGGGAACCCTAATAGACTGTCACACTATAAGTAGGCTATGGTCCCCAATATACCGGACTAACCGCACTATACACACGTTTACTCTCTTCTCCCCATCTGAAGAGAATCTAAGGCATTAGGAGTCCCGGTTGAGGAAGAACCATAAAGCCGACGAGTAACTGTTGCTCGTTTCACTCACTCCTTTTCTTGTAAGGATCCCTTCTCCGCTTCTTTGCTATGGATCCAGGTATATATCTAATCCTTGATATATCAACATGTCGTAGATCCTAAGGTTATCAAAGTCATGGCTTTGTTCTTGATTATATAGAAGCATGCTTGTATGTCTTTGTTTTCCGCTATAGTATATTCATGATTATAAGCATGTCTTGTAGATAGATTAATTCCTACACGGGTTTCATCTGCTTGTCTTCTTCGAGGGAAATTATTTAGTATGAAATAAAAATAATATTTTGTTATTTTGTTTGAGTGATCAGAAAGTTGTACCGAGTGGCAGAAAGTTGTACTATGTTTTTGCGGGCGACAAAAATTTAGGTTTTTATCCCGTCTCTTTCTCCCAGTTTTATCATGTACCAAAAATTGATCCAAATTAAGCAGGGTACAACTGGACTTGTCCAGTCCAGTCCCTTATTTTTTAGTAAATCAAACGCACCCTTGATTTATTACGATCAAAATGAGGGTCGTCCAACTTCAATCTAATAATTAACATCATCTCACTTGTTTAGTTATGAAGAGTCTAAAATATGATAGAGATCTACATATCGAACTAATACATTTGGACACCAAGTTTTTAAGATTTTTTTTTGATAAACCAAAATTTTATTAAGGAGGTATTAGGGGTGCCATAACCCGTTTACAAATTATTGTAAGAGGTTCAAGCAAGATGATGGATTGTTGTTCCATTCATCAAATTCTATTGACGATTCCCCATCCTATTAGCTATCCACCCCCAAGATAATCCTTATAGAAGGCTTAACATTTGAGATACATTTGGTACTCCAAATTTTTAAGATATTTGGTATGATGCTCCTCACTTTTTTTTTTTTTGATGAGATCTCTCCTCACTTTTATGCTATACCGAACATATCGATTTGTATTTTATTTATTTTTGATAAGCATATATCGATTTGTATTTAATGTGAGACATGTTACTTACACTTAATTGTCGACATGAATGTTCCAAATGCATATGGTTCTTTGATTATAGGGAATTTGGATATATGCATGTTTAATTCATGCTTTTAACTCCTCATTCCTCTTTAATAACGTGCACATGACCTTCATTTTCAACTATTGGTTTTAGCCCTTGGGTTATTATTCGAATTAAATTTATCCCTAGTATCACATGATCCAGAAGAAGTGTAAAAATTATTTAAAAATATATTGTAGATCAAATATTTTAACTGTGTGTAACCAAATTTTTTTTAAAACTGAGCTTCTGCTTAATGATAGATATGGTAGAATTGAGAATCATTGATTAGTTTTCAAAGCATCATTGATCAGTCTATCTGTATTGCCATAAGGTCAATAGTGATGATTTACTTGAGAAATATTTTCAATGAGGTCAACAGTGATTATTAATTAGCATATTGTCATGTGCAAGCGATTCAGAGTTTTCCATAGAATAAAATAAAGTTCTAATTATTCTGGTAGACTTGAGAAGAAGTGATTTAGGGTTAACTCCAAGATTAGTTTGTTTTACATCAATGCCATATTAATAAGATTCAAATTTGCTTAATAGGAAAAATTATATGCTGGGTAGGCTTAAGTATAAATTCTTCCAAGTTCTCACAACCTTAACTAACAATATGAATATCCCAAAACTAAAAACATATTAATTTCTCTTTATGAATATTTTTTACTTCTTGTTACTCATATTATACTCCATTCCTAACAGAATATGTAAACAAAAATGAGTCGACAAAAATTAACGTATTTGGTTCAAAATTTAAATTAAATATATAGACTTTTATTAATCTATTTTTGCTTATATTCCATTACGAATGGAGTATATAATATTAATATTACTTACGGTGGTCAACGTTGGTGACTTGATTACTACTCCGGTGCATCTTTGATTTTTTTTTTATAACTTTTTACTTGACTCTTTTACATGCAACCAAATCAGCTTCTTTAAAAAAACAAAGTTAATAGTAACTATTAGTAAAATAAATGATGATGACCCTTGAAATAGTTACATTTTCTTTTTGTTTAATTGTTTAATGAAACTTAAGTTGTGTTTGTCTAACAGGAGACAGTTATTGATTAACCTTAATCAATAGAGTAATGAAGTTAGTTAGATTGGTGAATATAGGCCCCATTTTTGTATTTGCAGACAACTTTTTTGCTCTTCTTTTCAAATTATTTGAACATCAGAACGGGTTTAGGACTAAGGTCCACACAAGAAGGACCTCCCTCATTCACTTGTTTAATTCAACTTATCCCTCATAATTATTCGGCTCTGCTTTTGGTAGCCGCAGCTAGATATGGCAACGAGGTGTGTTGGGTAAGGGTTTGCCTTCCGCCGCCACCCTTGACTCTTCGTAAAAACGAGTCAACTAGTAGGTAAACTCTCTTTTTCTTAAACTTGGACGAGTTCGAGTAAATTCTGATAAAATTGTTAAACTCTCGATTTTACTGTGAGTTTACGAGTTTACAAATTTGCATTGATTTTGCCTAAAAATGTAAAATACTTGTCAATGTTCTTAGCTACTTAGGTTGAATTACCTATTTGCTGTTGTATATATTGGATTCATAACGTTAATTTTACATTATCTATACTATTTTTGTTTTGTTTTATTCAACTACGTAATAAAGTGTTTAACTAAAAACAAAAATTATGAGTGTAGGTCAAATTAGGTCTTGTTTTTGGCTTTTTTTCATTTTATTAACTTATATTTCTATGAATTTATGTATATTTAGTCATTAATGCAATATGATTTTTATCTAGTAATAATGTACTAATACACTTTAATACCGTGGTTTGCTACTTTGCTTTATTGTGGAGTTGGAATGTTGAATTATTGTTATGCTAACCTATATTTTATAACGTATATATAATATATGTCATTTACAGGTTTCTTTTGTAGTAAGTAGACTCTTACGAGTTTAGTCAACGAGCTGAGTCTACATCTGCTCTATGAGTTTAGAATCTCGAGTTTGACAAGCTTCCAATTTAATCAAATTTAAAAACCATCATGTTAATTAGAGTAAAAGGTAAAAGGCCAGGGGCCAGAAAAAGAATAATGAATTATCAATTTAGTTTTTAAAATTTTAAGTGTAGGATAATTTGATCCTTGAAATTAATAAAATCTTAAAATGACCTATAAATTAAAAATTCTCGATCATATTACTTTTTGAGTTTGGCAACCATAAAATTGTGTCAACTATATGAATTAAGATCATTTTGAAATTTTATTAATTTTAACGATCGGATTACATAATGCCTACAAATTAAGATCTGTAGGAACTTTTCTGCTCTCTGATGCTTTGGGTGTAGCTACCCCTCGTTGTTTTCGTTGTTAGTTTCTCTTCTTTGGGGCGTTAGCCCTCGTTCAATACCAAAAAAAAACAACAGCTTAAAAGAATCAAATCACACATCTGCTTCGGACTGGGCCATGAGGCCCCAGTCCGGTTTTGGGCCCTAGACCGGTCCGCTTACATGAGTTAAGCTCTTATCTCTTCCTGCAATCCATGCCCTTCATGAATCAACGTTGGGGATGCACTCATACAATCCAATAGACTAGGATAGGCCTGAGGTCTATAAATACGGGTTTGTTCTTTAGGAAAAGATACACGATTCATTCTTTGCTTCACTATGAGATTCTCATATACTGACTTGAGCGCCAGACTGACTTTGCAGGTAACACACCCGACCTGGGCTCTGATAGACGACTTCCAAAGCCCTACCCGACGCACCCTGGGCGACTTCGGGACACCCTGCTGGACGAGCTCAGAGTCATTTTAGATCCATCTCGAACCTACTGTCGTGAGGTATCTCTTTCTCTCTCTTGAGTTTCGTTCCGACCAACCTCTATATTCAATGTTACCACTAAAAAAATCAAATCCATAGCATAAGTCTTTTTTTGGGATTTTTTTTGGCACCCCCACCTTTTCCCTCAATACCCCCACAAGATTTTTTAAGACGAAAATACTCCTGCCTAAAATGAACGTGATCAGATTTACCTTAGGGGGAGGTAAATCCGATTTGTTAATTTTAGCCATCGGATTTACCTTTTTGTGCACCCCCACTAGGTAAATACGACTTTAAAATTAACAAATCGGAATTACCTTAGGGGGAGATAAATCCGATTTGTTAATTTTAGCCATCGGATTTACCTTGGGGGAGGTAAATCCGATTTGTTAATTTTAGCCATCGGATTTACCTTGGGGGGAGTATTGATCCTTGATTTATTTCGGATTTAATGGGTGTGGTTTCATTGCAATCAGAGTAGGTTGCCCGAAAACTGATTTTTTAGCTTAAATTATTCGCTTGACGTACAATATCGTCACGTGTTGACGAACAACACACTAAATTGAACCCTAAGAAGACCAATATTCATATTATTGATATCTAATTTCTTTTTTCTTGAAAAAATAATTTAAATTTTTTAAATGATTTATTTATTTATTTTTGGATAAAAAATCGGATTTACCTATGGGTGGGGTACATCTGATTGGAAAGTGAAAACCACGTTGGGGATAGACTATTTTATTTTTTTGACGGAGACACTAAATGAAAGTCTTGAAGGATAATATTTTTAATTTTTTATAAAAAAAGAATAATTTGCTTTCAAATTTCACATTCTTTGGACTTCTCAAATACAATTTGTGAATTTCGAGTCTCTTTGGCGAAATTTTTAGTTCAATTAATTTATATAAAGTGTCACTTTTATTTTTTTCCTTCTATGTTTTATATTTAAATAAAAATAATGAAATTAATTATTTCCTTTATAAAACTTTTAAATTGAAAAACTAAAATAAATTATATAATGATTAATAGTTTTTTGACACATATAAATAATGATTAATATAATATGGTTTCATATAGTTTTAATGGCTCTTTTTTTGGTAAAAAAAGGTCTTAATGGTTCTTTTGTCCGAGTACTTTTTCAAATCCATAATTTAAGCCTTTTTCATCAACTAGCCGCCTGACCCGTGCTACGCACGGGGTAGGCTAAATTTTAGTTAGCAAAACTAAAGTAAAACCGGAAGGGAAACCCTCTTTAATAAACCAATCATTCAAGACAACAGTTTTCTGTCCACTGCAGGAATCAAACAAGGGAGCACTAAGTCGACCTCGTGTCCCAGGGTAGCTTATGCCAGTGGACCAATGATGTTGGTTTGTAAAATATATAGTCAAATAATTGTGGATTGAAATTAAATTATAGCTATAAATTAAATAAGAAAATTATAAAATTTAAAAAGAATATTGACAAAAAATGTTGAAATTAAACATCCATAGATAATGGGAAGAAAATGTCTAAAACTTTTAATAACATAATCCATATTTATCAAATGTAAATATATAACTTAGCCCATGATAAGAAAGAAAAGAAGAAAACACAATTAAAAACTAAAACACGTGGGTATCATGCATGGTTGTGTGAAAACTCATGATAAAATAGGAGCAGTTATACAAAGTTGAAAGAAGATGGTGGAGGTTGTATTATAAATGTGGCTGAAGTTCCCGTTGAAATAAGAAAAATTTAAACACCAGTTAAAATATGTTTTTAATACTGTTTGATGCGAAATGACAAAAATAAAGAAGACAACACAAATAGAAAGTGAAACACGTGGGGATCGTGCAGGGTTAGATGAAAACCACCAATAAAATAGAATCACCTATAGAAAGTTGAAAGTAATGTTAGCTAGTAGCTTATACATAGTTGGTTGAAATATATGTGTATCACTCCCGTGCGATGCACAGGGTGAGCTAGTATCGATGGATGTAAATGTATTAAATCAACTCCTTTTTTTACCAAAAAAACTCATTAATATTGTGAGAAGATGACTATTAATTAGAAATAGTTTAGTAAATATATTTATTTTTTCCATGAATCCAAGAAAATTAAATGCATAAAACTACTATTCTTAATATGTGTAAAGGTAATTGTTTTTGCTTATAATCAAGTCCGGAGGAAGTACATCAATACATCATGCAAGGTTAAATAAAAATCACCATTAAAATAAAAACACCTATACAAAATTGTAAGAAAATGTTGGGAAGTTCTATTGTAAATGAGACCGAAGTTCCCATGGAAAAAAGTTAACTTTTAAATATAAATTAAATAACAATATTATAAAATTAAAAATAAACTTTAACAAAGACATTGGAATTGAAAATTCATAAATAATAAGAAGAAAAAATATAAAAAGTTTTAATAATGTTATCTATATTTATCAGAAATATAAAAACTTAACCCATAATGAAAAAGAAAATAAGACAACACAAATAGAAAGTGAAACATGTATGTAGGTATCATAAATAGTCTGATTTAAAACTAAACACCAATTTAAGTATGCTTCTAATACTCGTTGGTGCGAAATTATCAAAATAAAGAAGAAAACACCAATTTGAACATGTAAAAATTTTTCCGGAACCTATTTTGTCACGATTGTTTTTTTGCTTTTTTATCAAACATGTTATTGAGGAACGAACTTCGCGTATTTGAACATCTAAAAAAGTTTTGGGACCCTGTAGTATCCCAAAATACATCGTCAGCATCACACTTTACGTATTTTATCACAAACTTATTATTATTTTTTACCAAACCGGTTATTTACGAAGATACTTCTGGTATTTGAAGAGTTAAAAAGTTTTTATGAATCCTAAAGTACCCCAAAACATACTATTTAACATTTCACTTTAAGCATTTTGGTACAAAATGATTTTTTTTCACAATCAAGTACACTAAAGCACACTGTTTAGCATCTCACTTTACGTATTTTGTCACAAACTTATTATTATTTTTAACCAAACAGTTTACTTAAGAAGAAACTTCTGGTATTTGAAGAATTAATTTTTTTTTTATGAATTCTAAAGTACCGCAAAACGTACTGCTTAACATTTCACACGTATTTTGGTACAAAATATTTTTTTTCACCATAAGTACACAAAAGCATGCTGTTTAGCATCTCACTTTACGTATTTTGTCACAAACTTATTATTATTTTTTACCAATCCGTTTACTTTCGAAGAAATTTTTGGTATTTGAAGAGTTAAATTTTTTTATGAATCCTAAAGTACCCCAAAACATACTGCTTAACATTTCACTTTACGCATTTTTGTACAAAATAATTTTATTGCCCAAGTGCACAAAACACACTGTTTAGCATCTCGTTACATATTTTGTAATGAAATTAAATCTTTTTTTCACAAAATGGATTATTGAAGAATTTTTTTTGCATATTTAAACATCTAAAATTTTCCGAGACTGTAAAATACCCCTTAAAATATAAAAAAGAAAAAAATACAAAATTTTAAAATTTAAAAGTAGAAAAAACAAAACAAAAAAAAACTGAAACCAAAATGGAAGAAGGAAAAAAATAAAGAAAAAAGTAAAATGTTAAAATATAAAAGAAGAAAAAAAATGGAAAAAGAGAAAAAATGAAAAAAAGGAAAAGAAGGAAAAAAAAAAGGCTTGGCGCCAATTTGAAGTGGCATGACAAGCCACATATATATAAGAGATTTAGTTATCACACTTTTTTAATTCCTTCTATCTCTAAAAACGATGAATTTTATGCACTCTTTGTCGTCGAAAATAATGAATATTGAAAGGTAATGTGTAAAAATTCGCTAATTTGAGAAACTAAAATAAATTAAGTCTTTGTTCCCCAGAACCACAAGTAGGGGTGGGAATAAGCCAAGCCGGCCTACAGGGATCTACGGCCCAGCCTACATCAGACTCAGGCTAGGCCAGACTTTTTTCGAAATAGATAAGGTCAAGACTTTTTTAAAAGCCTATTTAGGTAAAAAGGCCAGGCTATAGGCCATCGAAAAAGCCTTTTAGGCCTACCAGGCCGACTTATTTAAATAAACATTAATAATATTTTTTATTACTAATATTATTATATTGAATTTTCTACTTCGTTTAACTTATAAATTTGCTTACATTTTATGTTTATTCAAAATGATGACCTATATCAATTTTTAACATATTTAAATATATTATTATAAGATAAATTTTAAATAAAATATTCTATAAAGATAGTTCTCTAAAGGATTTTGTAAGAACTTGATCATTAAATCTTAATTCCATTGATTGATTAGCTTGTTCGTCTATTTACAAAGTCTACACTACTCAAAGGTTGTAGACTTTCGTAAATTTTTTGGTGAAATAGGCTTTTAAACAGGCTTGCAAGCCTCGTTAGGCTTTCCAAAAGGCTAGGTTAAGCCTCAAAAGTCGGCCTACCACAGGCCACAGGCCAAACTCAGACCTAACCTTTTCAATGCTGGCCAAGCCCAGGCCATGCAAAACCTAGCTCGGCCCAGTCTATTCCCACCCCTAACCACAAGTATTAGGGGAGTTAATCGTTTTGCAAATGCCACGTAGGCTAGTAGTAGTTGAGGATGCCAGGATGGTGGTTGCTAAAGAATATTAATGTCTCTTATGAGGTAGCATGTGTAACTATTCATTTTTCTTTGTTGACAAAATGTGTGACTATTCATATTACGTCGTAATTAGGCATCCTATGTGTTAGGTTTTTTTTTTTGAGCAACTGTATTGGGTATTTTATCTCAAGAAAAATATAGGAAGATGACATTCTCCGAGCAGTGGAATCATTTTCTATTTCAAAATAATTTTAATTTATTTTTAATGGAAGAGTATTAGGTGTGGGTGACTGGGTGGATTTCTTTTATCATATCTTTTTGGTTTATTAACCCAACTAATTCCTCCTTCTGATAAAATTTTCAAATGCTGGTTACATTGACAAATGGCATCGACATAAGTACACTGGCATTAAAGTTCAAACTTAGGATATGAGCGTGTGATAATGTTGTTTTATATCATATCGTCTGAGCTAACAAAAAGGATAATCATTATTTTATACAAATATATATATATATATATATATATATATATATATATATATATATATAAAAGTGTGTGGCGTTCATTATAAACATTTTTAGCAGTATACAGTGCATACGCACGAGTGCTGTCATTTATTTTTATAAATGAATTTAGACATAATTTAAATTAGTCTAAACATTACCCCGTGAAAATAAAGACAAATTTAAAGTAGACAAATTTATTTACCGAACATTATTCTATGTAAAAAAAACAGAATATTAAAAAGTAGAATATTAAAGTTTTGTCAAAATTTGAAAATTTTAAAAATAGCAAAGAGTAAAAATGAAGGATACATGTAGATGAAATTAAAGTAGATATTGTGAAATGGCTAATTTTTAAAATAGTATTTGGTTAATTGGTGTTGTAAAGTGGTTTTTGACTATTGTTTGCTAGCAAAATATGTCCGGTGTCTATAAGGTGTCAACCTAGCTAGTTAAAATTCCTTGCAACGTAGTGATGCGTTTACATGTTATTTTTGTTAAAAAGAGAAAAAATTAAGGGTCTATTTGATTGTGTTTTGTTTTTTAGTTTTTAAAAATTGTTATATAAACCAATTTCTGAAAACTATTGTTAAGAAAAAGATAAACCAAAACTTGTTTGACAAACTATTTTTAAAAATTGTTTTAAAGAAGAGAAAAATCAAAAACTTGTTTGAATATTATTTTCAACATATGTTTTAAGAACTAAAAAACTTAAAATTTGTTTGGTTTAATTATTTTTATTCATTTTTAAAATGCTTATCTTAATTTGAAAATAATTAAAAATATTTTTAATGTAATATTTATTATATTAAACATATTAAAACATGTTGTACAAAATAAAATTATACTCAATATAAATTAATATTTGCAGTGAATTGGTATCTAAAATGTCGTAAATGAAACAAAAGTTAATTGATAAATAAAATAAAAAATAAATAAAACAGCAAGTAGAAGTTGAAGAATGCAAGCTTGTAATGTAACAAAAAAAAAGCAACGCAACCACAAAAAGAACGGAAGCAGAACCATACAGGGATGGCAATTTCCACCCGCAAGTGAGGATTTCCGCGGAGATTGCCCGATTTGGGGCCGTGGGAGGGGATTTTTTTCCCGTGGGATGGGGGATAAAACCCCCCCGCAGTCAATTTGGAGATGGAGAATAGATTTTAGTCTTTTTATATGTGTTTTTAAATAATAATATTAATAAAATATTAAATTGTGCTAATTTTTATATTTTTATTCTTATCTTTATATTTTTAAATATTAAAATATCAAGGTAAGACTAAATTTTATATTTTTTTATATTTTATGTTAAAATTCTATTTTTTTAGTCTTACTTTTATACATTTTTATTATATTTTAATTTTAATTTTTGTTAACATTAGTAAATTCTTGGGGTCCCCACATGGACCATGGGAATGGGGATGGGGGAGAAAAACTCCCCAAAACAGGGAACGGGGATGGGGATGGAGGACAATATGGAAGACAGAGACGGGGGATCGGGGAAGTAATCTCCGGCCTCGGCCTGCCCCATTGCTATCCCTAGAACCATAAGTAAAAGTACGCCACCTCAATCAGAGAAGTTATTCAATTATTTATATAGCATTGCCGTTAACCGAAATTAATTTTCTGTGTTTTTAATTTGCATGCATCACAAACAATAAAAACCCGAAACTCAAAACCAAAACAGCTTTCACCTGTTCTCTTTTTTTAGTTTTAAAAACACCAAAGTAGAAATAGTTTTTAGAAACAATTTTATAAAACTAAACCATTCAAACAGGTTTTTTTGTATTTGAAAGCTAAAAACTGTTTTTAAAAACAGATATCAAACGGGCCCTAAGTGTTTCTTTGCCAAGAGCACTTACCACTTGATCTTTCTTGATATATTTTCTTTTGAAGGAAAATTATGTTTCAAAAGATGTTAACAAGACTCATTTCCTTTCTTTGAAAAAAATCGTGGAATCAACGCTAATTAAATTACACAGACATTGTTTAATTTAATATTTAACTATGACCAGGCAAATACTAATTAAGCTCAAACTTTCTATTTTTTAAAAGAGAAATTAGGCTTGTTTTGAATGTATGAGTCAGCTTAGTAATTTTTCAAGAGTCACATTTGAGGTTTTCAAGGAACAAAAAGGAATATTAGGCTTGACTCGACTGGCTAGCTTAACTTTTTACAGCATGGTTACACACGTACATCCGGAGTTCTTTTGGGACATTTCAAAGTGCAATGCATGCACAACACATATGCACAACACATGACAAATGCTACATGAAATTAAGGGTCAAAATTAATGTGGAAGTGACTTTCAAAAGACAGTCCTAACTAACTACTCCCCCTATATATCCACCTTAAACATTTATAGTAGATATAGTAATCACTGTATCTTGTTCTGAATAGTGAATACTAGTGCGGCATGCAAAATTAGAACAGATTCTTTGCACATGTTATATCAAGGGAACCAAAAGAACTGTTACAACAACAGGTTTTTGAACTGCAAAAGTCGAATACTGTTGCGAAACGTAAGTGAAGACCAAACCGCTAATTTTGAACTATGATGATAGTATGTATAATTAACCATGTAGACTTTTATAATTAACCATGATTGAAAGCTACTTAAGGATGATCCAAATTCCAATCTCTAGTTTGTTTTGGGGTTGGGGGAGATGAACCACCGTAACGTTTGAATCATATCCATATATAATCCAATATGCATATTATGCACGTTTTTTACTGACTTAATTTGAAGTTTAATTTGAACAAGTTAATGAGCACTGGCTATTAATCTAGCTAGCTAGCTGTGTGCTCATAGCAACCTTATTTTTATTTCAATGATTAGAGCAAGTTATATATACGAATCATGCGCATCACATTAAAACGGTTGAATATGTTGTGCATATGTTTTCTTGACTTTGATTGTTTTATCGGTACAGACAAAATGACATAAACATCAATCTTACACATACTATCACACCATCACACCCAAATTCAAATTTGAGAGTTGACATACATCTTCATATTGCTGAAACTGCCAATGCAGCGAACAATGAAGTACTTCTTTATAATACAACATTATCAAACAAAAATGCAAACTCGGAGGTTATTCGATTCCCTTTTAAAATAACAAAGTTGACCGTTCATTTTTTTTACCCGATCGGTAAATGTTGAAATATTTATATGTACGTAGACAGATAAATTGTTGGCCGGGCTGTTATAAACAATTTGGAGGCCTTGTTCAAAATTTAAAAATTGGGTCCCCAATTATAGTTTTATCAAATGAAACCAAAAATTGATCAAACTACTTTATTTAAATTGTAAATACATCTCAATACAACTTCAAACTAATTATCATACTTTAATTTATCAAATAGATATACTAATTTTTCTTTTAAGCCCTAAAAAAGTAGTATTGGGTTGGGCCCTGTACAGTAGCTCAACCTCCAGAGCTCCTTAGACTGTCATGATTGTTGGAATAATCGTAATTATTATATTTATTGACAACTTTCTCTTTTATAGCTAATTCAATGGGTAATTCGCTAGGGATTGTCTTTGCGTTTTTCTGAATATCGTGCATGGCTAGGCTGTATCCTAGTATAATATTGATCACACGCAATTTGCACGTGCCATTACATGCATCGGGTCTTTTGTACAATTCGATTTTGCATGTGTATCATATCTGCACATGGCATGCATTTGAATTAAGATGCCACAATGCATGGCATAGCTTCTTTTTCTTTTGTTGACTGAAATGGCGTGGTTTCTGTGAAAGGTTTGAATATCTTAATGTTGGTGTTAATAATTAGCCTTTCGATTAAATGTTATTTTGGAAAGGATTTGTACGCTGTTAGTTTCACACTACTATAAGGTTTTTATGTTTGAACTCCAAGGTTTTCTTTGATATGCCAAATAAATGCATGCGCATAAAATGATATAAAGATTCTTTTGTGCGTCGTGATCTGAATATTCGTTACCAAAATTCAAAAAGCAATTTTATTTTTTGAAACAACGGCGCGAAATGACAAGAACTGAAGCATATTAATTCATGATGTTTCGGTCAAAAAAAGTAAGCCACATTAAATCAAACTAATTTATTTAAAAAGCATTCAAATTGATTTAAACTAAAATTCTCATTTATCAACAAAGGTCGATACAAGTTGTCCCGATAAAGTCAGATACATATGGCCAATCATTTCCAAGTATAGAAAAGTCACCAACAAAATTGGTGAATAACGGCCACCAATAATAAGAAAAAAAACTAAAATTCTCATTTCATGCTAGATCGACAAAAAAGAAATGCAATGATAATTTAGAGTGGCAAATTAACAATGAAAAAATCATTTCAAATGTACAAATTTGTTGTAGAAAACAATAACTATATTTATTTTTTGCAGACAAAAAAATAACTTTGAAGAAAACATTTGTTCACACTTCACATTACTGTAATGTATTATATTTTTGGTAAAAATCATCAGGTCCTTTAATTAATTATTTAATTGTAATGAATTGGTCGATTAAGTTTCTTTTACCACACTTAGATATCCTTTAACTTTTAAAACGTTTACACCATTTTTTCCATTCTCCATTACAAAATGGTGACATATCCGTTACATGGGTGACATGACTTTTAGGGATGTGTTTGTTACTTATGTTGCCTACATGGCCACCAACTCGTAATCTTAGTCATATTTGTTTATTATAAAATAAATTTATTTATTTTTTATTACAACAATACACTCAACTCTTTCTTATTCTACAAAAAAAGCTCGTGCATCTACCTTTGCATCTTCTTCACAAAAAACATGGCGGCATCTTCATCTCTCCAAACCTAAATACTCAAAAACACCAAGAAACACAAGCACAAACCATGTGCAGAAACACAAACCCAGCAAGTTCTAAACCAATCTTGAGATTTTAAAATCAAAAATTAAAAATATAATAAAATCATTAAAATGCTTTTAGAATTCATGAGAAGAGGAAGAATGAAGTTGGGGAATATGAGTTTGGGGTTTGGGGGTTGAAGATGGGTTTAGGGTTCATGAGAAGTGGAAGAAGATAAAATTGTTTCAAGATGAGTTTGGGGTTGGTTTTATTTTTTTAGGTAAGCAAGAGATTTATTGATGGGAGCACCAGGGGTGCGCCAACCCTTACATCGGGTAGGGAAGGGGGAGAGGTCTCATTAAAACCTCATTGGACCAAAATTTATTGGGAAAAAGACCCAGGCAGGAAAAAAGAGTATTGGGTTGGTGTTGAAGATGAGTTATTTTTTGGTTTGGGGTTTAAGTTGGGTTTGAGGTTAAATACCATGTCACCTCTGTTAACGGACGTGTCACCACCGTTACTACCATGTGGGCTTTTTTGAAATGAAAAACGGATTAACGGTATACATGTTACGTAACTTGAAGAACCTAAATTGTACAAAAAAAAACTTAAATTACCAATATAATTAAATAACATAAAAGACCCCGAATGTTTTTTGCTTATATTTTTTTATGAGCAAAATATAATTATATATTAGTACTAGGAGTACTTAAACTCATATATCTTAATAAGATAGGACACATAACAATGAACTAGAAGACCGACCAGAATTTTTAAACTCAACTATTCCAACGTCCCTTAATATGAACCAACTCCACGAAATCATTTTGATTTGAGCTATCACCCTGTGCATCTACAGCCTTATCTTGAAATTAGTGTTGTGAGAGCTGGACCAAACAGGTAGTTTCAATCGGTGGAATCGGAAATTGGCTAATTTGGCGGTTGGTTCAACCCTAACTGGACTGTAGCTTGATTAAACTGTCCAAGACTAGGTTGAATTGTGGACGAACCACTTTGAACTGCTAGTTGAACCATTTGAATTGCTCTAAATGATTTTTTATTTATTTATTGCATGTTCTCCAAAATATAATACTTTTAATTTATTTATTAGTCATTCGGTTCAGCCAAGTTTAAACTGAATAAAGCAGTTGAACTATGACTAAGAAGTCCCATCAATTCAATCATACTTTAATCTTAGGATTAGCTACAGTCAGCTATCTCCCTCCCTCTCCTCTCCCTTGTTTTTTATTTATTTTTTATTGAAACTTAAGGGACGAGATTTAATGTTGGAAGATCCCATGGTATGTGTGTGATGACTGCATCGCAGTCCTTAGTGTTACCATCTAACTTATTTACTTTATTCTCTATACTCTATTGTGGGGCCATCTTGACCTAGAATAGAAAATACTCGATTATGATTTGACATATTGTTTTATGGGCTGTCTAGGATACCAGAAATGGGAGAATTTTCTTAAATATAATCATTGACCTTTTTGAGACCTTATTTGCAATTAAATTATATTCTTGGAAGGTGTTGTTGTTGGAGAGTAAACTTGATTTGGCGCATTGGACTAATCAAGTGTTAGGCCCATTTGGTTTTAGTGTTTTAGTTTATAGAAAATTCTAGAGAGTAGTAGAGAAATGTAGAAGTGAAATATGTAATATTAAATAAGTAGTTGAAAGAAGTGTGTAGAACTCTCTCACTTGAAGTGTGTAGAATGTTCTCTAGATTGATGTAGAACTCTCCCTTGGAGCCTATAATAAATAGGGGAGAGCTAGTCATTTGTAAACCAAGCAAAAAAAACAAGTAAGCAAGTTAGCAAATAAACATCAAGTTCTAAAGAGCAAAGTATCCTCTCAATTTAAGAAACCATAGTCTCCTCTTCCCTTCCTCCCAAAGTCTTCCTAAAACCATTCTACTTTCCAACAAAGTGGCATCAGAGCTAAGGTTCTGATTAGAAATCCTTCCAAAGTCATGGCGAGCAATGGTGTGTCATCATTCCAAGTTCCACTTCTAAAAGGGAGCACCTATGATAATTGGTGCATCAAAATGAAGGCTCTTCTTGGAGCACATGATGTTTGGGAGATTGTTGAAAAAGGTTATAAGGAATCACAAAATGAGGATTCCTTAACTCAAGCACAAAGGGATATTTTGAAGGATTCAAGAAAGAGAGACAAGAAAGCTCTCTTCCTCATCTACCAAGCATTGGATGAAAATGAGTTTGAGAAAATTTCAAATGCAACATCCGCTAAGGAGGCATGGGAGAAGCTTCAAACGTCTTGCAAAGGAGAAGACAAGGTAAAGAAGGTGCGTCTCCAAACTCTAAGAGGTGAGTTCGAATCCTTACATATGACTGAGTCGGAGTCTATTTCTGAATATTTTTCAAGAGTAATCGCCGTGTCAAATCAAGTAAAAAGAAATGGTGAGAAGTTAGAAGACGTAAGGATTATGAAAAAGATATTACGCTCTTTGGATACCAAATTCGAGCATATCGTCACAACCATCGAGGAAACCAAAGACTTGGAGACCATGACGATTGAACAACTCCAAGGATCTTTGCAAGCTTATGAGGAGAAACATAAGAAAAAGAAGGAGATCACCGAGCAACTCTTCAAGATGCAACTAAAGGAGAAGGAAGGAAATCAAGGAAATGAGAGAGGCCTACAAGATCAAGGTCGAGGTCGAGGTCGAGGTAGAGGTCGAGGTTTTGGCCGAGGACAGTTTGGACGCCAAACTAATGGACGAGGTGCGAATTTCACAAACAACAATTACAAGAAGGGAGAAAGCTCAACAAGAGGATATGGACGAGGATCTCAAAACACAAGGTTTGATAAATCTCAAACTTGATGCTATAATTGTCAGAAGTTTGGCCATTATGCCTCAGAATGTAGATTTTCAAAGAATAGAGTAGAAGAGGAGACAAACTATGTGGAAGAGAAAGACCAGACGATTGGAACAGTGCTTCTAGCACGTTGAAGTAACGAAGGAATCCAGGAAAACATGTGGTACCTTGACACTGGTGCAAGCAACCATATGTGCGGAAAAAGAAGCATGTTCGTGGACTTTGATGAATCAGTGAGCGGCAATGTCTCATTTGGTGATGATTCTAAAATTCAGGTGAAAGGCAAAGGTAAGATCTTAATCCGCCTAAAGGATGGAAGACATGATTTTATTTCAAATGTCTACTACGTCCCAAATATGAAAAACAATATTTTGAGTCTGGGACAACTCTTAGAAAAGGGCTATGACATTCACTTGAAAGATTCCAGTCTTTCCATCAGAGATCAGAGAAACAATCTCATCACCAAGGTACCAATGTCAAAAAATAGGATGTTCTTATTGAATATCCATAATGACGTGGCAAAGTGTCTCAAAATTTGCTATAATGATGATGCATGGCTTTGGCATCTTCGATTTGGGCACTTAAATTTTGGAGGTTTAAGTTTGATGTCGAAGACGAATATGGTGAGAGGGTTGCCGTCTATCAACAAACCCGATCAACTCTGTGAAGGATGTTTACTTGGAAAGCAATTTAGGACGAGTTTTCCAAAAGAGTCAAACTCAAGAGCCAAAAAGCCACTCGAGCTCATACATGCTGATGTCTGTGGACCAATCAAGCCAAGCTCACTAGGTAAAAATAACTACTTCCTCCTATTTATTGACGATTTTTCAAGAAAGACATGGGTATATTTCTTGAAGCAGAAGTCAGAAGTCTTTAATATTTTCAAGAAGTTTAAAGCTGCAGTGGAGAAAGAAAGTGGACGAGTGATTAAGGCTATGAGAACTGATCGAGGCGGAGAATTCACTTCTAAAGAGTTTCAGGAGTTTTGCGAAGAGAATGGAATTAGACGTCCCTTGACGGTTCCAAGATCCCCTCAACAGAATGGTGTGGTAGAGAGGAAAAATAGAACAATCCTCGACATGGCTCGAAGCATGCTTAAAAGCAAGAAATTGCCAAAAGAATTTTGGGCTGAAGCAGTGGCGTGTGCAGTCAACCTGTCAAATCGATCTCCAACAAGAAGTGTATGGGGAAAGACACCACAAGAAGCATGGAGTGGAAGAAAGCCAGGTATCTCACACTTGAGAGTCTTCGGAAGTGTTGCCCATGTTCATATACCAGATGAGAGAAGAGCAAAACTCGACGATAAGAGTGAGAGATTCATCTTTGTCGGTTATGATCAAAACTCAAAGGGTTACAAGTTGTACAACCCGAACAACAACAAGACGGTGGTCAGCCGAGATGTAGTCTTCGATGAAGAAGGACAATGGGACTTTGGACCTCATGAAAAGGAGTACAGTTTCTTTCCTCAATTTGATGAAGAGACATCTGGAGAAGTTCAAAAAGGGGTCACATCACCAACAACATCCACTTCAGAAGACACTGGGAGTGAAAGGACAATGAAACGTACACGAAGTCTCCAAGATGTGTATGATAATACAGAAGCTTTTTCACCGCGAAGGCTTGAAGATCTCTATGAAGAAGTCGAGGCAACGAATAATCTCACATTGTTCTGCCTCTTTGCAGACTGTGAACCTATGGACTTTGAAGAAGCTGCGCAAGATAAGAGATGGAGGGATGCAATGGACGAAGAAATTAAAGCCATCGACAAGAACAACACTTGGGAACTCGTGTCTCTTCCGAAAGGGCATAAAGCTATTGGTGTCAAGTGGGTGTACAAGGCAAAGAAGAACGTCAATGGAGAAATCGAAAGATACAAGGCAAGGCTAGTTGCAAAAGGCTATAGTCAAAAGGCCGGGATTGATTATGACGAGGTGTTCGCTCCAGTCGCTCGCTTGGAAACCATAAGACTAATAATCTCTCTAGCAGCCCAAAACAAGCGGAAAATTCATCAGATGGACGTGAAGTCTGCCTTTTTGAATGGAGTCCTAGAAGAAGAAGTGTACATCGAACAACCTATGGGCTACAAGGTGAAAGGTCATGAAGACAAAGTTCTCAAGCTAAAGAAAGCACTATATGGACTGAAACAGGCACCAAGAGCATGGTATAGTCGGATTGATAACTACTTCAAAGAAAACAATTTCACGAAGTGCCCACACGAGCATGCCCTATATGTCAAGGTCAAAAATGGAGATATATTGATCGTGTGCATATAAGTGGATGACTTGGTCTTCACAGGAAGCAATCCAAGTATGTTTGAAGAGTTCAAGAAGGAAATGGTAAAGGAGTTTGAGATGACAGATATTGGATTAATGTCATACTATCTTGGCATTGAGGTAAAGCAAAAGGAAGATGGAATATTCATTTCACAACAAAGATATGCGAAGGAGCTGCTGAAAAAGTTCAAGATGGATAGTTGCAAGCCAATCAGCACACCAGTAGAGTGTAAAATGAAATTATCAAAGTACGACGAAGTAGTAAAGGTGAACCCTACAAATTTCAAGAGTATGGTTGGGAGTTTGCGGTATCTGACATGCAGAAGACCTGACATTTTGTATGCTACTGGACTCATCAGTCGATACATGGAGAATCCCACCACAACTCATCTCAAGGCTGCAAAAAGAATTCTTCGCTATATCAAAGGAACATTGGATTTCGGCTTATGGTTTTCATCAAATAATAATTATAAGCTTGTTGGTTACAGTGACAGTGATTGGGGTGGAGATGGAGATGATCAGAAGAGTACTAGCGGTTTTGTGTTCTTCATGGGAAACACAGCTTTCACTTGGATGTCAAAGAAACAACCGATAGTCACACTTTCAACTTGCGAAGCAGAATATGTAGCAGCCACATCATGTGTTTGCCATGCAGTCTGGCTCAGAAATTTGTTAAAGGAGTTGGGGATGTTGCAAGAAGAGCCGACCAAGATCTTTGTGGATAATAAGCCAGCTATAGCTCTAGCAAAGAATCCAGTCTTCCATGATCGGAGCAAACATATTGATACTCGCTACCACTATATAAGGGAGTGCATAGCAAGAAAGGATGTGCAAGTCGAATATGTGAAGTCTCAAGACCAAGTTGCTGACATCTTCACAAAACCCCTCAAGCATGAAGACTTTATCAAGTTGCGAAGCCTACTTGGAATGACAAATCAAGTTTAAGAGGGGGTGTTGGAGAGTAAACTTGATTTGGCCCATTGGACTAATCAAGTGTTAGACCCATTTGGTTTTAGTGTTTTAGTTTATAGAAAATTCTAGAGAGTAGTAGAGAAATGTAGAAGTGAAATATGTAATATTAAATAAGTAGTTGAAAGAAGTGTGTAGAACTCTCTCACTTGAAGTGTGTAGAATGTTCTCTAGATTGATGTAGAACTCTCCCTTGGAGCCTATAAATAGGGGAGAGCTAGTCATTTGTAAACCAAGCAAAAAAAACAAGTAAGCAAGTTAGCACATAAACATCAAGTTCTAAAGAGCAAAGTATCCTCTCAATTTAAGAAACCATAGTCTCCTCTTCCCTTCCTCCCAAAGTCTTCCTAAAACCATTCTACTTTCCAACAGTTGTTGTCTAAGACTAAGTCGACGCATTGTTTCTTCAATTAATTAAGTATTGCTTCGAATTGTATGTTCAGAAAATATGTGTATTTGATTGTGTGGTGTTTGCTATCTTTTGGTCTTGGCCTCTTGGCCGCTGTCCACTACCCATAGTTTATCCGCTCCAAGTTTAACCGTTAATTTTACAAAACACTTTAAATTTCATCTACTAGTATATCCGCTATAAGTTATTTTATCCACTAGCTTCGCCAAGTTTTTCCGTCCCTTTAACTCCGATTACATGCAAATTCCATTCGGTTGTGTATCAGCTGTGTATATATCGGTGCATCATTGCAAGGCATCGTCACTAATCATATCGGAATATTCTGTCAGTTCAGGTGTCACTATAACCGTTCCTATTCCTTTCCTATTATTCTTACCATTTCATCATTATTACCGTAGTTGTTTTATGCTGGTACTGTGATTATTTGTGGAAGTAAACATAATGATAACATCTCACTCTGAATGATTACATTTGCTTGTACATTTTTCATCTTTAATAACTATTAAAATCCAGGCAAGGAATATTGCAAGGTAAATTTCTAGAAAAATTAATGGTACCAAATTTGCAATAAAGTTTTAGATTTTACTTTTTTTCAAGCAAAAGTAATTTATTAGAGAAAGAACACATGCCTCAGAGTACATCAGCTTACAGAGCAATGTTGCTGCATAATTGAGTGAGAAAGACACATTAACCAGCAGCCATCACCTGCTAATCCTGACAAACAAGAAAAGGCAAAAACCAGAAAGTGCACTTATGCATAGCCAATATATACTTCCAAGAAACAAAAAAACAAATGGGTGAATAAAGAAGTGCTATCAGCAACTTTCCCCTTGAAAATTATATCATTTCTAGTGCACCAAATAGCCCAAGTAGTAGCAAGCCAAATGATATACCTTACTTGCCGTTTTTTCTTTCCTGAGATAAATCTGCCGCAAAAAATTATGCATTGGCTCCACGTGAGGGATATCAAAAACAGCAATCCATGCAAATATCCAATACCACGCCTCAAAAGCTAGCTTACAACCGAAAAACACATGACTTATAATTTCTTCAATTTCAAAACAGAATGGACAAGAATCATTAAAATGCGGTTTAATGATACCACGCATGGCTAGTTGGTTTCTAATAGCCAACCTGCTTTGCAGTAACCGCCATCCAAAGACTTGAATTTTTAAAGGAACATCACATTTCCATAGGTGTTTCACAACTTTGTTAAAATCTACATTTATCTCAAAAGAAATATGCAGCTCCCGAACCGCCCTGTAACAAGATTTTACAGAGAAACCAGCCACGCCACTTGGTGCTCCTCACCACGAACCAGACCCCTCTGGCCTAGGCCGAAACCCCACCATGGTTTCCTCCAATTCACGGACCAATGATAGTTCTCGATATCAATAAGGATTGGTCCGAGCGGTATCTGAGTTCAAATCCCACTCTAAAATATCAAGTTGAAGTCTTGGGTGTGACAAAAAATCTATTGAGAAGAGAGAAGCTAGCCGAGGAAATCTTAGTCCAGGCTGAGGTAGATTCTCAATCGACTCTACGTGGGATGATTTTCTAAAACTTCTAGCAAGGCAAAAGCCAAAAGGCTATAAAATAGCCTATTTCTCTCCTACTCCTTTCGTATTCTCATAGTGTTTTTGAAAGAGCAATCACAAAAGAAATATCGATAGCCTCAACAAGGTATGGTCAAGGGGACAAACTTTCTAGAAGAAGAAGCGATATGTTCTACCCAAAATTGAAGTGGTAAGTTCTCATCAAATGAGGATCATAAACTCTAATGAGGTTCAATCTATTGTGAGGATAACTCGGAGTCCAAGGAAGAAACCCTTGCCTAGAGAGGCAAAAGAGGGCTACTCTTAAGAACAATCTATGGAAGAGCTTGAATGTTGTGCTCAGACTCAATCCGTACGCTAAAACTGCTAAGAGGATGACTATGTTTGAGGCTAAGCAGCTCGACCGAGAAGTAGCTTAGTTGAGGGATTAGTAGTTGAGGCCTTAGTTGCCAAGGATTTTGCAGCTGAGGATACCATGGCTAAGGAAAAGGAGTTGCTTTGGGAGCAAGAAGCAAAGCACGTGGGAAATTGAGACGTGGAGCAGTTGAGAAGAACGTGGTTAAGGTGGCTAAAAATTAGGAAGCGAAGGTTTTCGACCCACTTTTCGTGCTAGTGGACATTATGAAGCGGTTCTCCTAGTTTTTAGGGTGCGTAACAGTGGTTAGGTGTAAGCTAGTGATCTTGGATGACAGAAACCTTTGTGTGTGTGTGTGTGTGTGTCTACAACTTAAATATTCTAAAACACACAACAATCAATCAAACATATTTTTCAAGCATTTTACTTTCGTTTACCTTTTTTATGCACAACTTTAGATAATCTTAGAACTAGTTGCTCGTCTCACACACCTAGCCTAACATTCTTTAGAGTAGTTAGGGAATCCATAACCGAGGAACATAGTTCATTCCTCAGTGAAATCTTTTGCAGAAATAAATCTAGAGTTCAAACTCTTAGTTGATCCTCGGCTAAATCTAAAGTTTGACGACACATGGTAACAAAAAAAAAGTGTGTCTATGGGTGGGCAATTTTTTAGATTAATGTGATTTTTGAGAGGAATTAAAATACTTTGTTTGGATAATAAACTTGTCTATCGATGTCCATGTATGTTTCAAAATTTGCGTAGGGATCCCTATAAATTTTCAAATTCCAAACATTTTCAAAAAATTGTAGTTTAGTCTCTAAAATTTTCAAATTTTGCAAATTGGACCTTAGAAAATTTCAAAATTTGTTAATATATTGCCCAACTTTTTACAAATTAATTTTGAACCACTTTTGTTTTGATAATTATATTTTTACCACAAATTTTTTTTGACAAAATTTTACCACAATTTTTAAAACCCATTAAAATGGTCTATCTAAACAAAAATATTTATAAATAAAGTGAATTTAATTGAAGCATTTGAATTACTTAAATTTTAAATTACTTCATCAAAACACACTCTTAACAAGTTCTCCAAACTCTAGCTACAACTATGTCATTTTCATGACAATGAGTCAATTTTCATTCGCCAAACCATAATTAAATTAATTTCTTTTTTTTAATGAAAGAAATTTAAGCTAATTTCTATATCTATAACTCTTAATAAAGGGGATTTTAAAAAACACTGTCATTTTGGTGTCAGATTTTTCTGACCAAAATGCCCTTATTGTAATGATAACTACCCACTAACATCCAACACATTTCTATTTCTAATTCTAATAATAATAATAACCACCCACTAACACACCAACACATATCTATATAAATAATGCACATTTACTGTCAAAAAAAATAAAGGTGAATTCTTCCATACCCATTCTATAATGGAGGGGTATCATACCTTCTTTACTTGTCCTAATTTAATTGGGTCATGTGTTACCTGTGTTCCATATCACTTTTAAAATGTAATTTTTAAAATCTACCCAAATCTTTAGAGTAATTATGTTAGAGTCTAACTAAAAACCACACAAAAACCCTATTTATTTCAAAATCAATTTTTGTAACGTACCCAGTAAAATCAAAGTATCAAACTGCCGTCTCTTTCAACCTCTCTTCTTCTTTCTCTCCCTCTTTTCTCTCTTTCAAAATCAATTTAATTGCTTTCTTCAGGGAGGATAAAATATCTTCCCTTTTATAAGAAATTTTCAAAGTCAAATGGGTGTCTGAAGCACAAAAAGTATAGTAGTAATAATTTGTACGAGTAAGTTCTTTCATTCCAAGCACCTTTCATTTGGTTCCTGAATATGATATGTAAAAAAGATTCTAAACAAATAGCTATTTCTCGTCATAAACGCTATTGATGCCATATCTTAAGTTAGAAGTACCCTTTTTCATCTGATGTATAATTGTTTAAGTAAAGTTCTTCTTCAACGTGGTACAAAAGCCTGTCAGACCATGTGATGCAAAGTTCAATGATTGCTGCCTCCATTTATTAATTAAATTAGCTTTTAAATCATGGTAGTGGTAGCTATAGGACCTGAAGTTTGAAACTTTTCCAACGACCTTCCTCATCTGCAACTGCTATGCTCTATGTTGGAGGCGCGGTGGTTGAACAGGAAATTGGAGACGTACACGGCTTGGCTCGGCGGCGGCGACGGCAAACCCTAATGAAAGAGACGAACAATGTTTTTTTTTTGAAAGAGAGAAAAGATGGAGAGAAAGAAGGAGAGAGAGAGGTTGAAACACGACAGTTTGATTTTTAATGGTTACAAAACTTAATTTTGAAAAAAATAGGGTTTTGGTATGATTTGTATGAAACTTTAGTTGGACTCTACCATAATTACTTTAAACATTTGGGCATATTTTGAAAAACACATCTTCAAAGTGATATGGAATACAATTGACACATGACCCAATCAAATTAAAACAAGTAAGGAAGGTATGATACCCCTCCATTGTAGAATGGGTATGGGAGCAATCACCAAAAATAAATAATGCACATTTATAAGTTGTGTGTGTGGGTATGTACTATCAACAAGCTTCAAAGTTAATAGTATATTTCCCATTGCACTTGTCGGTTTAGCAAAAGCAGAATGAATACTCAAACGTGATCAAATTTAGGCCTTTTTAAAATAACTTTTATTACTTCTCATGGGCTACATTGACCTATGCAATTTTTGTCACAGAACAATTTAGGTATTTATTCCAAAAAAAGTCCCTGATTGGTAAATAAACCTATCTAAATTTTGGCACGTACAAAGTCAGCTGTTTTTCTATTTTTTTTTTTACAGAAAGTTTAGGTGAGTTGAGCTTTGGGAACTCACAAGGGTCAGGATCAAGGTTCTTTGAGCGTTTACAGAGATATTTACAGATCATCCACCAAATAGTCCTAACACTTGGTAGAAATTACCAATACCATTTTCATAGAAATTATTTAAATAATCAACCCTTTTAGTAGAAAAATTCCATTTGAAAGAATAATATAATATACTAAAAGGTATTATTTTCTCCTACTTATCAATATCACCCTAACCCAAAACTAAAACACACGTTAAATTCGTTGACCAATGCTTGACTGTTTCATCATTTTCATGATTACAATCATCCCAACCTTCTCGAATTTCTTCTCTTTTCTTGAGAAGCTAAAATCTTTTGATATCTACCAACATGATGTGGCACATGTGATAGATACTCAGATCCCTTAACCATTTGGTTATGGGTTCGATATCGGTTGGATCTCTAATACCTCGAAGGATTAGTCTCTATAGTCGTCGTGGAGGATACATTGGTTTACCCAAAAAAAAGCTTTGATATCTTATTCTGTTATTATATTATTGGTGCGCAGTTTTTATCGGGTTTGTCAAGGAATCTGGTTGGCCATGAGTACTCGGCTTTATCGGTCAGTGTAGTTCTCCCCTCTCAACAGAGTTTTTGCCACACCCAAAATTCGAACCTGAGACCTTAGAGTGAGATCCGAGACTCGGACCAAATCTTGTTGGCAAATCTTTGATATCTTTGATATAAAATTAAAATTAGGCTAAATTATATTTTTAGTCTTTTATCTTTAATCAAAGTTTTAATTTGATTTTTTATCTTTTTTTTTCTTTTCACATTGGTTCAATTGAAATCCCTATTGAGCAGTGTAAACTCGATAAATAAAAAATAACCATTACAATTTTCCTAAGAACCGTATATCTACATCCATAATATTTCATCCGTCCCAAAATATAATACCTTAAAGTATATGTATCTTAACTAAATTTAGTCCAGATATATGTGCTTTAGTTAGGGTCTTACATTTTGAGACGGAGAGAAAAGAAGAGATTAATTTCTCAAATCGAATAAAATTCTAGCGAAATTTTAGGTGTTGCCAAAATATTTCAACAATATTTGTCCCTAAATTTTAAGTTACTGAGTGTAACCTATTTTAAGGTATTGATTATACTTATATAAAGGATATTTTGTACTGGTTTGTGAAAATACATGGTCATGATTGGTTCTATAATACGTAGGATGAAGTCACCAACTCTGACCCAACATGCTTCCCCTTTGGTGTCTATATATAGCCACACGCATCTCTTAGTTTCCATAACATGTTACAAAGCAACAAAAAAATAAAACATATAATCTATTCAATAATAATTAAGCTCCGTTTTCCTCTGTCTCTCAATGGAACACAAGGTGAAAACCACAAGTACTCCTTCTCCTCATTCACCAATCCTAATCCATGTTCCCACTATGTTCTCTAACTCTCCTCCAACTTCCTCTTCTTCACCTCCTTCACATTCCCCTACACTTACACCTTTCCCTTCACCACCCTCTAAATGTTCTCCTCAACCACTATCACCTCCACCACCGGTTGTGGTGGTTAGTCCTTGTGCCGCCTGCAAGATCCTTCGACGCCGGTGTGTCGAAAAGTGTGTCTTGGCTCCTTATTTCCCTCCTACTGATCCACTCAAGTTCACCATTGCTCATAGAGTCTTTGGAGCTAGCAACATCATCAAGTTCTTGCAGGTAAGTAACATCATAATTAATTAACATCATTGTTGTTGTTTATGTTGTTTTTTTTGTTATAACCGGTTCACACTCAAAACATGGCATGGTATTTTCTTGAAAGACAACAAAAGATTAGTTGAATTGTGAATTTTCTGAGATCATGTTTAGAGAAACAAAATCATGGGTTTTGGTCAAAAGTGGAAGATAAAGGGGCATACCTAACTGATGAGTATGATGGGTTCTTGTTTTCTAACTTCCTAACACATCAAAGCTATATGCATAATTCCTTCTTCTTTATAATCTAGCAACCACTACCTTTTTATCTTTAAGGTACAAAAGAATGGACAAGTCAAATAGCATTTTCCATTTTTCTTCTTTATCATTTCTTTCTCTCTTTAGTGCCCCCTTTAGTGTAATAACCACTACTTAGGAGGATCACACCTAGTGCCCTATCCAATCTTCAAAATATCATATATATATATATATATATATATATATATATATATATATATATATATATATATAAATAAATAAAAGGAGTAAATATAATTATGTAAAATTTTACTCAGTTTTTTTTGTAAAATTTACTCATAAATATGTAAAATTCCACTTGCACACCCTTCCTCTGATGTAGGTCGGCAACTGATCAATATTATAGGTCAAAATTTCTGACACCTTAAAGGTGTGATCGGTGTCCAACACGTGTACTCACACTTCAATTATTTCCATTTTTCAAATTAAATCAGTGTCTGTGTCAGTGTTGTAGTTTGTTGTTAACATAAATGAAATTGGATTGCATTGAATTTCAGGAACTACCAGAATCTCAGAGAGCAGATGCTGTGAGCAGCATGGTATATGAAGCAAATGCTAGGATAAGGGACCCAGTTTATGGGTGTGCAGGTGCAATATGTCAACTTCAAAAGCAAGTTAGTGAGCTACAAGCACAGCTGGCTAAAGCACAAGCTGAGTTAGTGAACATGCATTGCCAACAAGCCAATTTAGTGGCACTAATTTGCATGGAAATGAGTCAATCACAACAAGACCAAAACATGAATATTATTCAGCCTCAACCTCATGTTGATATGAGTTGCTTCTTAGAAGACAACAACAGTTTTGGTTCTGCTTGGGAGCCTCTATGGACATGAATTTATGTATCTTAGATATATGTATTAACTAGAATGTATTATTGGTATTTTCAATAGTAATTGACTGTTAAACTTTTTCAACCCTCTAAGTTGGGGAAAAGAGAAGAGATCATGAGAATTATATTGAGGGAATTTCAATAAAGTCATTAATTAGTTATAAGGTAGATATGGGTCATGCTGTTTGCTACTTCATTAGTCACTTCATAAGCCAAACTTTTTGACAATGGAAAAAAAAGGGAAAAGAAAAAAAATATACTTGATGGCGGTCTTCTCTAATATAATGATTTTAGAAAGAAAAAGGGTAGTAGAAGAAGAAAATTGGTACAAAGACTTGCAGTTTTTCTAGTTTGAGTCAGCATAGTGCTGGAAGTCTGGAACAGATTTTTTTGTCTACGAATAAAGTGACAAATACCATCGTAAATTCACATACGTAAAGTGGAGGCTTACGTTCAAATTTGGGTAATCATAAAAAATATTTGATCTAACAATTAATTGTGTTGGGCTTTACAAATGTCTTAGAACAGATATGCTACTGTTTGGGGTCACCTAATTTTTCTCTTTCCTTTTTTAATTGAGAAAAGAAATTTTTTAGCCTTTTTTGTCAAACAGTGGACAATTGAAAGTTCCTTCATTATCTTTTCTTTTGAAACCAATTTATCCCCTGTGAGCGTAATTGCAGAGATTAATCTCCCGAGGTACTGAGATTCATTTAAGGGATTGACTCTCCCACTAGGTATTTTTCCATACGCACCGGGCAGGGATCGAATCCTTGACCAAAAATGGTTAAGGAGCTCAAACATCTACCACTTATGCTATACCAGTTGGTAAGTTCCTTCATTATCTGATAAGGTACAAAACTACAAATTTGGCTTTTTGCCTGCAATAACATACCATTAAGCACCTTCATTGGTGTGCCGTAACGGCTAGTTTCTGAACAGTGCGCCTCCACTTCTCATGACAGCGACAAGGAACCCACCCAGGCCAATGGTGGCTTCTGCTGAAGAAGCTGATCTCCTGCAAAGAAGCAATAAGAAACATAAGATACAAGAAGAACTAGAGCAGAAACAAGAAGAGAAGAGTGATGTGCAGAGAGCTAATAATGCGCCATCTTTCAAGGAAGCTCTATTACAACCTTCCAATGAAACAGTGAACCACAGTGCTATCTGGAGTGACATGTTAATTCTTGCTGCTACTGAAGACAGCTGCTACAAAGAAAATCACAACAATGGAACAGAGCAAAGCAAAACCCTAACGCAGGGGCCTACTGTTATTGTATCTGATGAAGAAATGGATGAACTAACTAAACCTTTGAGGAATACATTGATTGTCAAGGTATTAGGGAAGAAGGTGAACATCAAAATGTTGGAGAACAAACTGAGAAGAGAGTGGATTCAAAATGGCACCATTAAAATCACTGATATGGCTGAAGACTATTTCGTGGTTCATTTATCTAACTTTGAAGACTACAAACATGCCCTATTGAAGGACCATGGAAGGTAGCGGATCACTATTTAATAGTTCAAAGATGGAGGCCTATGTTTTCACCAAGTCTCTCAGTTACTAACAAAGTTGTTGTATGGGTGAGAATTCCCAAACTCCCATTGGAACTATACAATGAAAAAATCCTAGCTAGGATAGGATCAACAATAGGAAATATGCTCAAGGTTGATCGCTTGACTTCTCTTCATTCAAGAGGGAAATTTGCTAGGATATGTGTTGAACTAGACCTTGACAAACCTCATGTTTCCCATTTCTATATTCGTGGTATGAAACTGTTTTTTGAGTATGAAGGGCTTCACTCCATTTGTTTTCATTGTGGTAAGTATGGACACAAGAAAGATTCTTGTAGGGAACTATTAGAGGTGGAGACAGATGATTATCATGCTACTGTGGTGGAGAAAAAAGAAGAGAAAGAGATTCCTGAGATGAAGAAATCAGGCCAGAATGTGCAGCAAGGTAGGAATGTGGAAATGGAGTCACAAAGAGCCACAGAACAGGAGGAAATAGATATGGGCCCTTGGAACATTCCAAAGTATATTGCAAGGAAGAAGAAAAACAATAATGATAAGGAGAATTCCAAGAAGAGTGAGATTAAGCAAATCAAGAAAGAAGAGCCTGTAGATGTCAGGAAGAGTAAGACCAACACTAGAGGTCAGGCTAAAGCTCAACATGGGCAGAATGTAACTCCTATGAGTGCTGAACCCTCACCTCAAGATAACAGTCGTGCGCAGCAGAATGTTCCTACTGAGGAAAGCCAGAAACCTACTGTCATTAACACAATCAAGAGGAAGGTCAAAAACCCCGCTAGTGGGAAGAATCCTCAACTAGCTGTGAAGGATAGAAAGCTAGCAAAGGCAGGCAAAAGCAATATTCGAAAAGACAAAAGTGTCAATAAAGGAGATATTTTTAAAGATAAAGAGGGCAGCCAACTTATAAAGACAGGTAAGAAAAATATTCCTTCCTCAAGCACAGTTGATGATACTATGAAAAAGGCAGAAGAGGAGGCTGCCTTGGCATATATGAAAACTATCTATATGACTAAAGGACAAATTCTCCTCAACAAATTCAGAAGCAAGGAAACAATAAGAATTGCTTTGGGAAATATTGATGATAATGATAAGAGAAGGGCCCAGGAAATGGAGAAGGTTTCCATGCAAAAGGAAGTGATCCAGACGAATGTTGATACTTTAAAAGATTCTATGATAACTGACCTGAAATGTGATGAAGGAGATTCAACTCCTATGGAAGACTCTGAGGGTATAGTCCCTCCTAACCCTAATCTATCTTAATGAATCTTATTTGTTGGAATTGCCGTGGAACGGGTTCCAAAGGGTTTGTAGGTCTAGTTAGAGATATGAAAACAAATTATGCTACTTCCTTTGTGATGCTTCTTGAAACTCATACAAGTGGTGCTAGAGCTAAAAGGATAGCTAGAAGGATTGGTTTTGACAATCATTATCTTAAGGATGCTAGGGGTCAATCAAGAGGTATTTGGCTCCTTTGGGACTCAAATCACTGGGATATTAATATTATTAAAGAATCTAACCAACTCATTCATGTGGAGGTCAAAGTTCCTAATAATAGATCTTGGTTCCTCGCCATTGTGTATGGTAGCCCTCACTTCACTCCAAGACAAGCTCTTTGGGATGAAATTCAGGAATTGTATGCTGATGTGGATGGTGCTTGGGCCTTAATTGGTGACTTCAATGCTACTCTCAATGATTCTGAGAGAGCTGGCCCTATTTTGGCTAATAAACATATCTCTGAAATTGGTTTTCAGATTACTATGGAGAGATGCAACCTTATGGATTTGGGGTTCAATGGTGGTCAATTTACTTGGGCTAGAGGTGCTACAAGGAAAAGATTGGACAGAGCAGTGTGCAACTTAGATTGGAGACTTAGATTCAATGAGACAATTATTTATCATCTTCCTAAATTAAAGTCTGATCACTCTCCTCTTCTTTTGGCTTTTGATGATAGAAGACGGGTGAATAGAAGGCGTAGACCTTTTAGATTTGAGGCAATATGGCTGACTCACCCAGAATTCCCTCAATTTATTTCTGATAATTGGAGACAGAACCTTTCTAACTTCCCCAATCAATTGAAAGAGCTCCAAGGATCCCTCAAAGATTGGAATCAGGAAGTTTTTGGCAATATTTTCAGTAAAAAGAAAATTCTGCTCAGAAAATTGAAGAATATTGATAGAAGACTTCAAGGCAGCTGGTCTGATCATCTTCTCAAGCTTCAGAAAGACACTTGGAAATTATATGAAGATATCTTAGCTAAGGAAGAGATCCTTTGGTACCAAAAATCTCGGGCCAAATGGATTGAATTTGGGGATAGGAACACTAGGTACTTCCATGGTTTTACTACCATTAGAAGGAAGAGAAATCAAATAAAAATTCTGCGTAACAGTGCTGGAGAGTGGATTTCTGATCCTATGGAGCTTGAAAGGATTGCTACAAATTACTTCAAAGGTTTGTTCTCTTCCAATGAACCCATATCCCCTTATGTTATTGAAGGTCAATTTCCTGTGCTTGATAATGACATGCTGGATGTGATGAGCAAAGATATTACTAATGAAGAAATTCACAGAACTGTCAAGAATATTGGGGCCTATAAAGCTCCAGGTCCGGATGGCTTCCAAGCCATTTTCTTCCAAAGTCAATGGTTGGTGATTGGGGAGGATTTTTGCAATCTGATTAGGAATTGTTGGGACGATCCTAGTAGAATTAAGGAGTTGAATTCTACTTTTATTGCCCTTATTCCTAAAGTAGATCATGTGGCTGAAATGAAGAATTTTAGGCCTATTGGTTTGTGCAATGTGGCTTATAAAGCTATCACTAAAATGTTGTCTAGTAGACTTAGAGAGGCCTTGAATCATTTAATAGGGCTTGTGTAACACCCCGGAAATAATTTAATTAAAATAGTTGATTGAATTATTAAAATAATTTGGAGGCGGGATATAGATAAATTAAAAGGTTAATATTTTATATGCGTAGGAGGTGAAACGAGTAAAGGAGGTGGTGACGTAGAGAGCCCAGTGTTTACTGAGCCCTCAACTTAAACCCTGGGGGTTTAAGCCAAACCCTCATTCGCAGCAAGCAAAAAAGAAAAACGAAAGTGAGAGTGAGAGAGAGAGCACGCGGCGCAAAGAGGGAGAGAAGAGGAGGGTTTCGCGAAGAATTTCAAAAGGGGATCGTTCGTGTTGTTGTGGTTTTGTTCGTGTCTCGTTCGTCGTGTTCCGGAGCTTACGTTATTCGAGGTAAGGGTGGGCTTAACCTTGATAATGGGTTGATGATAATTATGTGTGGGTAGTCTAGGGTTTTGTTGAATTGTTCGTGTTGTTGCATATCGTGTTTTCGTTGAGATTGGTGCTTTGATGATTATTGCACGTTATTGTGATTTGTTTCGTTATTTGTTGTTGCGTGACTGTTGTATCACGATGATGGTGTTGTTATTGTTCGTGTTTTTGTTGTTGCTGTGCGTGGTTGATTGTTGTTGTCGCGTTGTCGAATTGTCGTTTTTGTTGTGGTGGTTGCGGTGTCGTTGCCGTTAGGGTTTGGTGTTTGGCAATTTAGCGATTCTGGATACAGGTTCGGTTTTTTTAAAACTGGCGCTGTTTGGTTGATCCAAAAATTATGAGGTTGATTGTTTTTGAAAATAGGCTTAACGCCGGCCGTTTTGGCACTGGTTTCGTCAAATTCGGAGTTGTATAGCTCGAGTTATAGGCGATATAAGTTAGGTTAAAATTCTGGAAACGATTTGGGTATAGATTCGGTATTTCGGTGACTGGGAACGTTGTATTGACCGAAAAATTATGTGGTTTATTTTTCTGGAAAATAGACTTAATGCTTGTTAATTTGGCACTGGTTTGGTTGCGTTTAGAGTTGTGTAGCTCGAGATATGAATTCCACAAGTTAGAGTAAGATTCTGGAAACAATCTGGACACAGGGTCAGTGTTTTGGTTACCACGTTTTCAAAAGAACTCCTTTTCGAACGAATCCAATTTCTTTGAAAACTAGACAAAATTTGCCCCAGTTTATGCACAAGTTTCATGCAATTTGATTGAGTTTTGGTCACTTTGGAATTGCTTGAATTTGAAGGACAGAAACTGTCCTCTTTTGCAACTAGCCTGTGTGCTTTTCGAAAACTGTACCTATTGGACACTCTCCTTCAAAAACTGAACTTAGGGATGATAACCAGACCCATAGGGCTTTCCAACAAGTATTTATTTGTTGAAATCCGATGTCGTTTGCTATTTTAATTAATTCGCTGAAGTAGGTGCGATGTGCCTAGGCGCTGTGCGCCAGTCTTGTGCGTGGTGTGCGTGCGTTATGTCCGCGTTGTGGAGCCGTCTGGTGTTAATATTTCAGGTGCGGTGCTGGTATGCTCAGGAGAGTTTAGTGGTAGCTGTGATGCTACAACTTGGTGCTATTTTTGGTGAAATCATTTGTTTTGATTCTGGTGATATAGTATTTATTTTAAATACTTGTTATGGTGAGTTGGTGCATAATCATGGTGTCGCATTGTCATATGCATGTTTTGGTGATATAGGCTCTGCCTCTGGTGTTTATTGGTGATATGCCCGTCGTGGCTCATTTTGGTGATCGGTACCGCATGCATATGCCCACTGGAGGGGTTGCATATCATCCCATTGTCTATAAATGTTATAATTTTGGTGGTTCACTGTCAAATGGACTTTTCCTTTGGTATCTGGTGCTGTGATATGGTGTAATTGTATTGTGTTGCTGTAGTTACCTGATGCTAGCATATTTTTATCATCTGCTTATTACCTCTGTTAGACTCACCCCTTCTGCTTGGAATGTTGCTCTCATGCGGCAACGCTGCAGGTGATCGCTAGTGCTCGTGGAGGAATTGCTAGGTTTTGCTTCCTCTCTCGTTTGGGTCTGTGTCAGCTCTGATATGTAGCACCGGGGAGTCGTTAGTTATCGTTTTGAACTATTATTTTAGTTATTGGAAATTGTTTTAATTAATTTTGGAGATGTCTTTAATTGTTAATTCTAGAGATGTTTAAACTAGTTAATATTTCCGCTGCTTGGTGATTTCTTTTATATAAATTATTTTGGATATTTTTTTTTTTGGAATAAATGGTGTTTTTTTTTTTAAAATGGTGACAAATGTAGCGCCCTTCGAGGTGACTCTGATAATTGTCTATTTAGTTATAATAGTAAAAGAGGGGTGTTACAGCTTGCTCAAGCCTCTTTTATCCCTAAGAGGCAAATTCATGACAACATTATTATTGCTCAAGAAATTTTCCACTCTATGAGAAACAAATGTGGGAAGAAGGGGTGGATGGCTATTAAAATTGACCTTGAGAAAGCCTATGATAGACTTAGATGGGAGTTTATTAAGGATACTCTTGAAGATATTGGCATTCCTCAAAAGCTAATCCTTATCATTTGGCATTGTATTTCCACTCCTACCATGCAAGTTCTATGGAATGGAGAAGCCTTAGAAGAATTTACAACTACTAGAGGAATTAGACAGGGAGATCCTATCTCGCCTTATTTTTTTGTGCTTTGCATTGAAAGGCTTTTTCAAGTTATTGAGCAAGAGGTGAATGATAACAGCTGGATTCCTATTCAACTTTCTAGAGGTGGTCCCAAGATTTCTCATCTGGCCTTTGCAGATGATCTTCTCCTATTTGCAGAAGCTAACTTGGATCAAGCAGAGTTAATTAATTAAACTCTGCTAAATTTTTGCTTAAGCTCTGGACAGAAGGTGAGCCATGACAAAACTAGGGTCTTTTTTTCCAAAAATGTTCCTAGACTTGTGAATGATGATATTTGTGAGGTGCTTGGTTTTCAGCATACTAATGACCTTGGGAAATATCTGGGTGTGCCTATTTTCCACAAAAGAGCTGGTTCTGATACTTTTAAGTTTGTGGTGGATAAGGTGAAGCAGAGACTTAGTTCTTGGAAAGCAAGAACTCTGTCCTTTGCTGGTAGGGTGACTTTGACTAAATCTGTCCTCCAAGCCATGCCTAATTATGTGATGCAATCGTGTATGGTTCCTAGAGGTACTTGTGATGAGATAGACAAGTTATGTAGAGGGTTCATTTGGGGTGATGAGGAGCAACACGGGAAAGTTCATCTGATCAAATGGGAGAAGTTATGTAAGGCTAAAAGAGATGGTGGATTGGGGCTGAAATCTGCTAGAATATCTAATGATGCCTTTATGATGAAAGCATTATGGAACTTTTGTACTGATTCTAATAGCTTGTGGCAGAAAGTAATTAGAAGTAAGTATAAATGTGGTTGGAAAGAAATACCTATTATTGATACAAAGAAGAAGGGATCTAATTTTTGGAATGGGATTGGTGCTCTTTGGGAGGAATTCAGGAAGTTTCTGGTCTGGCAGTTTGGGAATGGTGAAGCAATTAGGTTTTGGAGTGATGAATGGTTACCTGATGGTCATGCTCTAAACTCCTTCTGCAATACTAACCTCACAAAAAACAATTTACATCTTACTATTAGTCATTTCTTAACTTATAGTGGGGAGTGGAATCTAAATAACATTGAAGGTATGATCCCTGACTCTATTAAACAGAGTATTCTTAGTATACCAACTATTGAGGTGATTAATCAAGTTGATAAATTTACTTGGAAAGCTACTCCGGATGGTAGCTTCTCCACTAAATCAGCTTATAATGCTATTCAAGGAGGTACTACTTGTGATCCTATTTTTCAATCAATTTGGAAATGGAAAGGAACGGAAAGGATACGAATCTTTTTGTGGAAACTTGCTCATGAATGTTTACTGACAAATGTAGAGAGATAGAGAAGATCCATGGCCTCTTCTGGGGCTTGTCCTAACTGTAACGATGCTGATGAAACATTGCTCCACTGCTTTCGTGACTGTAGGAAAAGCCTCAGTATCTGGTATCACCTGAAAGTGAGAAACCAGAGGAATTTTTTCAATATTCAAAATTGAAGAAATTGGTTAGAATTGAACTTGAAACAGATTACCTATGCTGATGAGGAGACTAATTGGAATATAACTTTTGGAGTGGTCTTGGATACGATTTGGAGAACAACGAATGAATGGGTTTTCTCCCAAAAACATTCTCCTGTTCAGTCTTCAATCATTAGTATTCGGAATCAAGTGGATTGGATTATGGAAATCAATAATAGGAATTTGATTCTAATTCCTAACCTGAGTGTTCAAAGCATTGAATCTGAGAATAGATGGTGCCCTCCACCCCATGGTACTTTGAAGCTCAATTGTGATGGAGCCGTGAATCACAACGGGAGAGTTGCTGGCTGTGGTGGTATCTTCCGTAATCACAGAGGGAATTTTATGCTGGCTTTCATCAACAAGCTTGAGGGATGTTCGGCGATTAAAGCAGAGATCTGGGCTATTTTCCATGGTGTTTCCATCGCGTGGAGAAGAGGTTTCCGGAAGCTGATTGTGGAGATTGATTCTTGCATTGCTTGCGACTGGTTGAAGAATCGGTGTATGAAGAAGATAGAGAGGTTCCATGTGTTGAGAAGAATTGTGGAGATTGAAGATAATGGTCTTGAGATTGAGTGGAAGATAATTGGCAGAGCTTGCAATGAAGTGGCTGACAAGTTAGCTAAGATGAGTTATGAGATTAGGGAGCACTAGTGCAGAAAAGACATTTAGCATCGGTTGTTTTGGACATTTAGCATCGGTTATCCGATGATGCTATATCCCCAGATGCTAAAAGTGGGACATTTAGCATCGGTTATTTGACCGATGCTAAATGTTACTTTTAGCATCGGTTGTTCCAAGCACCCGATGCTAAATGTCCTGAAAAATGACTTTTAGCATCGGTTATTCCAAACACCCGATGCTAAATGTCCTGGAAAATGACATTTAGCATCGGTTGTTTAAACACCCGATGGTAAAAGTCATTTTTCAGGACAATTAGCATCAGGTGTTTAGAACAACCGATGCTAAATGTCTCTAAAATGACATTTAGCATCGGTTGTTCCAAACACCCGATGCTAAATGTCTACTTTTTAAAAAAAAAATTTAATTGGCACTGTTATTAGATATCAATTGACCAATTTATTAAATCCGGATATACATAAATATTTCTAGACCGTGACTCATAATAAATTCATAAAAATACTTTAAATTCTATTGAAATTTAATATCATACAAACAATAAGTTCTACAAGTTTCTTACACAAAATTCTACAAATGTTATAACTGAAATACTTAGTACCTACTAATAGCTCATGTTGAGTCTTTGAGCCTTTGCAAGGACTAACAGAATGTTCATATATAAACTGATGCAAGTTGTTGAGTCTTTTAGCTGCACTGAATTTAAGCTGCCACACCACCAGTTTGATTCCTCAGTTCTTCTCACTATTAGAATAGAAAAGAATTATAGTTCTATATTTTTCAATGAAGGTATCTACAAAAATTTGTTTATACATTGCAACTGATGAAGAATTTGGACTATAAAGAAAAGGTGTTTAGAAATTAGAATGTCAATGGTCATAAAGATTAACATACACACAACAGGTAGGAGAATAAAAATCACATGCATCTTGATCTAAATCTAGTTTAAATTGTTCCTATTTGTTCTATACCTCTAGTTAACAAGTGTTACAACTTAGATATTCATTTAGTCATCCAACCAACGCAACCATAACATAATTATATCCTAATTAACCAGCACATTGTATGCCCATTAAGAATAGATAGATAACCGCACCTCTAAAATTAATGCTCCGGTGGATTTTATGAGCCCATAATCAACTTAGAAGTTTCTTCATCAACTCCTGCTTCCTCCATACACTGAGTTTCCATGCAACTAACTTCAAGCAATTAGAATTTGAGTGAAATAGCATATAAGGAGAAAAATAATCATTTAAAAATATAGACATATGAAAGCATACCTGGAGCAGAAAACCGACATGTCTTGGTAAAGTGGGCTCTTGTCCAGGTCAATAAGGAAATTTACTAGCCTACAAACAAAGGACGGTGCTTGTTATATGAACAACCTTATCAAAACAATAAGATTATAACAATAACAACACAATTATTACATGAACAACCTTATCAAAACAATAACAACATAATTATACTTCTGCAGATAAAATTCCGCACAAGATTATGTAGAAAAGTTTTGATTAAGTAAAACCAATGTAAAGTTTTTGATTAATTTCGTGTATACCAGATGAGAACAATGCAATTCAATTAGCTAAAATTCCTTGTAATGCAATTCAATAAATTACTTATTTAGGAGTAACTTCTCCCTATATCAACTGTTCTGGACTGGGCCAGTCTTCAGGCCCAATCCAGTAGCAACGATCCAACCCAGCAAGGGAAGGGCCATCTTCGCTGGGCCTGATCCAACAGCTAATCAACCAGCCTAATAACGAAGTGGTCAGCTCCACTGATACTTGGGCCCCCATCGCAAATGGGTTATCCGACGCCAACGATCCAGACTATTCACTATAAATACCTCCAGTCACCAGATGTCAGGGACGCAATTCATTCGAATATTCACTAGATACTACTGTAGCTCGATATAGCTGACTTGGGCGTCGGAGTGTTCTTGCAGGTACACCCCCCCGCGCGTTCAGGTCTTCCTCAGCCTACAGTATCAGACGACCCGTCCCTTGACCGTCTCCACAGATCATCCATCTTCGCAGACAATCCCAAGGTACGGTTCATTGGCGACCACAAATCTACAGGTTTCTTGGCAAAAGTCTTTGTATTGTGTAAAACCCTCCCCTACATTCTATTTAGGCCATCTGTCCATACCAAATCTAATTGTGGTTAATATTATAAAACCATAATGGCTCAACAATCTGAAAGTAATAATTAAAGCTACATGCTCTAAGGAGGTTCATTGCTTGAATCCTACTCTAGACTTAAACATAGGAAACAACAACTGTCTTAAACAATTGAATCACAAATGATGAAAACTATCTAACCTTAGGAAGATTTGTGATATATGTAGCCTCGGAGTAAACATAATATACAACCAATGCATTCAACCAAAGACCTAAAATATAATATACATAAGTAAACATACTAAATAAATGTCAAATCAGAAACAATCTAAAGATAGCCTCAGAGTCCAATATCCTAAGTACTATTATATAATCAATAAGAAGATACCTCCAATATTAGTTTGAACATTATTTCTTTTTCATTAACAAATCTAAACACATACTCGTTAGTTGAGAGAAAGTACTCAATAGTCAACACACTTTAATTGTCAAAAACTGTAGATAAATGAAACAAGGAGTGCCCTGCATGACATTCCTACATGTGGTTGGATCCACACGCCCTTTGTTTCTGTAGGAACCTAATAAGACATTGCATGAACCACAAATTATTGGATGATAGAGATACATATGTATACATATAGTGTGACTGGGTGAGGCAACTTGAAATAGTTTTTGCACCAATAGTTAGCATAGTTGAAAAGTAAATGGAACTAGACGCGTTGTTACAATCATGTGATTCAAGATGATGACATTTATTAATCCTAATTTTTGTTCCTAAACTAACAATTAATATGAAACGCGCAACTTGGCCTCACCTTAAGGTTTCTCATCGTCTGATTGAGAGCATGGCGGATCGGAATTAACAAAGAAGTCATCCACTGAAATCAATCCAGGCTTTGGAGATTTCTATAAAATTTTAAAGATTGCAGATATAAATCTCGTTGGTCCACCATAACTGGAAAAGTAAATCTTGTTGGTCCACCATAATTCATCAGTATTATTAAAAGGAAAGAAATAATATATATGTATATATGCAATTATAACTACCTATATCCTATTGATCTGAAGATTCAAGCAACATGTCTGAATCAGATGGCAAAAATGGTCAACCGGGATAGTTTCCCAGAGCTCCTAGATCCGCAGATAATTTCATTAAAAATCATGGAATGACAACTTAAGAAGCACTAATACAACAAGTTACCAATACAACACTATACATATAGTGAAAACCACAAATTTTAAAAGTTACAGGACACAGTTCAGTTGTAAATACAGCACAAAAACAAACAATATAAAAACACATCTTAAATCAAAAGAAAGAAAAGATATTTTGAAAGATAGAATACGTAATTGTATGCAAAGTTGAATAAGAAATTACCTCCCAAGTTTGGCAAATCTGCTATTAAATCAGATAGGCTAAAATTCCACTGAATTTGATCCAGTGATCTAGAAATTCTATTTCCTCCATCTGGTGCAAGCTGTAGTCCTACTGAACTTACCACATCAGATGTAAATGCTGAATCAATAGCTGATGCATCGGTGCCCATTCATGAAACAAAAAGGTTTAAACATGAAACAAACAAATTACTTAAGACATTGAAATTTATTAATCATCATGAACAATGATTCTTATCCAAACTCAATGAAATTGCATTTGTTACAAATAAGAGGAAAATCACCAAGTATAAAAATTACAAAACAGAATCAAAAATCATAAACAAACTCACATGCACTACCAGAAATAAGATCTGACATTTCTCTAATCGATAAATAGGGATTCATGTGACATTTTTCCAAATCCTCTTTCTAGCCCTGCATTCACGAACGCTTGTGGTGAGAGAGAGCGTGAGAAAGGGAAATTTTATAAACCTTTTGAAAGCTTGTAGAAATTTGTTGGAGTGGTTGTCTTAATCTAGAAGCTAAAAGAAGTACAAACCCTAATAAAAGTTTTTGAACCTTGACGAAAGCCACGAACCTTACGAAAGGCCCCCATTAAAGTCAAAATGTTCAGTTAGTGGCATTTCATTTCACACACATAGTTGATAGATGCTGGAATTGCACAATAGAGACATAAAACGAGATGGTGAAATTGAGAGTGTACCAGAAGTTGCCTTAATCTTGGTTGTGGCTGTTCTAAAACTCAAGATCCTTCAAGCAATTGCACATTTTGTGTGTAACCTAACAAAACAAACTTGACAAAATCAAATTAACCCTTTGAACACAAAAACGAAATTAGGGTTTCAATTGAGAAAACGAAAGCAAAGGGAGAGGAAGACAGAGCCAAGATGCTTACCATTTGAAGATTCTAAACCAAGTGAGGTTGAAGATTCTGAAAAATTGAGCAAAAACGAAAACAATGAACGATAGTGAACAGTGAACGAAACAGTGAGAGACTGAGAATGGCGACGCAGGACGGCGAGGGCAACGGGAGGGGCGACGACGACGGCGAGGGGAGGGGCGACGGCGACGGCAAGGGTTCAGAGTGAGAGACTGAGAAAATGAGACGCGTGAAAATGATGAATCTGAGAATGAGAGATACGAGTGAATTGTAGAAATAAATTGGGACCTTTAACATCGGTTGTTTAGACAACCGACGTAAACAACCGATGTTAAATGTACATGCGTCAAGAAAATGACTTTAGAAAGCATCATTTAGCATCGGTAACAACCGATGCTAAATGTAGGCGTGAAAAATGAAAACTTCCACTTAATTGCAAAATTACCACCGCTGGTACATTTAGCATCGGCTGTTCAAACAACCGATGCTAAATGATGCTTTTTAAAGTCATTTTTCCACTAGTGGAGTCTGAAGTCATTTTTGAGGATATTCCTGATTTTTTAGTCAATGTTTTGTTATTGGACAATAGTGGGTCTGCTGGCCCATCAGTAATTAGCTAGTTTCGTTTGGGCCTGAGGGCCCATTTTCTCACCAAAAAAAAAAAAGCACCTTCACTGGCTTGAAGCTTTTCTAGGGGTAAATTATATGCATTTTTTCCTAAAGTTTTTAATAACTATTAGTATGTTCATTGTTCTTGTAAAAAAAAAAGTATGTTCATTATTTTTCTCGTTTTAAAGTTACATTGACTTGCATCTTAAATCTTTCAATAAAACTATAGTCTCTGAAATTTGCACATCAAGTACCAAAAAATAAAATCTTGCCTATCACATGGACGAAAATATTAAAACAAACAAGAATAATATATTGTCTAAAGAATAAATTTAGACAAAATTAAAAAATGAATGTAGATTGTATTCCATCATTACATTTGAATTTCATAAAGATAGATCACGTTTTCCCCTTTCCTTTGTGGAAAGAACCCATTGAGTTGACTATTGTGGTGTGTCATTCCCTTTTGTATAACATCCCTTTCTAATTTTATGGCATCCTCTATAAAACAAAGCTCTCTTTCTCACCACAATTATTCAAATGTAGTTTATCCTCTCATCCTGAGATTGTTTATAGAGAGAGAGGGAGAGATTTTATATACAAAAAATTATGATGAAGATACTCTTAATTTCTTAAAAGAAATGGAAAGTCCATTACTAGTCTTACCCAGCAAATTCACCAAATTCTTACCCAGCAAGGCTTCTCTGCCAAGTAGAGATAGGTTCGCACAAAGGCAATACAATTACAAAGGCTTAGTCTCTAAAAATTAGGATGAATGTAAAATTTTATTTTATTTTTTCATTAATAGTTGAACTAGCCAATTCGTTTCCACTCTTTCCTTAGGGGACAATGTGTCTCAAAACTCGAGGAATTGGGAGTATATTTTACTCAAAAAAAATATTTAACACTTCATAAACATCTTGTTTTTCGACAAAATTGTCTTATTCATTACCTTTTTTTATTCATTCTATTCATCGCTTATCACAATGCATTATCATCATTTGATGTTAATTTTAATTTAGGTGGGTAAATTTCATGTGATGTTATTGAATATTGTGTTAGTAACTATTAACGTTTCATATAAGAGTTGAAATTTTCACATACGCAACAATCACTACTACAAAAAAAAATTAAATAACGACGAAAATTTAGATGAGAAATGACAAAATTCATCTCTAATATTTTTTGGAAAAATACCTCAACCTTCAAATTTAGAGCCTGAAAAGGAGCGCAATGAGATAAATTATATATGAGATTTCTACGAACCACAATTGATCAGAATTATGAAAAGTCCACTTAAGCAACAAAATCTCTAATTTTGTCTATAAGTGTTAAGGACGTGTCCCAACGCTGTCAACAAAGGACTAATCTGCGCTCGCTACTTGGGGCTCTTAATCATTTCGCTGGCCAACACCCTATTTGACGTTGGCGGGAATCGAACCCGGGAGCAAACCGGATCGACCCCCACCACGTCCCAGTAGGAGACTGAACCACTGGGCTAGGAGTGTTGGTTTATATTTGGGGATCAATATGATAATATGTCTCTAATTTCCATCATTATTTGAATTTTTCATAATAGTGAATTTTTTTATGCAATGAGTCAAATTCTCTATTTGGGAATCTTAAAAAATGATTAGGTAGATGAAACATTTCCATCATTTGGTTAAGCAAAAAGCGCGCTTTGTTATTTCACCAATAAAAAAACTCCTTTTAGTTATCTTTCAATATTAATTTTCATCTTTAACCTTTTGTGATTCTTCTTGTTACCCCCAAAAACGCGTAGCAAACACTTTTTTGCTAGTTGTATTTCACCTTCTTTTATCTCTCACGTGCAAACCCTCATTGGTGCATGACACTCAGAGGGGAAAAAAAGAAGAAAAGAAAGCCAAGTTTGTAGTGTTTGGTGCTTTATCTCATTGTTAACATTTTACGCTAAAACGGGAATATATTGTTTTGACATCCATGTGCTCGTTGAGGGGTACTCCCATGATCTAACCACATCGTACGCCAAAAAAAAGTGGCATTAATAAAAAAAGAAGAAAATATCAAAAAAAAAAAAGTGGCATTAAAAATGTGTGAGCAAAAAAAAAGTGGTTTTGAAATTGAAAGCTCATAGTCAAACCCCAAATAGTCAAAGTAATTTTTCAAAAGGGTGCAAGTGCCCCAACTAATGTACTCCCTCCGGTCAACTTTATAAGAGAAAAAACACTTTTTAGGTTCATTCAAAAAATGATGTATATAGTATATAATATAGACTAGATACATCATTTATTGAATGAACCTAAAAAGTGTTTTTTCTCTTATAAAGTGGACCGGAGGTAGTAACATGATTCGTCCCTATATGTGAGATGTCAACTATTGAGGCCGCCACAATTATATTGTATTAAGTTTTTTATTATTAAATTAGAGTTGACAATCATTTTTCATATACATAATACCTTACAACCAAAGCGAAATAGAGAGAGAGCACAAGAGCATATTGATATTTATTTTTTTTGAATTGGGCATCCTCTATATGCAACTGTAGAAATTAATCTCTCGAACCGAGTAGGATCAAAATTGGTGGCAAAACTCTCCCTCGAGAGATTTTGCGTTATTGCATTCCAAATTAATTTAAAATTAAAGAAAAAGAAAATTAGTTTAAAAACTTTGGGTTAGACAATCTAATGCGTTGAGGTGAGTGTACCCATCCTATCCCATTTTGCGGGTTATGCATGTTAGCTCTATAAGCTAAATCCACTTATGTCATCTCATCTCATCTCATGTACATTCATTCATGTATACATAGTAAAAATTATTGCATTTATTATAAATACAAAAACAAAAATCAATAGTATTGATTGGTCGGTAGGATGGAAAAATGGGTCAACCCAACCTACAGTGAGCAGGCCCAAAAACCAACCAACTTGTTTCGCCTCACCAAGAGTGTGGGTCGAAATGTTAAATTGAGTATGTTCCATCTTGTTGTAGGGCTAGTAGGCTAGCTTGTTTTAAAAAACAGACCAACCAACTAGAGCCCCGCCACAATGACGGGCAGACAGGATGGTCTACCCAAAATATATGAAAGATAGAAAAGTGTCAAAAATTTGGGAGTACAAAATAGAAAAAAGGAAATAGGAAATAAAAAATATAGGTTGGCAAAATGACTTTGGCCAACTTGTTCCATTTGATGGGTTGGCTCTATCAAATATCTTTGGGTGTGTGAATTAATCGATTGACGTATACGGTTTCCCCCAACATTAACACATCCCTTTCCAAATGTAAATGAAAGGAGCTTCTCCAAAATTTTCTCGCTCCCATCATTTTCCTGAGAAGACAAAAATTGTAATTTTTTTTCCTTTATAGATTTGTGTAAACTTCAGATTAAACAAAACCAGTTCGTTCAAACCCCATTCACAAGCATCTATGTACTATTAATTATTCCTAATCTTTAATTTTCCTGAATCACTTAAGATGTTCATACTTGAATGAAGCAAGGAAAATTTGGAAGTTTAATCTTTCAAAATGCAAGCTAGCTAGCTTAATTAATCCTTCTCGCCATGCCAAGTCTAATTTTAATTCTACTCGATCTTCTTGACTTCAATTGCGAATCATGACTTGTCTACTCTAATCTACTCTAATATAATCAAATAACATGCTAGCAATTTTACTCTTTTAAACATCTTAAAATTTTGACATTTGGCACAAACTTGGGGAAAAATGGTAAATTTGCCACAAAAAGACAAAAACTGGCAGCTTTTTCATAGTTTTTTTAAATAAAAAAAAACTTTTCCTGCATCACTGACGCGTGTCAGTTACTGTTTTTTTTTTTAAAAAAATTTCAAAAAACTGTTTTTTTTAAAAAAAAAGTATTTTTCTTCCTAATTTTTTTTCCAGTTTTTTTTCTTTTTTAGGTAAAAAAATTAATCATTGTTCTTATAATCTATTAAAATTAATCATATTTTGACAACGGTAAAATTAATCAATTTAAACACTATTCATTGTTAAAAAAAGACGTACCTCTAACAAAAGTTTAAAATTAAATTTTTTCAAAAAATTAATTATTAAATCTATGTTATACTCAATAAATAAATAATCTAAAATTTACTATTTACTATAATCTCCATATTAAAATCAATGAATATTACCACTAAGAGTTGTAAAAAAAACTTTAACGACTACCAATGTTAAATTATTATTAAAAAATATATAATAAAATAAGTCATAGTACTTGACAATGGGAGAGGCAATAAGAGACTCGCAATCGGATCTTCAAGGAGAGCAACAACAGGAACAGGAGTCAAAACGATAGAGGTAACGAGAGCGTTAATGGAGCGCCAACGGGGGTGCAGATTTTAAAAATCTAGTTTTTTTTCTTCATTTTTACTCTATCTAAAATTTATTGTTTACTATAATCTCTCTGTTAAAACTATTAAAATAAATCAATTTAACCACTATAAATTGTAAAAAAACTTTAACCGGTACTAAATATTACAAAATAACTTACTTATAATTAAAAGAATATGATTTAATTAATATCAAATCATATAGAAAAACTTTTTTAAAAAACGTTTTTTTTTTTAAAAAAAGTCTTTTTCAACGGTAAAATAAATTAGTCACTATTTTTATAATCTACACAAACTACTAAAATTAATCATTTCTTTTGGCAGCGGTAAATTTAATCATTTTAATAACTATCCATTGTCTAAAAAAGGCGTACATTTAACAAAATTAATATTACACTCAATAATTAAATAATCTAAAATATTAGTTAAAATGTGGCAAAGAGAGCGACAACGAGAGACTGACAATGGGAGTTGCAAGAGAGTGGCAACGGGAGAGGCAACAGGAGTGGTAACAATAGAGGTAACGAGAGCGCCAACGTCGCCAATGGGAGGGCCAATGAGGATGCAAACCGGAGGGGACAACGGGGATGCATATTTTAGCTCTAATGTCCAAATACATTATTATGGATCAATGCAATTCCGATTGTCAACAGTGATGCATATTCCACTTTGAATTTCAAATCGTATATTTTGGACATTGTTCACAACTTATGAATATTTTCCAAATTACTATTATGATTTCATGGCAATACACCGACCATATAATATCACCCGTGCGCATACCGGGTAAAATACTAGTATCTTTATAAATAACTCTTCAGTTACGTATAAAGGTGTGCTTAGTATATATGGTGACAGAATTCAAAGTCAAGTCACAAATGACTTGAATTTGATATATATAAATAGTGTTTTAGAATGTTCAATTCTCTGCAGACTTTTCAAAAGTGAATCAATATGAACTGAGTCTTGAAACCAGTGAATGGTATATGAAGATTCTACTACAACAAATGTGAATAACAAAGTGGATAGAATCAGTGAAGCTTTTGTGTGAAACCCTTGAATTTGGGAGAAGGGGTTTAGTGCATTTTATTATGTTGATAAAGCCATCAGAGAGGACTAGAAATAGAATGATTATATCAGTAGAATCAAAATTAAGATGCAGCTCCCCTAAAGTTGAGATGAGACGAGACGAGACGAGACAAGTTCATTTAGTTATAACTCCACTACCTGTCATTGTCTACCCCTTCAGTAAAGTACGACCAGTAACTGTACTTTTAGTTGATATCTTACATATGAGTCAATAGCATTCTCGATATTCAATTTCAACCAACTAGTCTTCTTCATTATTTAAAATAAATATGTATAATAATAATTGGAACTATATATTTATGTACATATGTTGTGTGAATGGACTTAAAGCATATATATTATATATTTGAATGAAAGAACAACTTAAGATAAGCCAAGGCGGAGAAAGATCTTGATCATGATTAATTCTAGACATTGTATTGTGTAACACACGGATGAGGAGAACATGAGTAATTGAGCAGCCTGTATGAAGAAAACCAGAGTCATTGTGTTTGTGTAATGTATTGGGTTTGCTTACAAAAAACAGAATACTCTGCCTCTATCCTTGACACGACTAATTATCATGAATTTCACTTGGGGTGAGCAAGACTGATCCCAATCCTAAGACTCGTCCTATCTTCATCCCATTTAACTCGCAAAGTATCGAGTTTATTCGAATCTAAGAACGGATTAGAGTCTAAAGAATTTGCCCAACCAAAATTTAGAGACGGGTTAGAGTTGGATATAATTTGTCCCTTACTCAACCTTAATTTTTAACTTTATTACGTTGGTAATTAGACTTTTATAAATGAAATATTCAATTTAAAATTTATGCTAGTTTAAGTAGAAACACATTTGTAAAGTACTATTGTAAAAGTCATGTTTTAAGTTTGAATACATAATAAAATACTAAAAAAAATCAATCTACCACTCCTAACTTTTAGTCATACTTGAGTGATGGTCTTATAATTTTGTTTCAATTATCCTTCGGCCAACCTGGTCTCGTCCTAAATAGACACAGTCTTACCCTGACTTTAAGAACATCGGCTTTGTTTGGGTCTAAGGACAGATTAGGGTCTAAAAAATGACCCTATAAAAATTTAAGGTCGGGTAAAGTACAAGTATAACCTGTTCCAACCAGTCTCTTACTCACTCCTAAATTTCACCCGAAGTTTTTTCTTTATAGTCCTAAATCCTAATTATTATTTTTATTATGAGTAGTAAATATGATGATCTTAAATTCATCAACCCGTCACCTATATACAAATGAACTATCTCTATCAAAATTTATTTTTTAAAAGTAGTAGTATTGAATTTTGAAACATAAAAATTTAATATAAAAAGAAAAAAAAAAGAGATACTGGGGGTGGGAGTAGTAAGGGTCTTTTAACCACCTTTCTTTCTGATGGTTGAAACAAAGGCCC